>CM042152.1:168516-181016 GCA_023376005.1 Doryteuthis pealeii
ATTACTTGGGTCTATCTCTGCTATACGGCCCAAGTCTTCTTTGAACCTCTCGTTGTCTTTGGTTTGTTGAGATTTTTGGTATATAAGGCGTGTGTTAAAAGCCCACTCCTATTTATAGACTCGGCGATAACCATGTGACCAAGTTCTTGGCCAATCACTGGCAGTACTCTGCTGCTGTTATAATATTTATATCGGCTGTTGTGGTCATACCTACGCACACTGCTTCGAACCTTCGTGACGACGGAAAATAGGATTATATCACTGGACCTTTGACACTACGTAGGATTCCATAACTCAGGACTTATTCACTTACCAAAGGATTCCATAGCTCAGGACTTACTTACTTTAAGTCCTTTTCAACAGGCCAAGGATGGCGGTCAGAATCTTAACAGGTTATGGGCCCAGCACGCTTCTACTGGGTTGCTGAATCTCTGCGTGTCCCTTTCTTGTTTTTATTAATGAACACAACAATTTGATTTCGACGTATTCTATTTGCCCAAGACCCATGATTCCAACGCACTGAAAGGAACTTCTGTTCAAGTCTGTCTCAGTCGATTGCCTAGATTCACTCAAAACTACACTTAGCTTTTCCCCCGATATCAGTCACGTGATATTCTTAACGAATCAGAACATCACGACCAGGTCAATAAGAGGTCAAGAGCTGTCAATCAAACTACTGGCTATTTTCCATAACTACTTGCAAATTAACAGTTAACTTTCGAACTCAAATATTTCTACACTTACAATAAAAAATAGATTGGCTATCTAAACATCACGTAACCTAAGAAAAAGCAATAATTCTTCAAAGCTGTAGCTATATCAGGGCTACTGTATGACTGCACCACTTGGAATTCAACGACACGCTTGGAAGAAAAGCTAGATGGGAACTCTACACGAATTTTGAGTGCTATCCTGAACAAATCTTGGAAGCAGCAACTTGCAATAAAAAGTAGCTGTACGGCCACTTACCTCCTATCACACAGATCATCCAGGTAAGACAAACAAGACTCACTTTCTACTTTCGTGGACATCTACACATGGACACACCAGATTGGACCGGCCAGCAAAGAACTTCATTGATTAGTTCTGTGCGGATACTGGATGCCGCTAGAAGAACCTGCCAGGAACGTAAATAGTAGGACAGACTCGGTTCTCTAATCATGTCAAGGAATCAGACTAGGAAAAGGAAAACTGTATTCAAACCTAATTTACTCGGTGCCCGGCTTCGGCCGGGGTCCAGTGAGCTTAGACCGCTGGACCTGCCAGAGGTTAAATTAATAGTGTCAATCTCAGGGGGCTACCCACCAGGCAATACCTGCCCCCTTGATTTAAAGGGGCAGTGTTGGGTTTATTGCCTAGTGCCTGAGGCGCCCCCTTGATTGGGAATGCTAACGGGATTAACGCAATTTTTCCACCTGCCACTCATGAGTCTCGGCTTGTGGGTGGTCCCACGTTAATAGGGCCTTGTGCCTAACCCATACACGTCGGGTATGAGGTAAATATACTCGGCTGAAAAATCCACCTTGTTTAAAATCCAGCTGGAACAGATGAGTTGGGTAAATACATAGAACATTTTAAGCGCATTGTATGATTTAATACCTGTCTGTCAGTCGCTATGTGTGATTGGTTACAGTCAGGTACGTAGGTACGTTTATTTGTGATTGGTTACAGTCAGGTACGTTTATTTGTGATTGGTTATAGTTAAGTACGTTTATTCGTGATTGGTTACAGTTAGGTACGTTTATTTGTGATTGCTTACAGTTTGGTACGTTTATTTGGGATCGGTTACAGTTAGGTACGTTTATTTGTGATCGGTTAGAGTTAGGTACGTTTATTCATGATTGGTTACAGTTTGGTACGTTTATTTGTGATTGGTACAGTTAAGTACGTTATTTGTGATTGTTACAGTTAAGTACTTTATTTGTGATTGGTTACTGTTAAGTACGTTTATTTGTTGGGTTACTGTTAGGTACTGTTACTGTTAAGTTACGTTTATTTGTGATGTTTACGTTACAGTTAGGTTTTATTTGTGATCGGTTACAGTTAGGTACGTTTATTTATGATCGTTACAGTTAGTACGTTTATTTGTGATGGGTTAGAGTTAGGTACGTTTATTTGTGATGGGTTAGATTTAGGTACGTTTATTTGTGATTGGTTAGAGTTAGGTACATTTATTTGTGATTGGTTACAGTTAAGTACGTTTATACAAACATAATGATAATTTGAGTACACGCGATGAGGTATAAGCTGTTTTTGTGGTGCATTGTATACTAGTTCATTAATGTTAAAACTATAAACGAGAAAAAGTGAAAAAAAAAGAAAAGAAAATAGAAAAGGGCTTGTATTTTTGGTTATTAGGCAAAAATAACCCCCTTTCGTATTGTTGGTCTTACAAATGATAAAACTTTGAAAAAGGAAAAGCAAAAATAAAACGGGCGTACGAAATCTATTCATCTATTCAAGAAAGTCGGCCGTTCGTGTCTAAACGCGGGTAAGTGAAGAATATGATTGCTAAATTTGATAGCCAGAATTAGAAACAAGTATTAAAATAAAAAGAAGAAACTCTCATTAAAAACATTGGAATTATTATATTATATATATATATATATATATATATATATATATATATATATAATATGTGTGTGTGTGTGTGTGTGTACATATTTTTTACATATATATATATATATATGTGTGTGTGAGTGTGTCTGTTTCTGTGTATATATATATGAATCATCAAACAAAATAGTTCTAAAAACAAACTATTTTTTTTTTTTGGGGGGGGGGAAGGACTAGTCTCCAGCAGAAACTATTTTTTAGTTTAAACTAGAAGGGCTACCCGGTGTTGCCCAAGGGGAAGCTGGTTGGTTGGTTGGTTGGTTTTACAGTGAGTGGAGAAATGTAGACAAACGCGGGGTGTTTTTAAAACATGCGTCACCTCTTTAACAACAAATATCTTTTTTCGTTTACTTGTTTCATATTATCCCGAAGAAGGTTTCTATATAAACCGAAATCTTCGAACGTCGACATTACGACCAATAATAAACATTCACCCCACTGTAATATCCCATGTTTTCATTTCTCCACATACTGTCGGATTGATTTCCTCATTTTACTACCATTTTACAGTAAGTAAACCCTTGCTTTATTTTATACCAAAGACGTTTTTGTTTTATTCATTTTTATGGTTATTCCAAACTTTTATTAAACTTATTATCTTGATTTTTTTTCGGTCTGTTGTCCTCATCTTTATTGTTATATGCACAACGTTTCGGACAATGTTCACTCGGATCTTCTTATAGTGTTTCTTGTCGAAACCGGAAAACTTCTCCCCGAAGCCTGGAACCTTCAAGTCATAATCAGGAGCCTTAACGGAACTTCGAACCGAACCCTTTATTCAATCCACCGAGGTAGACTGTTCTCATTCTGTTAATCATGACCAGATACCAGTGTTAGGCTATGTTAAGTAAATTTACTTTACTTAACATAGCCTAACACTGGTATCCGGTCAAGTCGTCGGGTTAGCCTAAAGTCGGTATTAGCCAATTAGAATGGAGGTTGCTCTCATTGCCTTATTTCTTGTTATTATCAAATAAATATTTGGTTTTTCGATTCTAAAAATAGGAAATTTGAATTATTTTAAACGAATTTTAGCTATTAATTTGTTTGTTTTGTTTGGTTTTACGGCATATCAACCTCAGTGGGTCATTTAATGCCGACAAAGTTTTGAAATAAATTCATTCTTAATGGATAACAAATTTTGTTTATCAACTCTATTTTCTATTTAACCCATAAATGGGACCCTAACAGTACTACCACTCCGGGTCAGAGTGGACCAGGAGTAATGGTGATGAAGGGGTGCTCCACATTCCCCAAACCTCCAAAACTGGAACCTCACCATCAGATAGAGTTTAACGTCATTCCCAGGACATATAGATCCTCAGTCACCGCCTTCTAGCACCCATATAATAAAAAGGGGTTAGGGCTTGCCATAATGGCAATAGGGCTGGGAAAACCATATAGGTGCTAGGGCTTGACGTGACCAGACGATTGATCGCAGGGTCCTCTCCGACCGCCCGTCTAGCCCAAGATACGGCCAAAGTGGAGTATCGCAAGTCAGGAACTGCTCATCCACCTGGGTTCTATACTTAAGCATTACGGGTTGCCACCCGCGGCCAACAGGTGGCCCCATTTGGGGGAGTTTTACCCCTCTGCAGAGGTGCAGTTTGCGCATTCTAACGCCCCAGCCGACAGGGCGGTTATTAATTTGGTATATTCTGTACGTAGTGTTTTTTTTTGTTTTTGTTTACCGATAAAATCCCCTCATCCCATCAGCTGTGAGTTAAATACTACCACGACTCTACTTCTACAAGGATGCCTTTTGCATTAAATGCGCCAAGAAATTTAATTAAAGTGTTGTATCTGTTTATCGCACTCACCTGTCTTTATGACTATGTACGTATTAACCTTAACTTTTACCATGCCATGTGTCGCAATATCACAACGAAGTGTCTGTTGATAAATACTCCATTTAAACACTAGGTCACTTAGAATTGATTGTTTAGTAGGAGAGATATCTTCGTCCTTGCCTCTAGATAAATTAACTTTAGAGTCGAAGTAAGATTGGTGAACACAGATGAGATGAACAATTTGCTAGATTCACTGGCCAAAAAAAGAAAAAGAAAAAAAAAACGAA
Organism: Doryteuthis pealeii; assembly: GCA_023376005.1. Classification (NCBI taxonomy): domain Eukaryota; kingdom Metazoa; phylum Mollusca; class Cephalopoda; order Myopsida; family Loliginidae; genus Doryteuthis; species Doryteuthis pealeii. The sequence continues at coordinate 173,210 of CM042152.1, forward strand.
ACATATGAATCCAAAAACAACCCTTTTCTTCAAATGAAATATTCTCAGCCATATATATATATATATATATATATATATATTCATGACCAGTCCTTTTACTGTATTGCATTATGTCAATGTTATAATGACACCAAAGCAAGTGCTTCCTGGAGACTTTCAAAGTTTTTATAGATTTTAGATTAAGATGTTCTGAAACCTTTGCACGTTATAATAGCTAAGAAATTATACTGCACTTTAGGAGATATTCAAAGCATTTTTGCTTTTCTCAAGTTACGTTATGTGAAATCACCTAAAAGCTTTCAAATGGATTATCTTTTGAGACTAAGGTCTTAAAAAAATGACATATTCGTTATAAGTAATTTTAGATGTATTTTAAAGCTTTTAAATGTAGTTTCTATGGTGTAGTGGCTAAAGTGTTGGTCTGCGATATTATAATAAGCGAGTTCGAACTACAGTCACGGTATTACATTCACTTTTGGACTAATACTTTTGGGAAAGGTGTGAACCCCACCATCTCACAGATATGGCTTAAATAATACCGCAACTGTTCTTTTACAAAAACTTTGCTCTCATTATTTTTTACACAGTTTAGTACTACTAACAAAGGCATTCAAGGGAGTCATCGTGGTGTAGTGGCTAAAGTGTTGGCCTGCGATATCATAATAAACGAGTTCGAACTACAGTGAAATCACCTACAAAGCTTTCAAAAGGATTATCTTTTGAAATTAAGGTCTTAACTCTATGCCTACTAAATTTCGGTGTACCAAATTTTCTTCTTTCAAAGTGAAATAACGTTCAACACGCACACACACACATATATATATATATATATATATACTATATATCTATATATATATATACACACATATATATGAGTAAAGAAATAACAAAAGACTTAGAGATTTAGCTTTAGTCTATTTCAGGGAGCTTAGACAAATAGTCTAAATCTCCCGACTCATCAGATGCGAATGATGAAATTTTTTATTACTTTAAAGGCATTTGAAAACAGATTTTTATTTATATATTTTTTAAATTTTTTAAAGAATTTTGTAGTCCTGTGATATGAATTCCAAATGTAAATCTTTGATGTTGCAAAAAAAGGAAAAAGTTTTTTTGCAGTTTCAACTTCCGCCACAAAAAAATCGGTCGGCGAAAAAGGTATCTCTTAACTGTAGCCAATTTTTTGACAGACTAGAAAAGAAAGACATATTCAAACTAGTAGACACTAACATTAAGAGCACACATTGAGCTCTCAAACTGCGACTTGGTTTTGTTTAAATAAAACTCTTGTTTCGCAAGGAAGATTTCTTCTCTGGACTTTTGGATTATATATATATATGAAAGAATAAACGACCGTATTTAAATTCAAAATAATTAATTCTTTTTTTGTATTATGTAAAATTTAGTACAGAGACGATCAAATATCAAAATAATTGTAAATTTCTTTTTAAATTAAAAAGTAGACAGACTTTAAACCACTCCTGAAAAGAAAATTAATGTCTCCTATTTGGAATATTAAATGCAAGAAAAATAAAAACTTATTTTTTAAAGAGAATTTTTAATTTGTTTAAAATGTAAACAAAAATGACAGCACTTATTACAATAGAATAAACTAGAATCCAACTTCGGCCATTGTTAGGCTTTTCTAGTTAAAATTGATGACTAGCTAGAAACACCTAACAATGGCCGAAGTAGAATTTTAGAGTTATTTTATCGTAAATTTAATTTTAAGTGTCTAGGAAAATATAGATCAAATCTTCCTAATTTTCAACACAAAAAGCAAGCTTCTGGTGATAGTAAATGTGTATATATAACTTTATCGTTAATTGGTTTATTTTTCGTCATTTCCTCCGGGCATACATACATACACATACGTACAACCGCCATGTATATATTTATAGATAAAGCACGACGGCCAACACAGAATGAAATCTTCTCAATAGATCAATAACCTATATACCCCCAAATGTCCAGCTATGGATAAATAGCAGGGCAGACTGGGCTCTTTAACCTTGGTTAGGCAACCGGTCTAGGAGAAGGAAAACTCTGAATTCAAACCTGTTAAACTCCGCTTAAGAAATTGACCTTGTGTCGCATCCTGCTCGTGCGGAGGGGTTGGTAAATATATATATATATATATATATATACCCCCATATGGGTTAAAATGCTGATAAAATCTTTCAATCTTTTAAACCGAGCAATGTTTGTAGACGGTTGAGTGAGTGTTAATAGTGTTATCCTCTCGAAAAGAAAACGTTAAAGCTCCGAGCGCAAGTATTTAAGTTTTAATGTAATAAAATATATTGAATTAGAAAGGCTAATGAAACTAAACAAGAATGCTGATAAAAAGATTTGAAACAGAGGTGGGTATAATAGAAAAATAGAACAACTGAAATTTACTCTTCCATCACTACAGTCTTTCATTGATAAAATTTTCTAATTTAAGTATTTAGTTAAAATAGGAAGTAGAGAATAAAATTACAGTTATTTCTTCTTGTTAATAGATTTCTTTTAAGATTTATCCCCGAGATTTTTGCTCATATTCATTAAGATAAAACCAAACAATTAGAAATCAATAATACCAAGCACATGTTTATTAAAATCAATTTATATCAATATGCTTATTAGCCTTCCCGTTCACACTGTAAACACCTATTTTATTTATATATAAATACAATTGCATGTTATTAGTATGTAGATAAGGCCAACTGTATTGATAATGTAAAACAATTCTATTAATAATGGAGCTTTAAATAAAAATAAAATCATAGAGAATGTGACATAAATAACTAAGGGAATTGTTACTTGAGTAGTGGTATAGTTTCTGTTCAAACAGACAAACACACAATTTCTATTATAATAAGATATCTGATAAAGATGAGAAAGAATACGCCAGACACCCACCCCCAAATGGAAAAACAACAAGAAAAAAATTGAATGTTTTAATATTGTTGGATATTTGTTGTGACCAAGAAAAAGTCGAAATATTATAGACTTTCTAGATGACCAGAGAAAAAAAAAGATAGTGATATAGTTTCGGTTACAGACAGACAAACATACAATTTCCATTGTAATATGCTGTTTAATATTGTTGGATATTTGTTGTGACCAAGAAAAAGTCGAAATATTATAGACTTTTCTAGATGACCAGAGAAAAAAAAATAGTGATATAGTTTCGGTTACAGACAGACAAAACACACAATCTCCATTATAATATCTAGCAACAAAGACACCCTCCGGTTGCTATAAAAATTAATTTTTGAAAGGTATTGCCTGAGCGGGTGGAGATAAAAATTCAATATCAGAGGGTTTTATGTCATAAGTAAGCAAAATCATCAAATTATTAAAGTAGTAAAAAATAAAACAATTTGAAATGGAAACTTAGTTCTGTCCTCTCAAATAAAATGTTGCTTGCATTTATTAATAATTAAGCAAATAATTATTTTGAATATTTTGCACATAAATTTTACACAAAATCTACTTTTTAGTTAACTTCTTGTTATTGTAATTTTATTATTTTAAATTGCTTACTCAAATGTTAAGTGTATATAACACAAGAATATTGTGACGTAATGTGTGACGTAGTTATTGTTACAGACAGAAATATATTCAATCTCTATTATTAATAGAAGATACCAAAAAGTAGATATCTTACTTGCACAATTGCTGGATGAAATAACATCAAAGACCGGCTATTATACTGACTAGCAATAAAAACACCCTCCGGGCAGTATAAAAATTAATTTTTGAAAGGTATTGCCTGAGCGGGTGAGATTTGAAAATTCAGTGTCAGAGGGTTTGTATCATAAGTAAGCAAAATCATCAAATTTATTAAAGGAGTAAAAAAATAAGACAATTTGAAATGGAAACTTAGTTCTGTCCTCTCAAATAAAATGTTGCTTGCATTTATCAATTATTAATCAAATAATTATTTTGAATATTTTGCACATAAATTTTATACAAAATCGTAGGTATTTTTATTTGTATACTTGTTAGTTAACTTCTTGTTACTGAAATTTAATTTTTTTAAATTGCTTACTCAAATGTTAAGTGTATATAACACAAGAATATTGTGACGTAATGTGTGACGTAGAAGAAAGTTACTTGAAAAGTAACAGAAAACACACCATATGCTCCTCATTCTAGTTGCAAAGCCGACGAGAAGTTCAATTCCATGATTCGTTTTCCTTGATTGTTTTTATATTTTATGCAATTGATTTTGGGATCATCAGGAGAGAATGTGCACCGTTTCGGGGCCTTCCTCCCAACGGTTTTAACTGCACACCGCCCCCCCTCACTGATGTGAGGTCCCTCAGAATATGTCAGATGTATCGTATAATCAAATATATACAGTTATTATACATTATTATTATATATACAGTTATTACAGTTTATAATAAGACTCAAAAGAGCCTGATGTAAAATTGTTTAAAAAAGTGTATAATTGTATAAAAAGTGTATATTAAGTATCGAAATTGTTCATAATACACTCCAACTATTAAATAAGTAACCAATAAGTCCACAGCACAACTGAAAAAGATGTAAGTTTCCAGAAAGTTTGTGGTGTTGGTAAATCCGTGGTGTTTGTGGATAATTGTCTTCAGAGGAGCAATCATCATGTGTATTGTTTTTTCGTAGACAAGTATGTGAAATAAAAGGAAATTAATCCGACAGTGTGAATTTGATATATTGAAAAAACAAATGATGTTTACAAATGCTTGCGATCATCAGGAGAGAATGTGCACCGTTTCGGGGCCTTCTTATATACATATACAGTTATGATAAGTTGTAAACAAGGTATGTTTCGAAACATACCTTGTTTACAACTTGTCATATCGTCGTGTAATAAAAGTCACTAGAAGAGGAATATTAACCTACTCTAAACAAATCGTAAAATCTAAGAAGTCCGTTTAGTGTAGGGGTTATGGGATCGGCCTGTCAGCTTGGCAGTCCGGTTTCAAATCACGCACAGGCGGTCTTCCGATCTATAGCTCTGCTGATGAGGCCTAATAGGCCGAAATGTACATACAGAGATTGATTTTTCTCGATTTGTTTAGCCATACATTTACATAGGCATTCCCGCCTAATTATTATTAATTAATTAATTTTCAAAATTAGGTACGACTCCAATTAAGCACATATTCTCCTAAAAATATACAGTTATATATATATAGTTATTGTTAGACAGAAATACATTCAAACTCCATTATTAATAGATAAGATGCCTGACATTAAAATCAGTAAAATTTATTTGGTGATTCAGTACAGAGAAAAATGTTTGCTGTTTAACTTTGATTTATCGAAAAAAAAAAAAACTGTTTTCAACGACAAACTTGAACTGGCGGTTTTCTTTTTAATGTCTGTTCGTAAACTTTCTAGCACTAATGGTTATTTGCAATGGATTTTGAGAAGCGTTTCGCTGAATCTTCGCGTGTTCATTGAATTTGAGAGGCTCACATTTCTTATTGTTTATAATTTATGTTTTGGCTTATCGGATGGCTGATCAGGGCCGACGCGCAACCATTTTCATAAGTGGGAAGAAAAAAAAAAGAGAAACGTATTTTATTCACTTCACGAACGCTGTTAATATTAAAAAGGAGACAGTGGTCGGAAAGTGGCACTGCTCATATGCAGAGTATAAGAATGGAAAAAGAAAGAAGAAAAAAAAAACAGAAATTTAAGTACATGATGCTTGGGAAGTGAGGAAGGAATATAACTTAGATGGTAGGTAGGAAGCTGAGAAGGCATCTAGGTATGTAATAGGTAGATTGTGCCAAATTTGCTTACTCAAGCGTTTTATTTTGAATCTAATACGGAACGTTCCGACGGAAGCATGTATCTCGGTATAGCATTTACATCAAATATAGTCTAACGAGTGCATGCATGCATGCATCTGTCTGTCTGTTAATTATAGTCCGTTCATTATCCATCTATCTTTTTATCTCTCTATCAGTATGTATGTATCTATCTATCTATTATAGTCCGTTCATTATCCATCTATCTCTTTATCTCTCTATCATAGTATGTATGTATTTATCTATCTGTCTATCTATCTGTTAATTATAGTCCGTTCATTATCCTATCTATCTCTTTTATCTCTCAATCATAGTATGCATGTATGTATGTATGTATGTATCTATTTATCTATCCATCTATTAATTATAGTCCGTTCATTATCCATCTATCTCATCATTTCTCAATCATAGTATGTATGTATGTATCTATCTATCTGTCTGTGTGCGTACGTGCGTGCGTGCTTCTTACTAATATATAAGACGTAGATTTTTCTTGCCGTTTAGCAATTGCAAAAATAATTGACTTGAAGTAGTTCTGTTCTAAATATATTTCTCTCTCTCTCACACACACACACACATATATATTATATTCATTTATTTATACATATTTATATATATATTATATATATTATATATATTATATTCATTTATTTATTACATATATAATATATATATAATTCATTTATTTATACTATTTATATATATATATATATATTCATTTTATTTATACATATGTATATATATATATATATTCATTTATTTATACATATGTAATATATATATATCAATATTAATATATATATATATATATACATTTATTTATACATAAATATATGTATATATAAATTCATTTATTTACAAATCTGTGAATATATATATATATATATAATATATATATATATATTATATATATATATATTCATTATTTTATTTATACACCCACCACCCCATCCCCACCCAAACCCACACACATACACACACACACACACACACATATATATATATATGTTTGTGCATGCGTGGAGACACGATTATCGCTAATATACAAAGACGTGTAGATATTTTTAAACTTCCAGATTAGCAATTACAAAAATAATATCTTTTGAAATAGATCTGTTTTGAAATATGTATGCATGTATGTATGTATATATCTATGTGTGTGTATGTATGTATGTGCGTGTCTGAGAAGGTATTCTCTTCACTAATATACAGATATGTGTCGACATTTTTACTCATCCGATTAAGTTTTCTTGCAAAATTATTACAAAAATAATCTCTTTTGAAATAGGTACACACACACACACACACATATATAGATATATATGTATTCATAAATATTATTTCCAAAACAAGATGTGTATATATATATATATATATAATCATTCGCATCTGATGAGTCAGGAGAGTTAGACACTTTGTCTAAGCTCCCTGAAATAGACTATAATGCTAATTCTCTAAGTCTTTGTTATTTCTCTCTCTCTCTCTCTTTATATATATATATATATATATATATATATATATATATATATATATATAACCTGTTATGAACACTTTTTTTTCAAATTCCGTGTTTGTTAAACACGCCAGTTTACGAGCACGCGCATACTCGTGATTTCTAAACTTTATGGTTTGCACGGTTTAGGTATGCCTATGACGTCGTAGTTTTCAAATTTAATCTTTTTACTTGAGAATATATATATATGTGTTATGTTATGGTAGCGTTGACATGAAGTCAACAGTGCATGTTTACTGACGGTTTCTCACCATGATTTTTAATCCCAGTAGTCAAGCGCCGTTGACTTCATGTCCACGCTACCCTAACTTAGATATAATTGCTATATCCACGTTATTGTGCCCTATTGACTTATAAATATAGCACACTATATTATCAATAGGAATATATATATATACTAGAAGCAGCTACCCGACGTTGCCTGGTTTCTTTTCTTTCGTTTCGAAAACGATGACGTCACTTCATGTCTTCATTTGTGGATCCTATGGTGGCTTATTAG
>CM042152.1:186016-206016 GCA_023376005.1 Doryteuthis pealeii
AAATATACATGTATGAATATAATGTACATGTATAAATATATATGTATATATTATATATAATATATATTATATATATATACACAAAAATATACAATGTATGAATATTATATTTGTATATATATATATATATATATATATATTATATATATATGCACATAAATATACATGTATGAATATATATATTTGTATATATATATATATATATATATATATATATATATATATATATGCACATAATATACATGTATGAATATATATATTTGTTATATATATATATATATATATATATATATATATATATATGCACATAAATATACATGTATGAATATATATATTTGTATAATATATATATATATATATATGCCATAATATACATGTATGAATATATATATTTGTATATTATATATATATATATATATATATATAATATGCACATAAATATACATGATATCACATAAATATACATGTATGATATATATATATTTGTTATATATATATATATATATATATATATATATATACACATAAATATGTATATGAATATATATATATATGCACATAAATATACATGTATTATATATATTTGTAATATATATATATATATATACAGTTACATGTATGAATATATATATGTTCTATATAATTATATGTAAATATAATGTATAATATATAGATATATATTATCATAAAATATATATATTTCAGAATAAAAATTTCGAATAGCATATTTTTTTGTATAGGTGTTGAATATGTTATTAATATATAAATATTTAGTATATTTCTGTAAAATCTAGACAATCATATTCTATTGTATTGCAAGTTTGACTGAAAGAAAGAAAGAAATGTTTTGATAAGAACTAGTATTTTCTATTGAATGTCTCAAAACAGATTTTAACCCTTAACATGCCAATTTCTGTTCTGTCGACCTACGTACAAATATCCGATCTTTGAACAAAACGGAAAAAAGCCTTAAATGTTAAGAGATATCAATCGCTAAATAAGAACAACAATAACAACAACAATATCACCTGTTTATAATATAATATTGTTATGTATTAGAAATACATTAACGAGAAGATTGCGAGAGGTTGTAATAATAGTTTATTACTACAATAAATATAAATAACAAAAATGGCTCCCGGCCGGCAAGGTAAAAAGTCTCTGAGCGTAAAAGAAGGATTGGTAAAGATTACTTACCTCTGAAAGAGTTGTAGCACGTGTGTTTACATCCGAGAATACGAAACAACGTTCGTGGTTGGAGATCACCTCACATCACGCTGAGCTAATCTCCTGTTGTCCTTTTATACGTACTAATTTGCATACGTGAGGGATTATCCGGTTACTTCCATTTACAACAAATATAATATAATATAATATAAATATTCGCGTATTCTTCTAAACTATTTAGTTAAGAATTAACGTAAAAATTAATTAATGAATGAAATAATACAATTAATGGAATGAATGACAAAAACCTTTTACAAAGGACCTCACTTAAAAGAAAAAAATATAATTTTTCAGAGAGGTCCCGAATGGAAAAGCCTCCCCCCCTTTTTTTTTTTTTTTTTTTACTTCTGTTGCAGCTTATTTATCGAAATAAAGAACACAAAAAGTAGTCCAGTTGTACATTAACGGCGAGAAGTAATCACTTCCGCCTTTTTATTATCACAACTCAAAGATGGCCGAAACGGTGCTTCCGTTTCTTATCAAAACAATGGCCGAAACGGTGTTTCCGTTTCTTATTAACCAATATACCACAACCTCCACCGGACTCTTTATTGAAGCATAAATTAACCCACCTGTTTATCTATAATCACAAACAAATATTGTACTGCATGTTTGAAAAGACATGAGCATTAATATTTCCAGGAGTAAACGATCTATAGAGTTCCAGAATTTGAACTTCACCATTAGATGCAGTTTAACGTTATAACCAGGACAATTCTGTCACAGGGATGAGGAGCACATTTTGAGTGAACCGATTTTTACAAAACATTTACAACTATGAATATGATAGAGCAACTTTAAAAAAAAATGCATGAAATATTCAAAACGAAATTCTACCAACTTGAAATTCAATAAGTAATTAGAAACATTCATAATTTATTAAAACATATACAAATATTTAGTATAAATGATTTATGATAACTGTGGCATAGCTGCTGCTGCTAATATAAAAAAAATTCCGATGGCTGCTGCCTGTATCAACAGTAAAATGGTAATTTGAAGTTGACAAATTTGTGCCCTAATCGTTTCAGCTCGGAATTTCTCGCATATCACCGGTCTAATCTTAAAAATATTTATTTGGTTGGAAAGAAAATATAATAATCTTTCTAAATATGGAATTTGTATGTGGTTTTAGCGATTGAATTATTTTTTACAGTGAAGTAAATAACAATAATAAACGAAAACATTTAATTTAACGATTAATAATAACCCAACTTTGTTTCTATTATTAACTAACAAAAGTACCCGGTATTTAATTATAATCAGTATTTAATTTTTTTCGTATGTACAAAAGAGTTTTAGAAAAAAAAGCCTTTTACAAAAATCTAGACATGAGTTGAAAAATACGAGGTATAATAATGATTCTGACGAAAACTGTACTTCTCTCTCACTCTCTGTCCCTATCCCTGTCTCTCTATTCTATAGAAAAGAAATTTACTGGAAGTACAATGCAAAATGCCTTTCATTTACTTTTTTGCGAAAATGGGGCTGTAGCGTTAGTTTCGTATTTGCCTGGGAGAGTTGTCTGTCCGTTTAGTTTGCTGGTGCCCGCTAGGGGCCGGTTATATTTAAGCGCCTGGTTCAAACGCTTCTTTCTCTTTGTAGACACCTCTAATACTTTTGTTACTTCATGTTTCAGGCATTGTTGGGTGGTCTCCCTTATCCTAAGTGATCATCAGCTCCCTTAGTTCAACATGGCGCTGAAGACAGGATCGAGTGAGGACACGTGGACCAAATTCTTTTCCGATGCTGGGATCCCACAAGACATCGCTGCTCAGTACCTCAGCTCGTTCCAACAGAATCGAATCACCATGTCAACATTGTCAGAACTTGACAAGGATGCACTGACTGAACTTGGTGTAAACACTCTTGGCGACAGACTTGCAATCCTCAAACTGGCACGGTCATTTTCATCTCAACCCACTACTCCTGTTGTCCCTTCGGTCAAGGATACTTCAGCAAAAAGTCAAGCAGCCCATCAGTTTCTACAGAAATGACAAGCCACAGTTCCGCAAATTTCGTGTGGACTGGGGAATCTACAAGAACATTACTGGAATTGCTAAAATGAACATCATTCCTCATCTGTATAATTGCTGCTGTGAGTCTGTTCAAACTAGTATTGTCAACACTGTGCCACAGTTCCTTGACATGCCAGAAGATGAACTCCTTGAGACAATTGAATCACTGGTTACAAGGAGTTCAAATCCCTCCGTCCATCGGCTTGCATTCCGTTCTATCCAACAGCATGAACATGAATCAATTCAGGAATATGAAATACGCCTGCGCACCGCTGTTATTGAATGTGCGTATTGTTGTTCCCATTGCAATCACGATTTATCCGAGGACAATATCAAGGAACAATTTGTCAACGGACTATTCAATGAGTCCTTACAAACAGATATCCTTGCCAAGACCACCCAACTATCCAGCCTCGACTCTGTGATCAACCATGCCAAGGTATTTGAGTCGGCAATTCGCGATCAAGCCAAGCTCCACGACTCAAGCGAAGTTCATGCTGCCCGTCTGTCAGGGTACAGAAATCAACAGCGAAAACGTGTTTCCCGAGCAAACAATCTGGGCCAGACGCCTCCAAATGCAGTGTCTCACCCATTTCACCGAGCCCAGCAGTCAAACTATCCTTGTTCTGGGTGTGGTAGCCTGCAACATTCATCATTTGCCAGGAAGACGATGTGCCCTGCAATGGGGACAAACCTGCAGCAGCTGTAAGCGTCAAAACCACTTTTCCTCTGTCTGCCGAGCAGGATTCAAAGTAGCCGGGGTCGAACTCGTTGCGCATGTCCAATACGATAACGATAGGGAACTGGCTTCCGCTCAGCAAACAACGTTGAAATTGAAGAGATTCCAGCTACTGTTTCATCAGCGGACAGTCAGTCACGCAATGGTACTGTGATAAAACATTTTCCCCGACAGCGGGGCCTCAATATGCATCGGCAACAGTAAACACTGGAGCTTCTTGGTATGGATGGGTCTCTGTTACGCCCATTCCACAGGAGGATAGTTGCTGTTGGAGGCTCCTCTCTTCCATGTCATGGCTGGATCCCTCTTCGTTTCAATGTCAGTGGACACTCAACTACACAGCCCGTGTACATTTGTGACAAAGTTGACAGACTGTACCTTAGTAGAACAGGTTGCATTGAGACAAACATTCTGCCACGGACATTTCCATACCCCAATGACAGTTCACAATTCAGAATCCATTGCTACTGTTGATCTACCCAGAGAGGATCCTCCTCCAAAACCTAGCAAAATACCATTTGAGCCCATCCCTGACAACATCCGGAGTTGACATCGTACATCAAAGAGGCATTCTGTTCAAGCACTTTTAATAACTCTGGGATATTCCCAGCTATGAACACGGAACCGGCAAAAATACACCTTATGCCAAATGCCACACCGTATGTACGGCACACTCCAATCCCAGTACCACATCATTGGAAGGCTGCAGTCAAGCAGAGTCTTGACATGGATGTGTCAAGAGGCATTATCACACCAGTCCCCGTTGGCACCCCAGTCACGTGGTGTGCGCCTATGGTTGTGACCACCAAGAAGGATGGTAGCCCACGTAGAACTGTGGATTTGCAGCATCTAAATTCCTACAGTATCAGAGAGACCCATCATGTTCAAACACCATTTCAACTCTCTGCTCAAATCCCATCCAATACATTCAAATCAGTGATAGATGCCACTGATGGCTACCATGGCATACCATTGCATCCAGACTCCCAGCACCTCACAACCTTTATTACTGAATGGGGACGGTATCGGTATCTGCGATTGCCACAGGGATTCAAAGCATCCGGTGATGCATACACACAACCGATTTGACAAAGTCATTGACAACATGGAGAGGAAGGTGAAAATCGTAGATGATACCCTGTTTGTATGACAACTCTATCGAGGGACATTTTTTTTCATATATGGGACTTCCTTACCCTTCTTGCCAACAACGGTATTGTGGCCAATATTGACAAATTCCAGTTCTGCAAGGAAACTGTTGAGTTTGGTGGCCTTGTGATCACACCAACGGGTATAACACCATCCCCAAAGATATTGACAGCAATTGAGACTTCCCAACACCGGCCAACATCACTGATGCACGATCATGGTTCGGCTTAGTGGACCAAATCTCATGGGCATACGCCATAAGTTCTATCATGGAACCATTCCGAGAACTGATCAAACCAAACAAAATTTTTTCTGGGACGACAACCTCAACCAGCTCTTTCATCAATCCAAAAGAGTCATTGTTGACTGTGTAAAATCTGGCGTCTCTTGTTTGATTTCAACAAAACCACATGCTTGCAGCCAGATTGGAGCCGCACAGGCATTGGATACCTCCTTCTCCAACAGCACTGTTCATGCGACACGAATAAAGCTCCAACATGTTGCAAGGATGGGTTGGAAAGTTATTCTGGCAGGGTCAAGGTTCACAAACAAAGCAGAACAGGGTATTCCCCCACTGAAGATGAGGCCTTAGCAATTTCTTGGAGCCTTCGACACTCTCGTTTGTTCACGCAGGGCTGCCCAAAGCTGATCGTTGCGACTGATCACAAACCGTTGGTGGTGTTTTCAAACAATCGCAAACTTGATTCAATAGACAATCCACGGTTGTTCCGCTTGAAAGAAAGTACTCTCGGTTGGTCCTTCAAAATTATTCATAGTCCCGGAAGGTGGCACCTCGGCCCTGATGCACTGTCCACGCCACCCAACAATATCAGAATTTTTGCAATCCATGAATCAACTCTTGATGATGATGACAAACAGTAGTCTCTGCCTGGGTATTCATGGGATGCTGAATTTGTGGTTGGAAACTTCGGGATAAAGTGAGATTGGTGAGGATATTTGATAGCACTAGGTCGAAGGAAACCTGCGGTTCTGCAAGGTTATGCGGGCCTGAACCATTGACTTTCACTCGATATTGCCTGTTTGGAAGGACCTCGACAACTCTTACCCGTCTTGTTCCACCTGTGTCGACCCAGTTTGCTCTGTATGACTACATCTGTCCCCACCTTAAGGGTTTCAAGCTCTCGGGCCAATGTTATATCTGTTGCGGCTCTCAGTGTTGCGTTTGGACGTCAGCTGTTCGCGTTTCCGAGCCGTTAGGATCCACTCAGGGTGCAGCTTGTAATATGTCGGGTTGGTTGGGACGTGATGTTGGTCTCAGCCCGGCACAATTCTGCTTCATAGACAGCTGAGGGATGGAGTCCCAACCAACCCGACATATTACAAGCTGCACCCTGAGTGGATCCTAACGGCTCGAAACGCGAACAGCTGACGTCCAAAACGCAACACTGAGAGCCGCAACAGATATAACATTGGCACCCGAGAGCTTGAAACCCTTAAGGTGGGACAGATGTAGTCATACAGAGCAAACTGGGTCGACACAGGTGGAACAAGACGGGTAGAGTTGTCGAGGTCCTTCCAAACAGGCAATATCGAGTGAAAGTCAATGGTTCAGGCCGCATAACCTTGCAGAACCGCAGGTTCCTTCGACCTAGTGCTATCAAATATCCTCACCCAATCTCACTTTATCCCGAAGTTCCAACCACAAATTCAGCATCCATGAATACCCAGGCAGAGACTACTGTTGTCATCAACCCTCATGAATCACCAAAAGGCCTCTCAATGAATTATGTACCTGGATCGAAATGAACCCCTTGTCCACCCTGAGCCATCACAACCAGGTACCGAGTACGTGAGCACCAACTCGACCACCTCAACAGAACGTGCTCCATTGACACAAAACATGCCCCGGGCATTGAGGAGATTACAACCACACAACAAGCCGGGTCTCAAGGAATTCTAACTGCCCTCACATGGACTGAAGCCCCTTCGGTGGGGGAGATGTAGACACCTCTAATACTTTTGTTACTTCATGTTTCAGGCATTGTTGGGTGGTCTCCCTTATCCTAAGTGATCATCAGCTCCCTTAGTTCAACACTCTTTTTCCTGTTCCTCAAACCACGAGACACATGGGTTAGTTAAGGTCTACCCCTTCTCGTTGGGGCTTCGTCCCCCCTTACATTACTGTAAGTTATGCACAGCATGGACTATCCCTAGTCTCATGTCTGTGGCTTTTATGTTTATCTTGTACCATTCGTGAATGTGTATTTATCTTTCTACATGTAACTTTGTTTTACCTATGTATTATGTACCCCTTTATCCATGTGCTGTATACGTATTAAATGTTATGTTTATCAAACCTTTGTCGGAGTTTATATCATCAAGTAAATGTAACTTTGAATCCTTTTTTACAGGGCTATAGGTATTGGCATATATATCATCAATGTATATGCTTTTCACTATTACAATTAAAGAGGCAGTAGTTAATCAACGTACATTATTATAAGGAGAGTGCTCAATATTTTTGACAGAGCTTTAATAAATAAATAAATATTTTAGTATATATTTATGAATTTTTTGTGTTTGATGAACATCAAACACACAAAAATTCATACGCACAAACACGTGTAGATGTGATCATGACGTCGTGCTTCTTACGTGTGTTTATGTATGCGTGCATGCCAGCATACGCATACGTTCAAACTGAACAGGTGCATTTGACCGGATACATAACACAGGCAAACACGGAAACAAACAAGTGACACGCGGATACAGTTAATCAAACTCTTTTGATAGGGTCCAAAAAATCAATGTAATATCAATCCTTTGAAAGTCTCTCCCAACAAACGAAGTGCAATTCCTTTCCCAACCGAACACACAACTCTCACTTCAAATAGCAGTCGTCAGATTTCATTTGCCGTCCAAACACTTCCTTCCTTCCTCACTCACCCTGTCAGCGACAGTCCGTCTTTATTTCTGCTCGTTCGAATGCGTTTATGCAAATTCGGATATACTTTATTTGAGTCTCTACTAACAATACCTCAGCTACGAGGAGGTAGCGAGTTCGAGTATCCATAGCCGCTCGCCACAGGCCAAACATATCCTGACGCGCTTTGTTCGTGGGGGCTGGGAATCCGCTTGTTCATAGGGCTGCCTTTCAGTCTCGTCACAATATCACACATATTTGACCAGATTTCCATCATTTCAAAATCCTTTTGCTGCCCGGCGAATGCTCCGCTTGAACAAGTAAAGTTGCATAGCATGAAACCATGGTAGCAGACTTGTTCCCATGCAAATAAATACATATTAAAAATATCTTTATATATATAATATATATATATATATATATATATAGCAATAGTTAGTGGTTGGTCAGTGTCTTGCGGTATTATTAAGGAAAGTGCTCAATATCTGTGATAGACCTATAATATAAGAATAAATAGATGTAAATTAGTGTGTGTGTATATATTTATTACATGAATGTGGTACTGCGACCATTGAGTTTCATGCCTTTCTTTTCGGCATTCATCAGGCAGATTTTACAATTCATGGTATCATGAATTGTTGACAAATCATGTAGTTGAATAAGACGCTATTGGCTTTCAGATCAGCTAGTGGAAAAATACTGTTGGTAACCCTGACCCAGAGGCGCGAATCTCGGCGTCACTCGATTAGTTAGTTTAGATTTTAGTTTAAACCGGACTTTGAAGCAGAGGGAACGTGCTTCTCTCTGCTGAGGTTGAATCTTACCCGCGCGGCGAATAAGAATGGGCTTAATAAAATCTTGATCAAGAAATTGAAATTGTATTTCATTCAATTAATTACAATGACTAAAGTTAGCCCAGAAGAAGCCCTTAGTTAGAGACAGTAACTAGAAGATAAGATGACAACCAGACAAGAAGTTAGCAGAAGCAGTAAGGCAGAAATTAAGCAACAAGTAAGTCTCTACTCTCTGTCTGTCTCTCTCTCTCCCAATCACCGAGTTTCCTCTCTCGATTGTATACCCGATATTGGGTATACAAAACAGAGACTGGTGGATAAGAAACCCCTGGAAAACCTACGTAAGAGAATAAGCAGTGATTAAGCAAGGATCAGAGTCCGGAACGTTTCGGTAAACATAGGTGTTTCGAACACAAGGTATTCTCTGCGTTTGGTAGAATTATGAAGGTGTAATCCACGGCCATTTCGTTTCGGACTGTTGAACCATGGAGACCAACCTGTACTCCGAACACCTGGAGCAGGTATATGCCATTGTGCAGCAAAATATCCAACATTGGTTAACATCTTCCCTGATTATCCCGAGTATTTACGGGATAGGCATTCTGAACATTTTTTTTTTACAATGCCGGGCATTTGCGTTCTATCACTGAAACTAAATTTACAAGCCTGAGACGTTTCCTTTGCAGATAATTTCCCGTTTTCTACGAGTTTCGAGAACTTTTTTTAAAAAGCAATTGTGGTGCGTTTTAGTTACTATTTTCAAAATATAAAAATAATAATTTTTCACTAATTTATTTCTGTATTGAGTTAAAAATTCCAAATTGAAATGGATAATGAATGTAAATAGTTTCATTTGAAAGTAAAATTTCATTTTACAAAACTGATGCTGTGAGAAATGTAAATGAAATAGTTTTTGGCATAATTATAAATAAAACAAAAAAACAAATAAAATTTGTCGGCATTAAATGACCCACTGAGGTTGATATGCCGTAAAACAAAACAAAACCAAACTTAATTAAGCTTCATTCTCCTTTAACTTCATTATTCTTTTGAACACATTTTATTTAATTTAAAAAATCCTCTGTATTTTATTGTTCTTTTCATTCTTTTTCGTTTCTTCCCATATATGAGTTAAATAGAAAAAAATGTATTCATAAAAAATGAGTATCAATCAAAAATGAATTTATTTCTAAAAAATTTGTCGGCATTAAATGACCAACTGAGGTTGATATCTTTTTGTTGGTATCCTTCCGTTTACTAAAGACCATGGCGTGGTCCACTTTTTTATATACAACTGCGTGAGTGGCTGAACAGACCAATTTTTGAATGGCAATCTTTGGTGCAATGACTGCAAACAAATAGTGATGCTTGCTCGAGTTGCAGTTGTCTCTCCTCCCTTTTGGCTCTCTTTTCCGTGGCGGCTTCATTCCTCTCTTTTTCACTCCTTCTTGACGAGGAGGCGCCAGGTCGCACGGTCTTCTGCACAAGCCTCCCATGTGTTGGTGTTGATGTGGCATGTCTTCAATCCCCACATATGGTATATTTGTGCAGAAGACCGAGGTTGATATCCGTAAAAAACCCCAAAAAAAACCCCAACCAAACCCAACCAAGCTTCTTCTCTTTATATTCCCCTTTCTTTCTTTCTCCTTTAACTTCATTATTCTTTTGATCACATTTTATTTAATAAAAAAAACCCAAAAAACAAACATCCTCTGTCTTTTGTTGTCCTTTTTTTTTCTTTTTCGTTCCTCCCCATCTTTTGTATTTTTCTGCTTTGAAATATATGTTTTTACAGAACAAACTAAGATGGAAGACAGTTACCAAAGCGATCAGACGTGCTTTTTGTCATTCGCCTGCCGCATGAGTGTCCGTTCGTGACTCTACCTTCATGATCGGCTGTCGCCGTGATAGCACGCCACGGTTAATTCGCTTTGCGTGCCGAACTTTAACGACAGGAACATTTTTTTCATTATCCTTAGCGAACCTGCGACGCTTTCAAGGAAGAGAGGATAGAGAATGAAGTATTCCACTTCGCTTGGCAATTCCATTACACAATTTAGTTATTTGCAAGATTTGGTGGCCTCTTTTCCTTTATTTTATTTTCTGTTTTTTTTTCTTTTTTCTTTCGATCTAATTTGAAGGCAACTCAAATATGTCTGCCATCAATGGAGGATACTTAAATAAAACGATACAAAATTGATCCTTTTTCTTACTGGTATATTACGCTCCCAAAAAAAAAAGGAAAAAGGAAAGTATTAACCCTTCCTGACAAATTTTTTTTAATGTTTTTTTAAATTTTTTTTTAAAAATTTGAAATTTGATATTACAGGGTGACCCAGAAAAAACAGAACCACATTTATTTATTTTCCCATTAAACTAGCCCTAAACCCAACCCATATCCGACATAGCCTGGTTGGGTTCATATGAAGGATAAGCTGTTGCCCATGCAGCAAATCCTCCCTCTCCACACTGCCACTATGATCCAAAGGAAAGATAAGGTACCAATGCGATTTGACAACAGTAGTGTCGCAGGAGTTGATGGGTAATACTGGATTTCAGCATCACACCACCTTGGGGACTCCTGATTTGTTTTGGGGGTTTATTCCCCTAGACTTTCCTTGAAAGGCAGGAGAGGTTTTGTGTTGGACTTTTCCTTGACTTGGATGGGTTGCCTACCAAGGCTAAGGAGCCTCTTTTAACCCATTTGGGGATTTATGCTAGTAGTAAGTATCCCAGTCCTACTACTATCGGTGTTCCTGAGAAATGAAATAAGATTAGGAAAACAGTATATTTTGCGTTTGTATGTCAGATAAGCAACAGTACATTCGGTTTCCCTAGTCTCACTTCTAAGGCATCCCAATGTGGTATATATAGATCTATAGATTTTAATAATCTTGGCTTAGCTTGGCACATGGGTTCAGATTATATCGTATATTTGCCGCTTCTAAGTGATCACTCATTCAAATACTGAACCGACTTATCGCTGCTTAAATTCAATGAACTTGCGAGATTCAGTGGTTTTTATTGAATCTACAAACCTATAGATTTAATTACGGTTATTTCCTATAAGTCTAACATGATCAAAGGGGAACCACTCTTGACTGATAAATTTATTTATTTCTCCATAAAACTAACCCTAACCCCGTCTTATTTTTCCTAGTAGATCAATAAATAAATAAATAATATATCAGTCAAGAGTGGTTCCCCTTTGATCATGTTAGACTTATAGGAAATAACCCTAATTCATGTTGGTTAGTTCATTTTAACGCAGCAAAAACAACACATTCTAGCTCGATTTTTGATTGCGCAAAACCGGTACAATGAATCATAACGCCAATTTAAAACTCTCACTTTATTGTATTATTTTTGGATTATTCGGACTATTGTCCTCATCTTTATTGTTATTATTCCAGATGACAACTTGAAAAGGGGTTTGTGTTCTGTGCATGATCATATTGTTGATATGCCCAGTCCAGACTCTTCTCTCTTTCTTATCTCTATCTTTATCACCCTCCTTTTTTTTCTATCTTTATCTCTCCATTATCTTTTCCTTCCGGTCTCTCTCTCTTATATATATCACCTCTTTATCCACCTTCTCTTTCTATATATACATATACATATATCAGTCAGGGTTCGAATCACGCACAAGGCGGTCTTCCTATCTATAGCTCTGCTGAGATGTACATACAGAGATTGATTTTTCTCGATTTGTTTAGCCTTACATTTGAATAGGTATGCCCACTTAATTAATTATTAATTAACTTTCAAAATTAGGTACAACTTCAATTAAGCACATATTCTCCCAAAAAGTTGTCGGTTAAAAAAGCCATATCAAAACACATCGTTTGTTTATTTACTTCTCATATACATACATACACATATATATATATACATATATATATATATATATATATATGAAATAAATATTTTTAGAAAAAACAAACACATGATGTTATTATATATATTATATATATATATATATATATATACATATATGTTATATAGTCATATATATATTATATATACATATATATACATACATATACACATATATACATACATAGGGCCGGTATGGCTCAGTCTGTAGAGTGTACAGCTGGGAACCTCGAGGTACCTTGTTCGATTCCGGCCCTCGTCAAATCAACGTATTAATAGCACATGCATATGTGTGGTAAAGTGAGGAGCTGAAGGTAGGAGTGACGCTCCGTCTCAGACGCCAATCAATCTCCTTGGTCTGGCGCTAGTGAAAAGGGGATAGACTCCCTCGCTGACTGGCTGATATCGACTTTAGGCCGCCCCGACGACTTTACTTATATATATATATATATATATATATATATATATATATTCGATTCTGGCTGATACCGACTTTAGGCCACTACGACAACTTTACTTTATTTACTTATATGTATATATATTAAAGCAATGGATGGTTATCGAAAAAAATTCTTTTTGGCCATATTTTTCCGATGTTTTCCGATATATTCGATTTTTCAAAATCTTTCTTCACTCTACCTGATGATTACCGAAGATATAGGCATGAAACCCAGGGTCTAAAATAACCATGTAATTAAAAATATACACAGAAATATATATATATACATATGAATAAATGAACAAATAAAAGGTTTAGCTTTTATTTATTTTATAAGAAGAATCTTTACAACCAAGCGGTTTCTTGCTATCGCATTCGTCAGGTAAAACGAAATAGTTAGATATGATAGAAATGGTACAAATGGTTAAATGTGTGCGTTTTTTAACGGTATTCTCGTGTTGCATATTTACGTGATGTCAAATGCGTGCGCATGAAAATGCGTGAAGACTGATGTTATGATCGTATATATATATATATATATTATATTATTATCATTATTATTTATTGTTATTGGATCTTTTCCATCCACTACGACGATGGCGTTGTGTCCAAAATAATTATCTACATCTGCGCAAGTGACTCTGCAGGCCAATTCTTGATTGACAGTATATATATATATATATATATATATATATATATTATTATTATTATTATTATTATGGACTCTCTCGTCGATTTTCGACGCATGAGGTTCACACACACAATGAACACCCTCACAGTGATTTGTTATAGTGGTGAAGGCTTGTGTTGGACCATCCACACTTTTTGGCACAGTCGATAGGAAAGAATTGGTGCATCAAGGTTGCCACAACCCAATCAACGACCGACCTCAGGAATTTTGAATTCAGAGTTATCCCTTCTCCTAGACTGGTTACCTACCCAAGACTGAAGGGCCCAGTCTGCCTACTATTTAACCGATAGCTGGAGGGAGAATATACGGATTCATACCTTTCCCAAGGGAATATCTATCTATCTATCTATCTATATATATATATATATTATAATTGGTTTCTACCCTACTGTACATAAATATTAGGAATCTAATAATTATGTAACATCTGCAGGCCAATTCTCGATTGACAGTGTATATATATAATATATATATATATATATATATAGTGTATCTTCAAATGATAATGCACCTAAGATAAACGTTGTTTTTTTAAAAATCAACTGAAGTTGTCTACGTCTAATGGCCATGAAATCTTTATTTCCGCCTGGACACATTTTTGTCTTTTTTTTCTTCTTCTCATTTACTTACACTTTCCTGTTGCATGATTAATCAAAATGCCACTTCAGTCTTTTCCCGCGCGTTTTTAATCAATTTACTTTTTTATTCTTTCTTTTGTATCGTTTCAGTTTTTTGTCCAATTTTCTTTTACAAAATCGTTAAAAAAAAGCAGTGTCACAAAAAAAAAAAAGAAAAAAAAAAAAAAAGAAAACAAAAAGCAAATAAACAAAAAAACAAAAGAACAAAAAAAACAAATAAGCAAAAAAAATAAATAAATAAAAATAAATAAATAAACAAACACAAAATAAAAACAAAACAACAATAAAAAGACAAAAAGACAAAAAAACCCAAACCTTGCGTTCATACAAACGAAGACTATAAATAAAAGAGAGTCGTGATTACTTTCTTAAGATATTCCCAGTCGTGATCTTTAGACATATTCCATTACTATAAAACTATATTTCGGTAAATCACACAATTATGTGTTACAAGTAGTAACCCTTGTATGCACTAAGACAAAAACCCTCCTAACTTCCATCATATGAGGGGCGCACCGGAAATAAGCAGGGATGGGACTCGGAGTCTAAGTCTTGGACTCAGAATCGGAAACAATTATGGGGTTACTATACCGACACCGACTCCATTGGAATTTACAATTTATATATATATATATATATATATATATATATATATATATAAGGGTAAAGGTTGCTTACCAGTGAAAATGGGCACGATCATTGAAGGTGTGATTTAACAAATACAAGGTGCTCAATACGGAGTAGAGCAAATCTATTATAAAAGAAACCTACTCGAGTTTCACCATGAGGATCTTCAGGGTTAAATCCACTGAATTAATCGAGGTACGATTAATTGCAGCCGATTGCACGTGTGTTCACTGAATAAGATGTTACGTTGGAAACAAGCGTCTCATCCACACGTGCAATCGGCTGCAATTAATCGGTACCTCGATTAATTCAGTGGATTTAACCCTGAAGATCCTCATGGTGAAACTCGAGTAGGTTTTTTTATATCCATTTTTTATAATATATATATCTATATATATACCCACCCCTGCGCACGAGCAGAATGTGAGACAAGGTCAATTTCTTATGCGAAGTTTAACAGGTTTGAATTCAGAGTTTTCATTCTCCTAGACCGGTTGTTTAACCAAGGTTGAAGAGCCCAGTCTGTCCTACTATTTACACATAGCTGGAGGGAGAGTAGGATTCATACCTTTCCCAAGGGTATTATACAAATTTTAATTTTTAAATATCTTCCCAAATATAGATAATATCTTCATTATTTCTTGCTCAAAAACCAAGCCCTGGTGATAGTGAATGTATACATATATTTACTTTGTCGTTAATTGTTTTATTTTCGAGGTTTCCTCCGGACATACACATATACACAACTACCTTTTATATATGTATAGATTATTATTATTATTTGCTCCTTTTGAGTTTTCACATCAGCATTAGCTGATGGTCTTTCACCG
Organism: Doryteuthis pealeii; assembly: GCA_023376005.1. Lineage (NCBI taxonomy): Eukaryota > Metazoa > Mollusca > Cephalopoda > Myopsida > Loliginidae > Doryteuthis > Doryteuthis pealeii. Next base: position 201,929 of record CM042152.1, read on the forward strand.
GAGTCTAAGTGACAGCAAGTCTCCTCAGGTCTCCAGGACTCTTCTGAGTATTCTGGCAGATGGCAGCAATGCAGTGTTCTGAATGGTTTCAACCCTTCCTCTGATTTCCAAACTTTCCAGACCCTTTTCCAATCCTTTTGGAACTGTTCCAAGTGCACCAACTAGAATTGGTATCACTTTCACTTTCATATTCCATAACTTTTTCAGTTCACTTGCAAGGTCCAGATATTTGTCCATTTTTTCATTTTATTATTAAGGTCCAGATATTTGTCCATTTTTTCATATTATTATTATTATTATTATTGATTTCTTCCTATGGTCGATACGGCTTCTGTTATTCTAGGTTGTGGTTGTCCATGCCCATTTCTTCGTTTTTAATAATGAAGCAAGTCTTTGTTTAGTTTTCATGACGTCTTTATTAAAAGCCGAAGCCCAAAATAGTTTTAACCGCGCGGTGAGAAAATGACATCTTGAGACAGATGACCATATCAAGTCTAATCCCTTTCACTGACCATCAAAATCTCACAGTTAGTCCCCTTCTCACGCCTTACCTTCAGACAATCAGAAATCAGCGGCTCGGCTGGTGAAAGGTGAACTGTTGTCAATAACTTTTACAACGGTTAATCGTAACTTTCCATCTAGCATACCGTTATTTAATTCTTAATAGACTTACAGTCATAATTCGAAGGCAACACACGAATTATGTAACATGGAAGAATTGAGAAAGAGAAGAAGAATTAAGTCCATCCAGAAAACAGCATTGTTAAGATCAATGAGACCTTAGGAGACTCGCTATAACTTAGACTCCAATAAAAGACAACCAGCAAAGGCTGGTGTGAAACATTCACAAGGAGTGAAATAATGCCCTAAATCCAAATACAGGTAAATAACTTGATTGCTTATGCTTAATAAGCAAGCAAGTTATTGGCCTGTATTTAGATTTAGGGCATTATTTCACTCCTTGTGAATTTTTCAAAACCCTAACTTGTGAGGTTTTATCATACTGTATGAATAGCAAATAGGGCCGGTTTAGCTCAGCCAGTAGAGTGTCCGGCTGGGAATCTCAGGGTTCTTTGTTCGATACCGGCCTTCACCAACTTAGCGTATGAGTAGCACAGGAATCTGTGCGGTAAAGTGTGGAGCTAATGGTAGGTATGGCGGTCCACCTTAGACGCTAAAAAACTCATTTGTCTAGCGCTTGTGCAATGGGGATAGACTCCCTCGCTATTTAAGTGATACAAACTGTAGGCTACTGTGACGATTTTACTTTTACTTACTTCTGAATAGCAAAAATTCAGATTAAGGAATATCAATTCATTCATTTTATTTCAGATACATGTAACACAATTTTAACCCTTGGAACGGAAAATTGACAGTAGAAAGTAGAGATCAGAGGACGATTCGAAACCGTACAGAACACAACAGTGTTAAAATATACTAGAATTCTTAGAAAAGAAAGGTCTAAAAAAGAAAAGTCCGGTAAAAAGAAATCCAAAGAAATATATAAAAGAAGAAGAATGATTATAGAATTAATGAAATAACGAAATAGAAATTTAATGAAGCAAAAAGAAAAGAAAGAAATACGAAAATGATAAAAGACTAAAAGGACTTAAATATAAAATAGAAGAAAGAAAGAAAGAAAGAAAGAAAGAAAAAAGAAAGAAAGAAAAAAGAAAGAAGTGTTGGTGGAGAAAAGAGGCAACTATGAAATTTGGAAATTATAGATTATTATTGGTTAAAGTAATTCTTCTTTAAAATAAGAAATATAAAAATGGAACAAATTCTTTGTAGACCAAAGGAAGCTTAACCAAAAGTAATAAAATTGTTGCATAATCTATGTGGTAGCATGGATTATTGACAAGCACCTGTAGAATAGGGCTTTCAAATCAGAACTTAGACGGCAGTTTCCGTGGAAAAACCACCAGACATTGGTAAAAGCGGGTATCTAGCACGTCACGTGATTTGACTAGTTAAGACAGTTGATAGCCAAATCTCGGATGAAACAGACGTGTTTCATCTTGGCTGTCAGCTCCGCGCGTTGAGTTAGGAAGCGACAAATAAAGCTTTAAAAAGCAAGAAGCGTTATTAATTAATCAAGCATGCCTTTGTAAGAGAATGAAGAACTAACAAGAGAAACCAGACTAGACGTAGACATCATGGCCACAGAGAAGACTAGACAAGGTAGAATTCAACATGGCGACTAGACGAGAACAGTAAGTAAGTTATATGTATATGTGTATATATCTCTGATACTCTACACGCTCTATATAAGAACTCTGTGTATATACCAACGAGGGGGTTATTTCCTAGTTGGGTAACATGAAATTACAGGGTGATCCAGAAAAAACAGAACCCAAATTATTTATTTAGTTTCCCACTAAACTAAACCTAAACCCTTGTATCCCTGTTAAGTTTCTGACCGCCATCCTTGGCCAGTTGTAAAGGTCTTAAAGTAAGTAAGTCCTGAGCTATAGAATCCCTTGATATAGTAAGTGAATAAGTCCTGAGTTATGGAATCCTTTGGTAAGTGAATAAAGTCCTGAGTTATGGAATCCTCCTCAGTGTCAAAGGTCAGAATATATCCTATGTTCCGTCGTCCACGAAGATTCAAGTAGTATGAGTAGGTATGAGACCAGAAACAGCCAGTATAAAATAACAATATCAGCAGCAGAGTACTACCAGTGATTGGCCAAGAATATGGTCACATGATTATCGCCGAGTCTATAAATAAAAGTGGGCATTTAACACAAGCCTTCTATGAAAAATCTCAACAAAACCCAACCCTAATTCTAACCCTAACTCCTAACCCCTAAACCTAACTCTAAACCCTAACCCTAACCCCCCCTAGTTGAGTAACAATATTTCAGGGTGACCTAGAAAAAACAGAACCCACAAATTTTATAATAAAACTGTTAATTTTAATTTTAAAAAAAGTTTAAGTCCAACAAGGGTTAGGGTTTAGGGGTTAGGGTTAGGGTTTAGGGTTAGTTTAATGGGAAAATAAATAAATAATTTGGGTTCTGTTTTTTATGAATCACTGTAATATCATGTTACTCAACTAGGAAATAACCATCGAGGGTATATAACATTGTAACAAAATGATTGATAATTTATTTCTAGTTTACACATTTGCACAAACACTGGTTGGTAAATAAGAAATGGTGAAGTTATTTTAAGAATATTTTTCTCATCTTTTTTAAATACTTTTTATAAAAGAAAATAGACACGCAAGATATTTACGAGTTATCGCATGTATTATGAATCGTTTTCTAAGATTTTTATTTTTCATTTTTAATCGTTCCGCCTATTTAGCCACAGGGATTTATTTTCATTCTGTTAGTTTGATTCTTTTATTTTTGGTCTCTTTAACACGGGAAGTTGATTTCCTTTCAAGATATTCTGACAATGATCCAAATAAACATAAAGCCATTAGCTAAATCAGCAAGAAATTAGAATAAAGAAAAGAAAGAAAAATCAAATAATGATCACATGCAACTATTTTGTAAAGAACTGATCTCTTCATAACTTATTTCATATATATATATATGAGAATGAACAAGATGGAATGAAAACACCACACAATGCTGTTAAAGAGAAAACAATCTATAAGATAATCATAGCTGATATTGATCAATATTTCGATTTTACAAAATTCTTCTTCAGAGCCAGTTTAATCCGTGGTGTTTGTGATCAGAGATAAGTGTAAAAAAAAAAATTTTTTTTAGACTCTTATCTCCGATTACAAACACCACGGAGTAAACTGGCTCTGAAGAAGATTTTTGTAAAATCGAAATATTGATCAATATCAGCTATGATTATGTTATAGATTGTTTTCTCTTAACAGCATTGTGTGGTGTTTTCATTCCATCTTGTTCATTCTCATACTGTCGGATTCATTTCCTCTCTTTTAACTTATATATAATATATATATATAAGTAAAGAAATAGCAAAAGACTTAGAGATTTAGAATTATAGTCTATTTCAGGGAGTTTAGACAAAGTGTCTAACTCTCCCGACTCATCAGATGCGAATGATGAAATCTTTATTACTTTAAAAGCATTTGAAAACAGATTTTTATTTTTTTATTT
>CM042152.1:208516-216404 GCA_023376005.1 Doryteuthis pealeii
ATGAGCTATGTTGTGGTTAGAGAAAGTATCTCTTTCTCAATACTGACTTGCAACACAAAACATAGTCTGAATAAGTTTACTGGCTTTTTATTGCTTCTTCCTTCATACCATTTCAACCAACACAACCAGTCCAGAGAAACGTTGGTATTGGAAATTGTATAAGAATTCAATGACAAAATATAAATTCGATATCGGCCCTCGCCAACTCAGCGTATGAGTATCACAGGGATATTTGCGGTAGTAAAGTAAATAGCTGATGATAGGTGTAGTGCTCCACCTCAGACGCAAAACAATCTTCTTGGTCTAGCACTAGTGAAAAGGGGATAGACTCCCTTGCCGTATGGCTGATACCGACTTTAGGCCACCCCGTTGGCATTGGAAAGTATGTAAGAATTCAATGACAAAAAATAACCACAAGGTTCCCGGTTCGATATCGGCCCTCGCAAAACTCAGTGTATGAATAGCACAGGGATATTTGCGGTAAAGTAAAGTGCTAATGATAGGTGGCGGCCCCATCTCAGACGCAAAAAACAATCTTCTTGGTCTAGCACTAGTGAAAAGGGGATAGACTCCCTTGCTGTATGGCTGATACCGACTTTAGGCACCTCGTTGGTATTGGAAATTATGTAAGAATTCAATGACAAAAAATAACGACAAGGTTCCCGGTTCGATATCGGCCCTCGCCAACTCAGCGTATGAATAGCACAGGGTTATTTACGGTAGTAAAGTAAAGTGCTAATGATAGGTGTGGTGCTCCATCTCAGACGCAAAAACAATCTTCAATACATTTAGTTAAATGATAATTAGTTTAGCAATAGATAGATAGATAGATACCGTATTTGACGCATATAGGAGGCACATTTTTTCCAAAATGTTGGCTAAAAAATTGCCCTGTGTCTTATACATTGTAAGTGAATTGAAACCAATGATAAGAACCCCATTGAACTTTACAGTCACAGGAGGCGATGTAGCTTCAGGGGTACAAAAACTATATTATAGTCTTCCGAGACAGAAATGCCAAGGATAACAAATAATGCTAGTGTAATTCACAGCTAGACTGTTTTCAACAATATATGCTTAAATACACTAAAGACATTTTTTCTTGAATCTGACCTGCTGAAATGGGGGTACATCTTATATGCCCGTGCGTCTTATATGCCGTCAAATACGGTAGATAGATAGATAGGAAAAAGGAACACGTGTACAGTATTTTTTTTTGGGCAAAAGGCGAAACTAGCTGCCTCTGTCCGAATTCGAACGTGGTTTGCTAATTCGGGGTACGTCATCCAGCACATATTGAGGAAAGAAAAGTGTTCGTTCTTTAAAACTACTTCTTTCCTGATGCGAACACTTTTAATACTCTTACTGTTACTCTGGTTTCAGAAGGGGAACTGTATGAAAGAATAAACTAGATTCAGGAAAAAATAGATAAAAGCGAAAAAAAAAGAAAGAAAATTAAACAACAAAAGCAAACAAAACAAATAACAAAAAAAAACATAAAAAAAAAAAAAAAAAAAAAAAAAACAATTTTTGAAAAACTGAAGTTTTTTTACTTTAAAAAAAAAAAAAAAAAAAAAAAGTAACCAACCAGTAAGTTTTTCCAGAGGAAGAAAAACCCACTTGTCTCTTTTTTTTTTTGTCATTTAGTAAAAAGGAAATGTCTTCGTGATGCTTCTAACCAGGCCAAGAAGACATATTTGGTTGCCTCGTTCTGAACTTTGACATTGAGAGTCAGCAGTAAAGATCAGCTCTTAAGCCAAAAGATATAAACAAGACAAGGTGATGTCAACCAGAAATAACCCGAGAAGCAGGGTTTCTATAATATTTTCAAATCAGTCTTGTTTTATTTTTTTAATTTTGATATTTCCGACAGTATGTTGTAAGAGTTAAAATAGCTTCTCTGGGCATCATTAACCTTTTCCCAGTCGACATACAAAGGAACAGTTAATTCAAAACAAAACAAAACAAAACAAACAAATATAAGCAAGACAAGAAAAATAGAAAAGGATTTGAAAATGATATAGAGATATAAAATATGGAAAAAAATCTATCTATATCTATGTAATAAGTAATTGAGAGTCACCTCCCATTTATGTAACTCTTTAGCTTTGTAAAACAATATAAACTCCCAAGAGAACTGCAAATCTTATCTTATTATAATGGAGATTGTGGGTTTGTCTGTCTGTAACCGAAACTATATTACTATACAAGTCACAATTCCCTTTGTTATTTACATCACATTCTCCATGATTTTATTTTTAGTTAAACTTCAATTATTAATAGAATTGTTTTACATCATTAATACTGTTGCCCATATCTACATTCTAATAACATGCAATTGTATTTATGTATACAACAAAATAGCGGTTTACAGTGTGAATGGGAAGACTAATTTGCATATTGATATTAGAAATTTGATTTTGAATAAATATATGCTTAGTATTATTGATTTCTAATTGTTTGGTTTATCTTATTGAATATGAGCAAACATCTCGTGGATAAATCTTAAAAGAAATCCATCAACAAAAAGAAACGACTGTAATATTATTCTTTACTTCCTATTTTAACTAAATAGTTAAATTAGGAAAATTTATCAATGAAAGACGGGAGTAACGGAAAATGATGGAAGAGTTAATTTCAAAGTTGTTCTATTTTTCAATCACACCCCCTCTGTTCCAAATCTTTTTATCTGCATTCTTATTCAGTTTCTTTAGCCTTTCTAATTTAATATGATATTTTATTATATTAAAACTTAAATACTTGCACCCGGAGGGTGTATATATTTGCTAGTTATTATAATGGAGAATGTGTGTTTTTTGTCTGTAACCGAAACTATTTCACTACTCAAGTCACTATTACTTTTGTCATTATACGTCATATTCTCCATGATTTTATTTTAAACATTATTTATTGATAAAATTGTTTTACTTTATTGATACTGGTGGCCTTGTCTACATATTAATAACAGGCAATTGTATTTATGTTTCTCAGTGTGAACAGGAAGGCTAATTTGCCTATTGATATTAAAAATTTGATTTTAATAAATATGTGCTTGGTGTTATTGTTTTCTGATTGTCCCGTTTCATCTTAATGGATATGAGCAAACATCCCGGTAATAAATCTTAAAAGAAATCGCTTAACTAAAAGAAATAACAGTAATTTTATTCTTTACTTTCTATTTTAACTAAATAGTTAAATTAGGAAAATCTATCAATGAAAGACATGAGTGATGAAAGAGTAAGTTTCAGTTGTTCTATTTTTCGATTATACCATCCCTCTGTTTGAAATCTTTTTATCTACATTCCTATTTAGTTTTATTAGCCTTTCTAATCTAATATGATATTTTATTACATTAAAGCTTAAATACTCGCATATATATTTCCTAGTGTATTCAAAGTAGAATAAAGCTTACTCAAGTCCGACCGTGTATGTTCTCTAATTACTACAATCTATCTATCTATATAATTTAAGTTTTCGCGTATGCTTCTAAATTATTTAGTTAAAAATTAATGTTAAAGTGAATGAATGGATGAAATAAAATGAAGGAAATTAAGGGGATAAATGAAAGATCCTTTACAAGGGACGCCTCTCAAAAGTATTAAAACACTTTTTGAGAGTGGGGTCCCTGATAGAAAGTTTTTCTCATCTATTATTAGACTCCTTTGAAGCATCAAGTTAATATAATTATTCTATAAGTAATTAGAGGAGATAAAATCCGTTGAGAATGGGTTTGAATGTGTGTGTATATATATATATATATATATATATAAATATAATCTTGTCTGGTTAACTTCCGGTGAATATTGCTACATTGTAACTATCTTGAATTCAAAATAAAAACGGCCAAATAGAAGAATTTATTTACTTAGCTTTTTTTCAGTTGTAAAATAAAAAAAAATTAAATTAATTAGATACATCAGTAAATAAATAAAAAGATTATCTTTAATTATACTAGCAAATATATGCACCCTCCGGGTGCAAGTATTTAAGTTTTAATGTAATAAAATATCATATTAAATTAGAAAGGCTAATGAAACTAAATAAGAATGCAGATAAAATGATTTGAAACAGAGGGAGTATAATCGAAAATTAGAACAACTGAAACTTACTCTTCCATCACTTCCGTTTTCATTGTTATTTTTTTCTAATTTAAGTATTTAGTTAAAAGAGGAAGTAAAGAATAAAATGACAGTTATTTTTTTTTTGTTAATGGATTTCATTTAAGATTTATTGAAGAGATTTTTGCTTATGTTCATTAAAATAAAACAAAACAATTAGAAATCAAAATACTAAGCACATATTTATTAAAATCACATTTTTAATATCAATATGCAAATTAGCCTTCCCGTTCACACTGTAAACCGCTATTTTGATGTATATATAAATATAATTGCATGTTGTTAGTATGTAGATATGGTTAACAGTATTAATAATGTAAAACAATTTTATTAATAATTGTAGTTTAAATAAAAAATAAAATCATTGAGAATGTGATGTCAATAACTAAGGGAATTGTAACTTGAGTAGTAATATAGTTTCTGTTACAGACAGAAAAACACACAATCTCCATTATAATAAGATATTAGAAAGATTTATGAATAATTTTAGAAAACTATATTTTATGTGTATTTTTAAATTTCAAATAGATTAAATATAATAAATTAAGTATTCAAATTATAAATGACAAAGTGTTATTTTTCCTTATATTAACAGCTCTAGACTGACCGTAATTTTGAGAGGGTATTACGTTTTAAAGAATTAACTATATATAAAGATAAATATAATTATTATAGGTATATTACATTATTTGAAATTGTTACCATAAAAGTGTCAACCTTGGACTTATTTCCTTTGGACACAAAGTAAAAGTTTGTTTGTGATATCTTAAATTCAAAACATATTATGTAATAAAATAAATTATTTAAAATTATAGAAGGTAATAAGTTATTTTCCTTTGTCAATAATATTGAATTAATCGTAATTTTTGGAGCGCATGAAATTTTAAGAATCAATCAATCTATACATATATAAAGGGCAGTTGTGTGAATCTTTATGTCCGGCTGAAACTTCGAAAATAAAACAATTAAGTAAATATATATACACATTAAATATCACCACAGTTTGGTTTTTGAGCAAAAATAATAGAGATTTGATATATATTCGTGAAGATAATTAAAAAATAAAATTTAAATGATAATAGCATACATTTTTGCACTTAATACTTTAAATAGTAGACATTAATTTTTATTTCCAGAGTGGCTGGATCAACGCAACGCCTTTTGTCTTTACGGAATCCTGGTGGATGAGCAGCCCATGACATGCAACACTCCACTGAGACCGTTACTTAGGCTAGACGGTCGGTCGGAGAGGGCCCCCTCCGATCAATTGGCTGGTCATGTCAAGCCCTAGCACTTATATGATTGCCCCAACCCTATTGCCCTTATGTCAAGCCCCAACCCTTTTTATCATATTGGTGCTAGAAGGCTGTGGATGAGGGTCTTCATGTCTGGGAATGACGTTAAATTTCACCCGATGGTGAGGTTCCAGTTTTGGAGGTTTGGGGAATGTGTAGCACCCCTTCATCCCCATTGCTCACTGGTCCAATCTGACCCGGAGTACTAGTACCTGTTAGGGTTCCATTTATGGGTTAAATAGAAAAATGTGTTTTGAAAAAGAATTGGGTATCTGTTCAAAATGAATTTATTTCTAAATTTTATCGGCATTAAATAACCCACTGAGGTTGATATGCCGTAAAACAAAACAATTAAAAATTAAACAATTTTCTCTGTATTGATCATTAAAAAAACACACACTAAAAAAATTCACTTCAAAATTGACCACCTAACTTGAATGAATAAAACAAAAACGACTTTGGCATAAAATAACCGAAGAGTCATCATCATCACGTCCCTATCACTCATTGTTCTCGGGAGGTCCTCTACGCATCATTCAGTATCCGTACAGAGTTGGTCAATGTACGTCTTTGCTGGTCGGTTCACACTGGCGTGGCCATGTGCTGGCTTCCACAGGAGCACGTCACTTATAATTTCATCCTTGCTTCTCCATTAGTACCCTGCGTGTCTTGCCCTTCTTACTCGGATGGTTTGCGTGATATTGGCCAGGACGCCTTACAGCTGTTTTCTCGTGGGGTGTTGTTTCCACGATTTTTTTTAGACTGCACGCAGCATTCTTGTGCAGCTCCCATCGAGTTTATTCTCTAGGCGCTTCGTTAGGGTCGAAGTTGTGCAGCCGTACTGCAGCACTGACACGACAACGGCTTGAAGGAATTGTCTCTTTAACTTGTCTGAGAGTTTGGATTTGCTGTAAAACCAACCAGCCAACCAAACAGCCAACCAGTCAACATGCAGTTGCTCCAAGCATTACAGAGAGTAGTTTAATACAATGTACTAGTGGAGTTATTTAGAAGTTGATTCAAATGAAAATTAGAAAAAAACCCCAGATCTGCTGTCACTTGATCTCCCTGACTGAAAGGAAAAGTTGAGCCAACATTCGCAATATTCCGATTGCGTCCCCCATGTTAGCCATCATGGGAGCACTGCCGATCTTCACCCACAGACCTGAAGTCTGCGTTTCACGGGTAATATACGTTATTTCGGACATTTTTAACCTGGCGAGCCAGACGTTGTTGTTAAAATGATGATCCTGTGGTACTTGAAAGGAACAGTGTTACCAATGATAATCGGAACCCTGGGAACAACCCCACAAGAATCTGCAAAAGATACTAGACGAACTGGTGATCTTGGGAAGGATTGAAACTGTCTGGATCATAGCACTGTTGAGATAAGCTAGACTACTGAGGAGAGTTCTGGAGAGCTAAGGAGACTTACTGCCACCAGGACTTCGGTGACGGTCACAAATTAGTACGTGTGTGAAAATCCATAAAGAGTAAATAATAATAGCCTCATTTAAGTATTGTAATAGAACTTACTCTAATAGTTGTGTCATCCCCACTGCGACCCACCACCTCGACCACCTCTACCATAATAATCATCACCATTGTAGTTGTTCCGGTGGAAGTGGTAGCGGTCATAGAAATACGCAGAGCGTTTGTGGTCTTCTAGTTTGTCTATTCAATCATTCTCCGCAAACTCTGTTTTCTTCTTTTTTCCTTCTTCTTCTGTCACTTTTTGTACATTTACTTTTTCTTCTCCTCTTTCTCCTCAAACTCTTTCGTTCTTGTTTTTCTCAGTCTAAGTACTCAGCTTTATTCTTTCTTTTTTTCTTTCTGTCTTTCTTTTTCTTTCTTTTTCACTATCCAAGTACTCAGCTTTCTTTTTTCTTTTTTTCTTATTCTTCAGACACTTTTATACACCTTTATTCTCCTTCTCCTCAGACTCTTTCTTTCTGTCTTTCTTTCTTTTATTTTTTCTTTCTTTTTCACTATCTCGGTACTTAGCTTTCTTCTTTCTTTTTTCCTTATTCTTCAGTCACTTTTTTTTTCTTTCTTTTTCACTATCTAAGTATTCAGCTTTCTTCTTTTTTTTTTCTTCAGTCACTTTTATACACCTTTTTTCCTTTCTTTCCCCTTTTCCTCTGCCAATCTTTGTACTTTTTTGTACCTTTTCTACTTTTTTCCTCAAACTTTCTTTCTTTCGTTCTTTTTGACTTACTAAATACTTTTATCTTCCTTTCCTTTTTTCTCCTGTCTCTCTTTGTACATTTTATTTTTTCTTCTCTTTTTCTATTTTATTTTTATGTCGTTTTTAGAGAATACAACCATTTTTTTTTCAAACTTTCCTTCAGCCATTTTTTTATTTCTGTTCTCTTCGTGTTATTGTGTTGTTTTTTTTTCTTTAAACATTTTTTTAGCCCGCCTCTTTCGGTGTTTCGTTGTTCTCTTTGGCTTTTTCTTTTCCTTTTTCCTTTA
>CM042152.1:216504-245448 GCA_023376005.1 Doryteuthis pealeii
ACTCTTTTCCTCAAACTCTTTCTTTCTTTCTTTCTTTTTGACTTCTAAATACTTTTCATCTTCCTTTCCTTTTTTCTCCTGTCTCTCTTTGTACATTTTATTTTTTCTTCTTTTTTCTATTTCTTTTTATGTCGTTTTTAGAGAATCCACATTTTTTCAAACTTTCCTTCAGCATTTTTTTATTTCTTTTCTTCGTGTTATTGTCGTTGCTTTTTTTTTAAGCCCGGCTCTCTTTCGGTCTTTCGTTCGCTTCTTCTTTCGCCTCTTTCTTCCTGTCTTCCTTCTTCCATTCTTTCTTTCTTTCCTTCTTTTCAGTGCTAAACAGACAACTGGAATTAATGGATCTATAGAATTAAGCTATTTTATTTTTCTTTCTCTTTTTTATTTTCTTTTTATATCGTTTTTAGAAAAATCCACCTGTTTTTTCAATCTTTCTTTCAGCCATTTTCTTTCCTGTTCTTCTTGTAATTGTTTGTTGTCTGTTTTAATTTTTTTTTTTTTTGGGGGGGGGGGGCAGCGCTCTCTTTCGGTCTTTCATTCACTTTCTTCGTTCGTCTCTTTCTTCCTTATTCCTTCTTTCTTTCTTTTCTTCTTTTCAGTGCTAAACAGACAACTTCTTTTCTATTTTCTTTTCATGTCGTTTTTAGAGAAATCCACCATTTAAAAAAAAATCTTTCCTTCAGCCATTTTTTATTTTATTTCCTATTCTTCGTGTTATTGTCGTTGTTTTTCTTTAACCCGGCCCTCTTTCGGTATTCCGTTCGCTTCTTCGTTCGCCTCTTTCTTCCTTCTTTTCTTCATTCCTTCTTTACAGTGCTAAACAGACAACTGGAATCGATAGATCTATAGAAATAAGCTACACCGTGAAATCGATAGGTCGTTTGTGACTTACGCATTTTTTCTTTTTACTTTTCCGGTAATTTATTTCAGTTTACATTGCAGACTACGAGACTGTAGGCATTACATATACGAGGAATGGGTTGATGAGAGGCAGAGAGGCACAGATCGAACGGAGAAGTAAATCAATAAATGTCTGATTATGTGATTCATGACTCATCGATTACGATTAATACAAACAGTAGAAATCAGTTTAGAATCTTTAAAAAAAGAAATCGTTCATACCATTTTTTTTCTTTTATATTTCGTTTCGCAGCGTATTGCTTTCTTTCTTTCTTTTTTTCCTTCTGTCTTTTTTATCTTTGCTTCTTTGTTTCTTTCCTTCTTTCTTTTTTCCTTCTGTCTTTGTTTCTTTCTTTTGATACTTCTTTTTTTCTTTCTTTTTCTCTCTCTTCCTTTCTATCCTTCTTTCTTTCTTTCTTTTGTTCCTTCTTTCTTTTTATCATTACTTCTTTCTCTCTTTGTTTCTTTGCTTCTTTCTTTTTATCCTTACTTCTTTCTCTCTTTGTTTCTTTGCTTCTTTCTTTTTATCCTTCTTTCTTTCTTTCCTCCTTTCCTCCTTTCATTCTTTCTTTCTTTCTTTTTATCATTCCTTCTTTGTTTCTTTCTTTTTATCCTTCTTTCTTTCTTTCATTCCTTCTTTCTTTCTTTCATTCCTTCTTTCTTTCTATCCTTCTTTTTATCCTTCTTTCTTTCGTTCCTTCTTTCTTTTTTTATCTTTCTTTCTTTCTGTCTTTACTTCTTTCTTTTTCTCTTTCCTTATTTCTTTCTTCCTTTCTCTTCTTTTTCTTTCTTTCTTTCTTTCCTCCTTTCTTGTTTCTCTTTCCTTCTTTCTTTTTATCCTTCTTTCTCATATCTTTTAAGGTTATCCCCATCATTTCACTCTTTATTTCTTTATTTCACTTAGACTATTTTCATCTTTCCCTTCCCTTTTATTTATTTCATTTACTGAGTTTCTTTCTTCCTCGCTTTTTTTCTTTTCTTCTCTCTTAAGATTCTTACCAACATTCTTTATTGCCTATCTATTTTAACTTCTCCTTTTCTTTCTTCTATTCGTTTATCTGTGTTTCTTTCGTTCATTTACTTGTGTATTTCTTCTTTCGTTCTTTCTTCCTTCCATTCTTTCTTTATTCGTTCTTTCTTCCTTTCGTTCTTCTTTTTTATTTCGTTCTTTCTTCTCTTCTTCCTTTCTTTCCTTATTTCGTTCTTCCTTCCTTCCTTTCTTTATTTCGTTCTTTCTTCATTCTTTATTTCGTTCTTCATTCTTTATTTCGTTCTTTCTTCCTTTCATTCTTTCTTTCGTTCTTTCTTTCTTTCGTTCTTTCTTCCTTTCATTCTTTCTTTCGTTCTTTCTTCCTTTCATTCTTTCTTTCGTTCTTCCTTTCATTCTTTCGTTACTACCTCACATTCATTTTGTTTATCTCTTTTGACTTATCATCATCTACCTTTTTGTTCTTTTTGCTTATTTGCGTTTTATTTTTTTTTCCTATTTCTCTTTTCGTAAAGTTTGTTTTTTCCTCAATATTTATTAACCACAACATTTTAATAGTCTTGTTTTTCTCTCTTACAATTTCTTCCTTTATTTTTGTTTGTTTCTTTCTTTTACATTGCATGTCTTTTTCTCTTTCTTTAGTTTCTTGTTTCTGTACAGTAAGGATTATTATATTTCTTCAAAGTGTTGGGTTATTATATTCTAGTTTATTTCTCCCGTTTTATTTTATTAGTTTATTTCTTCTGTTTTCTTTGGTTGTTTATTATGTTGGTCTTTTTCTTTCTTTTTATTTGCTTCTTTCTTTCTTTTCATTTGTCTCGATTTTTCTTTCTTTCTTGTTTCTTTTTTCTTTTCCTTTGTCTCTTTCTTTCTTTCTTATTTGCTTCTTTCTTTCTTATTTGCTTCTTTCTTTTTTTCTTTTCATTTATCTCGATTTTTCTTTCTTTCTTTCTTATTTGCTTCTTTCTTTTTCTTTTATCTCGATTTCTTTCTTCTTTCTTATTGCTTCTTTCTTTTTTCTTTCATTAATCTCGATTTTTCTTTCTTCTTTCTTATGCTTCTTTTTTTTCTTTTCATTATTCTTCGATTTTTCTTTCTCTTTTCTTATTTGCTTCTTTTTTTTTCTTTTCATTTATCTCGATTTTCTCTTTCTTTCTTATGCTTCTTTTTTTTTCTTTCATTTATCTTTTTTCTTTCTCCTTCCTTATTTGCTTCTTTTTTTTTTTTTCATTTATCTCGATTTTCTTTTCTTTCTTTCTTATTTGCTTCTTTTTTTTTCTTTTCATTTATCTCGATTTTTCTTTCTTTCTTTCTTATTTGCTTTTTTTTTCTTTTCATTTATCTCGATTTTTCTTTCTTTTTTCATTTGCTTCTTTTTTTCTTTTTTCATTTATCTCGATTTTTCTTCTTTCTTTCTTATTTGCTTCTTTTTTTTCTTTTTTTTTTTTCATTTATCTCGATTTTTCTTTCTTTCTTTCTTATTGCTTCTTTTTTTTTTTCTTTTCATTTATCTCGATTTTTTTCTTTCTTTCTTATTTGCTTCTTTTTTTTTCTTTTCATTTATTTGCTCGATTTTCTTTTCTTTCTTTCTTATTTGCTTCTTTTTTTATTTCTCTTTTTCATTTATCTCGATTTTTCTTTCTTTCTTTCTTATTTGCTTTTTTTTTTTTCTTTTCATTTATCTCGATTTTCTTTCTTTCTTTCTTATTTGCTTTCTTTTTTTTTCTTTTTCATTTATCTCGATTTTTCTTTCTTTCTTTCTTATTTGCTTCTTTTTTTTCTTCATTTATCTCGATTTTTCTTTCTTTCTTTCTATTTGTCTTTTTTCTTTTCATTTATCTCGATTTTTCTTCTTTCTTTCTTATTTTGCTTCTTTTTTTTTTTCTTTTCATATCTCGATTTTTCTTTCTTTCTTTCTTTCTTTATGCTTCTTTTTTTTTTCTTTTCATTTATCTCGATTTTTCTTTCTTTCTTTCTTATTTGGCTCTTTTTTTTCTTTCATTTATCTCGATTTTTCTTTCTTTTCTTTTCTTATTTGCTTCTTTTTTTTTTTCTTTTCATTTATCTCGAATTTTTCTTTTCTTTCTTTCTTATTCTTTTTTTTTTCCTTTTCATTTTATTCTGTTTTTTCTTTCTTCTTTCTTATTTGCTTCTTTTTTTTCTTTTCATTTATCTCGATTTTTCTTGCTTCTTATTTGCTTCTTTTTTTTTCTTTTCATTTATCTCGATTTTTCTTTCTTCTTTCTTTATTTGCTTCTTTTTTTTTTCTTTTCATTTATCTCGATTTTTCTTTTCTTCTTTCTTATTTGCTTTCTTTTTTTTTTCTTTCATTTATCTCGATTTTTCTTCTTTCTTTCTTATTTTGCTTCTTTTTTTCTTTTCATTTTATCTCGATTTTCTTCTTTCTTTCTTTCTTATTTGCTTCTTTTTTTTTTCTTTTCATTTTATCTCGATTTTTCTTTCTTTCTTTCTTTATTTGCTTCTTTTTTTCTTTTCATTATTCTCGATTTTTCTCTTTCTTTCTTATTTGCTTCTTTCTTTCTTTTTCTTAATTGCATCTTTTTATCTTTTTTTTATTTTGTTTGTTTCTTCTTATTTGCTTCTTTCTTTCTTTTCATATGTCTCTTTCGTTCTCTTCTTATTTGCTTCTTTCTTTCTTTCTTAATTGCATCTTTTTATCTTTTTCTTTTTGTTTTTTTTCTTTCCTATTTGCTCTTCTTCTTCCTTTCATACTTTCTTTTCTTATTTGCTTCTTTCTATATTTTCCTCTTTTTGTGTCTCTCCTTTTCTTTCTTTCTCATTGCACTTTTATTTTGATTCGTTATTTTACTTCACTGTATTTTATCTTGTTTCATATTTACTCTTTCTCTCATCTGTTTCCCTCTTTCCTTTTGGTCTGTCTTTCTTTTCATTTTTTGTTCATTGTATTTTTTTTCTTCGATTAAAAAAAAAAATAATAAGTAGAATCAAATTGATGTGATTTTTTCTCTTGTTTCGCCTTTGTCTTTTGTTTAAAACGAATATACGTAGAAAATTACATAACACAACTTTGTTTCTTTCTGGAGGTAAAACAAGTGCGCACGAGTTCATGGAAAAGGAAACACTTTAGGCCAGAAACTACTTGTTACCCTGTGTTTGTTTAAAACTTAATAAATATGTAGAATCTTTTGGCAAGCAAAATACCGTTGTGGGGTAATGGTAAACAAGCTCTTCTAGTATATGTAATAGTTTTACCCGGAGAGGTAGTAATTGGTAGGGTCCCATCTATGGGTTGGACAGATCAAAAAATGACTTTTACAAATATTGTGCATCTTAGTACCTGTACATGACGCTAAACTGCATATAGTGGTGAGTTTACAATTTGGAGCTCTGGGGAATGTGGAGTATTCCTTCATCGCCATTACACCTATTACTATAGAATTGTGAGTTTCTTACTACCCTGTACATGACGCTAAACTGCATCTAGTGGTGAGTTTCCAATTTGGAAAGGTATTTATATACATAAATATATATATATATATATATATATATATATATATATACACACTATATATATATATACATAAAATATACACACATATTTCTATACATACATGTATATATGTAAATTAATATATGCATATATATATGTACATACACATATATATATGCATAAATATGTACATATAGATATACGTACACATATATGAGAGTAAGTAAATAAACAATGTGTTTATTTGATATGGCTTTTAGCCGACAATTTTTGGAGGATATGTGCTTAATTGAAGTCATACCTAATTTTGAAAATTAGTTAAAATTAATGAATTTTAGGCGGGCATATATGTTCAAATGTAAGGCTAAACAAATTGAGAAAATGTCAATCCCTGAATGTACACACATATATACATAAATATATACATATATGTATACATACATATATAAATATATACTTATATATCGTCATTACACCTATTACTATAGAGTTGTGAGTTTCCTCACTGGATGGCCCATAATTGCGACATTGTGCTATGCATAGTCTTTTGTAGGATAGATTGGACTCTTTCGCCTTGGTTGGCAACCAGTCTATGGAAAGGTAATGTCTAAGTTCAAACCCGAGTTATGTGTCATAATAATTTAATTATTACAACGTTTGATATATTTACTAAAGAGCTATTACATTAACTCAATATGTAAAAAGTATAATGATCTTGATTTAACTCTCTCTCTCTCTCTCATATACGCAAGAGCTCTGTTAAATCTACGATATTCATGTGTAACTTAACCTACCGGCGTCCAGAGAACCACACACATTCCAAAGGAAATGACACGATAGTTCTATTAAGATTTTCTCTTGGAAAAATCCCAAATGAAAAGTTCCTTTGTCTAAGAAGGACCAGCAACATGGTTGAAAGCGGTTCGCTAAAATATGGGACATTTTCTTCACCATCTGGATTCTGATCTACGAAACACTACAAGAAGACATGAACGTCTATAACTGAAGATCATAAAGAATAAAGACTCCATGGTCTTTAACAATATCTGTCTAAATAATGATTTGCTGACAAAATGCGACCGCCCCCCCACATACCCATTTATATATATATATACTTCCATATATGTAAGTATATAAATATATGTGTATGTATATACATATATGATTATATTTATGTATATGTATAACATATATGTATATATTATGGATTATATATATATGTATATATAATATATGGTATAACATATATGTTATATGGATATATATTATATATGTATACATTATGTATATATTATGGATATATATATGTATATGTATACATATATGTAATATATTTATGGACTATATATATGTATATGTATACATATATGTATTATTTATGGATATATATATGTATATGTATACATATATGTATATATTATTGGATATATATATGTATATATTTATGGATATATATATATATATATGTATTATATTAATATATATATATATTTATGGATATATATATGTATATATTTATGGATATATATTGTATACATAAGGTATATATTTATGGATATTTATGTATATGTATACATATATGTATATATTTATGGATATATATATGTATATGTATATATATGTTATATATTATGGGATATTATATGTATATGTATACATATATGTATATATTTATGGATATTATATATATATGTTATACATATATGTATATATTTATAATATATATATATATATGTATACATATATGTATACATTTATGGATATATATATGTATACATATATGTATATATTTTATGGATATATATATGTATAACATATATGTATATATTTATGATATATATATGTATACATATATGTAATATTTATGGATATATATATGATACTATATGTATATATTTATGGGATTTATATATGTATACATATATGTATATTATTTATGGATATATATATGTATATCTATATATATTATTAACATATTTATGGATATATATCTATATATAATATGTATATCTATATATATATGTACAATATATTATGGATATATAATAATAATATGTATATCTAATATATATATGTTACATATTTATGGATATATATATGGTATATCTATATATATATGTACTATTTATGGATATATATATATATGCTATATCTATATAAATGTACATATTATGGATATATATATATAATGTATATCTATTATATATATGTACATATTTATGGATATATATATATATATGTATATCTATATTATATATGTACATATTTATGGATATAATATATATAATGAATATATATTTATGGATATATATATTATATATGTATATCTATATATATCATGTACATATTTATGGATATATATATATATATGTATATCTATATATATATGTACATATTTATGGATATATATATATATATATGTATATCTATATGTACATATTTATGGATATATATATGTATATCTATATGTACATATTTATGTATATACATATATATATGTATATATTAATGTACATATATATATATGTATGTATAGATATATGAGTGTATATATCTATGTATATATCTATGTATATAAATATATATGTATATATATATGTATATATTTAGGTATGTATGTATATACATATATGTATGTTTATGTATATATATATACATATATGTATGTTTATGTATATATATATACATATATGTATGTTTATGTATATATATATACATATATGTATGTTTATGTATATATATATATGTATATACGTACATATTTTATGTAAAATATATGTGTGTGTATAAACACATATATATGAGTGTGTCTGTAAATATATAAGTGTCTGTGTGTGTGCATAGGAACAACCTTCCACGGAAAATAGTAATTAGAACTCTTAAGAATAGCAGATGGCAATAAACAGCTTAAAGATATTGGCAGCAAAAATAATAACAAAACACTGTCAGCAATTCGAAACGGAAAGAAAAAAAAAAACGTTGAAATAAAAAATATAATAAAATTTTACGAAGGGTAGAGAGAGAGAGAGAGAGAGAGAGAGAGAGAGAGGAGAGGAGAGAGAGAAGAGAGAGAGAGAGAGAGGAGAGAGAGAGAGAGAGAGAGAGATGTAAATTGAAATATAAAGGCAACTACAAAAATAAGTGAGAGAGAGAGAGAGGTGAAATTAAAAGGAAGAATAAATACAATCAAGTGAAGAGAGCGATAGATGATAGAGAGACAGACAGAGATAGATAGTTGTAAAATTGAAGTATAAAGTCAAATACAAAAATAAGTGAGAGAGAGAGAGAGAGAGAGTGAGAGATTTAGAGAGAAAGAGAGAGAGTATATGAGAGAGAGAGAGAGAGAGAGAGAGAGAGAGAGAGAGAGAGAGAGAGAGAGAGAGAGAGAGATCAATATATAAATAACCCTCGACTTACAACATAAAGAAGCAACAATAAAACTGTGGTTCAGTTTATTTTCTTTAAAAAATACACCTGAAATACAAAAAGAAAGGTACCCCCCCCCACCAACACAAAAAAAAGAACATAAGAAAGCAAAAAAAAAAACAACAAAGAACCAAAAAACCAAAACAAATGCTGAAAACAAAATGAAGAAGAATCTTCAGACAAAGCGCCTGACGCATGCGCACAAAAAAAATGGTGAACTTTAAGAAGCTCTCAAGAAAATCTTTATGCCACTTTCTCGTTCTGTTTTCTTTCTTCTCTCGTTTTAATTCTCTTTGTTTTTTTTTTTTTTTTTTATATCCATTGCATAGCCACGCACAGTTCTATCAATACTCAAGTGGTTTCATTAAGTGTTTTAAGATTATTCTTTCTGACGACGAGAGAAATTAAAAGTGAAAGATCTTCCGTGGCAAAACTTAGAAAAATGAACAACCCAACATTAAAAAAATAAACAGCACTAGTTTACGTCTAATAAACGAAAAATAATCCACTCGGAAAGATACGAGGAGGTTCGGTCGAATTTGTAACTGGAAAATGGAAGCGTTTCACGCCATGATAGAATATTTTGCACATAAGCTAATAAAGATTTCTTGAGCTCGAATAAAGGTTTAATTAAAGATGTGTGGTAATTTATGAGGAAGTGCGTCCCAGTCTCCTGCCTCAAAAATTGCTACCCAGTGACTATCAAAATAACAACCCCAGCTCGTCGTAATTCTTGTTTAGATATGAAGATGGATATATAGTTTGGAATAGAATGAGATAAATAGATAGAGAGATAGATAGATAAACAAACAAAATAATATAGATAGATAGATATTTTCGACAAGTAAATGTATTTGGGGGGGGGTCGCTTCTTTTTTTGTCGTAATTCTTGTTTATTTAAACTAAAAACAAGACATTAAACAAACAGGAATAAAAAAAAACTTAGTATTTAAAGTAATATAGATAAATATGAAAAAATTGAGATAGATAGATATGAAGATGGATAGTTTTGAATAGACTGAGCTGGGTCGTTATTTTGATGGTCACCGGGTAGCAATTTTTGAGGCAGGAGACCGGGACACACTTCCTCATAAATTACCAGATGTGTGTTTTCTTTTGGTAAATTCTGTCGTAGACTTTCTACTTTCTTATTATAATGGAGACTTTGCGGTTAGACTTATGTCCTTTGTGCCTCCTAGGACATCATCTAACAACCTGTATTCAAATTTGGAGATTCTCGAATTTTCTAATATGGTCCATTGTGAAAATATTTTGTTCATATATAAACTGTTCCACGATAAAATGCCTGTTTCTGTTCAGAATGCTTTTGCAGTTGACTTCACCCATGCTCAGGTCACTCGTGCTAACCAAACTGGTTTGTTTAATTTCCCTATCATCAACACGGTTAGTTTTGGGCATAATTAGATTCGTTTTAATGCACTTAATTCTTGGAACACTGTTCAGTCGGTATTGTTTGATGAAGAAAAGGAGGAAAAGGTGAAGCTTGTTTCGGTAAATTATTTTGTCCTTAAAAAACTTTTGAAAGCATTTTATTGCCTCTTATAAACAACAGATTTGCATTTAGACTCTCACACGGCTAATTTGTCTCATGATATATATCTATATGTTTGTGTTGTCTGGTGTGTCTTGTATCGTTTCCTGTGAGCGTCCAAGGGTGGTCATGTCCATGGGCTTAGCTTCACGCTATTAGGCATGGCCTCCCTTCAATAGTGGTTTAACAGAAATAAAGTTTTTCTTTTACTTATTCTTTATAACTTGTACCTACTATTGATAAATAAATTTCTTATTTATTTATTTCTTAAGAAATTCGGTAACTGTCTGTAACTGAAACTACGTCAATCCTTACGTGATTTTTACGGCATGTGGAATTGAATAAATTCAAATGAAGTTTTCTTAAATAATTAGTTTTACAATTGTATGAGTTAAGTTTTGAATTATGTAAACAAAAGAGAATCGAATGAAAATTAGTTTGTAAATATTTTTAGCAGCAATAGAAACAATTGTTTAAATTCCAATGACAGTATCTACGTCATCGGAATGCCACAGGTAACAAAATCATCCGATATCTACCTCATTAGGAAGCAGCTGTATTTTAAAATTACGATATTAAATTTAACTTAATGATCACGTAGACAATTACAGAAGAAAATTATAAAAAGGTCCATAGAGCTGAAAAGCTTCAATTAGAGCTTACGCTCTTCCTGACCCAATAGAGTGGGAGCCGACGCTGTCCCCAACTCGACACAATGGGGAGAAGACGCGGTCCGAAAACATAAGATACGACTCAGCAGGTCCGTCTATTTTTTCGTTTCATATTTTCTCTCTCTCCTACTCAATGCGACACAAGTTTCAATCACAGACATTGTTTTAAGAAAACTGCTACAATTTGACATATCCCAACGAACAAATGTAAATAATACATACGCATTTTACAAACACAACTACGTACAGACACAAACAGTCCGCACATCAATGAAAGAACAATTGACTATCACTATACCAATTGTAAAATAATGTATTAACATTGTTTTCTTTTATCAATTTTGTCTTGTTTTGTTTTCTACGGAAATGTAGTTTCCGTAGACTTATACATCTAAATTGTGGGATACAAAACTCGGATCTTCTTCAACCACATAATCACCGAGCACACAAGGCCCGCATAGGTGACAATACCCTCAGAAATTGCGTAAGTTTATCAATGAGTATTTGATTTAGAGTCAAAATCATTAATACATAGAATAAATTTCTCTGAATGTTTAAGAGATGAGGCTTGATGATTACTATTATCTGCGTTATTCGGACTATTGTCCTCATCTTCATTGTAATCTGTATCTCTAAATGTTTGAGATGAGGCTTGATGATTAGTATTATTACAACTGAAACGTTGTACAGATAACAATGAAGATGAGGACAATAGTCCGAATAACGCAGATAATACTAAATATAATAAGATTTTTATTAACGATTTCTATAGGAAAAACCGAGTCAGATTTGCATAAAAAAACCCATCTTATTAGTGAGTTTAAAAGGTGCAATGTGTCTTATATATCACTGCAAGATAAAGGTTTACATAATATATGATGTGGTTAATTTGCATACTGATTTTAACAAAACCGAGTTTAATGAATAATTATTTGGTGTTATTGATCTCTGATATTTTTGTTTTATTCTCCAGCATGTTTAAAATCAATCCTTAATCTATGATTTAATATAGACCTATTAAAACATAATAGAATAAGTGTAATCTTTTATATGCGTTCTTATCTAATTTTGAAAGTGATTCAGTTTCTCTCTTGAGGTTTCCTCTTCTTAACCATGTCCAACTATTTTCATGTGCAACCTCTCCAAATTGATGTTTGAAGTATCCATATAACTGTTTTTCTTCCTATCTTTGTTTTCTTGTTTTCCTGTTTGTCCATATGTTGCATCTGCTGTTATTGGTTGCCATAAGTAACCTTTACTAGCTCTTTGTGTATTCTTCAAAATTAGTATTATCATTATGTAACAGCAAGTCTCCTCAGATCTCTAGGATTCTCCCAAGTATTCTAGACGATCTTAACAATACTGTAGTTTGGATGGTCTCGATTCTTCCCTCAGATTTCCAATTCACTCAAATTCTTTTCCGGATTTTTGATACGACTTTCACCTCTATGTTCCACAGTTTTCTCAGTTCTCGGACAAGGTCCAAGTATTTGTCTATGTTTTCGCTTTTTTCCACTTTCACTTGGGAGTCAGCTGGGACGGCAAAATCAACAAGATGACAAGTTCTCTTCCTGTTGTTAACCAATACTAGGTCTGGTCTCCTAATTTAATATATTTCATTACAATAAAACTTAATTTCTACATCAAGTGACGTTAATCTTCATTGGATTCTCGTTGAAAATGTATATATATATATATATATATATATATATATATATATATATATATTGAAGGAAAAAACAAATTAAGTTCTCTGTGGGAAGATAGCAAATTTAAGCAATACTTTGCAAGGCTCTCCTTATAAAAATCCCCAAGCCTTGGAAGTACACATATTTTTAGCACAAAACACGAACCTGTTTTGTTCAGTCGGTAGAGCACATGTCTAGGAATCACCAAGTTTCAGGTTCAATACCGGTACCCACCAAGTCAGCGCATGAGTAGCACATATTGGGTAACCTGATCTGTGCGGTATCGTGGGGGTACTTACGGTAGGTGTGGAAATCCACAAATACATTCCCCATTTCTAGCGCTAGTGAAAGGAGGATAAACTCCCTCGCTCTACTGCTGATACCAACAATTCGTCATGCCGCCAAATTTACTTTTTTACGTACATACTGTCATTGATTTAATAAAGTTCTCACAACCATGATAAGGATTTGTTTCTAATTTCCATGAAGGCTCTTGATTAATACTGCGTTTTTTTCTATTTCTCCATACTGCCGGGTTTAATTCCCCATTTACTCCCTATCTATCTATCTATCTATCTAGCAAACACATTCTTTTCATTTCAGATTTGTTTCTAATTTCCATGAAGGCTCTTGATTAAGACATGAAGGCTCATAAGTTAGACAAGAAAAATCTGAAGAAGTCCGGAGAGCAAATTGGCTGAAACGTTGTAAAGATAACAATAAAGATGAGGACAATAGTCTTAAAAATCTAAATAAAGCAAATTTATTAATATCATTCGAACTATTGTCCTCATCTTCATTGTTATATGTACAACGTTTCGGCTGATGTGACCTCCGGCCTTCTTCAGGTATTTCATGTCAGGCTTGGGAACCATCTCGTCCAATTGGACACATAGCGTAGTGGATAAAGGAGTTAGGTTAAGACAGTTCTAAAGTGACAGTTATCTCTAGACTTTCAATCCTGGTCAGGGGCAGCAGTAACATAGAAGAATGTGGAATTGGCAAGCTAGTGTAACGGTTGAGACTTCGCCTGTCAGCTTGACTGTCGAGGTTTCGAGCCACACACGGAGCAGTCTGCCATGTCTATGACCTTGCTGATAAGACCTAATAGGTCGAAATGTACATTCAGGGATTGACATTGATTCGTTTAGCCTTACATTTGAACATATATGCCCGTCTAAAAAAATCATTAATTATAAACTAATTAATTTTCAAAATTAGGTATGACTTCAATTAAGCACATATCCTCCAAAAATTGTCGGCTTAAAGCCATATAAAAATAAACACATTTGTTTGTTTACTTAACCTCATAGAATGATAAGTAACACAGCTTAAAACCTCAACCGACGCTATAGTTACCCCCGTGGACTGAATAAAGGGTTAGGTTCAAAGTTCCCTGATGGCTCCCGATTACGACAGGAATGTTCCCGAGTTCGAAAAAAAGGTCCCCGAGTCTGACAAGTCGGTGTATTCTACAGACCCTACCGACAGGGCGGCAAATAGTTTGATGTAGACCTTTCAAATTTAGTATGTTTACTTGTTCGACCTAGGCGAAGGTTTTAGTGTAAGTTTCTATTTTTCATGGGGAAAAAGACACTCATCTATATGAAATTTCTGAGAGTAAAAAAAAACAGAAAAACAAAAAAACATTTTTCAAACAAAATAATAATCACAGAGAAGCCATTTTGTTTCAAGACTTAATTAATTCCACAGAATTCTTCAAATTTCAAACTTCAAAAGAAAAAAGATTCACGAATTTATTTCTCTTACTAAGATAATTCCTTACATTTAATTAAACTTTACTAATTAGGTTTAAAGTTGTTCTTTAAGTTAGAAAGGTAAAAAAGTACATACTATTACTTAGTTTAGAAAGAAAGAAGAAAAAATAAAGAAATAATATAAAAAACAGAAAGAAAGAACATGAAAAGAAAAAAAAAGAATGGAAGAAAAAAATATAATATATATATATATCACGCACAAAGCACTGCCCTGTCTATAGTTCTGCTGATGAGGCCTAATAGGCTGAAATGTACATATAGAGATTGACTTTTTCTCGATGTGTTTACGCCTTACATTTAAACCGATATGCACGCCTAATTCATTTAATTATAACTAATTAATTTACAAATTAGGTATGACTTGAATTAAGCACATAATCTCTTAAAAATTGTCGGCTAATGCCATCCCAAACAGATTGTTTACTTCATTATATATATATAACAAACAGAAAGATAGAAGGAAAGAAAGAAAGAAAGAATGAACATGAAATGGAAGAACGAATATGAAAACAGAATGAAAGAAAGAAGATTAAAAACGAGAAAGAAAATATAAAAAGAAAGAAAAAATCTAGGGAAAAAGAAAGAAAGAAAGAAAGAAAGCAGATAAAAACACGGAACTTAAGAAAGAAAGAAAGAAAGAAAATATTCTAATTTCATACTCTCAATTTTTACATAATCATGTGGTTTGAAATGTTTCAAATGATTATACGGTTTCAGTAGCTACTACTACTACTACTACTTTAAAAAAAATATACCTTCAAGTAACTATTATTAATAAAAATTATTTGTACACAATTATATCGCCACCCTGTCGGTGGGGTGTTAGAATGCACGAACTGCACCTCTGCAGAGGGGTAAGACTCCCCCAATGGGGCCACCTGTTTGCCGTGGATGGCAACCCGTGATGCTAAAGGATAGAACTCAGGTGGATGAGCCCTTCATAACTTACAATACTCCACGTTGGCCCTATCTTGGGCTAGACGGATGGTCGGAGAGGCCCTCTACGATCAAACGGCTGATCACGTCAAGCCCTAGCACCTATATCATTTATCATAAGGGTTCTAGAAGGCGTGACTGAGGGTCTACATGTCCTGGGAATTACGTTAAACTCTATCTGATGGTGAGGTTCCAGGTTTGGGGAATGTGGAGTACCCCTTCATCACCATTGCTCCCAGGTCCACTTTGACCCGGAGTGGTAGTACCTGTTAGGGTCCCATCTATTAGTTAAATAGAAAAATAAAAAAATTGTATAATCCATTAAGAATTGATTTATTTCAAACTTTATCGGCATTAAATGACCCACTGAGGTTGATATGCCGTAAAACAAAAAACCAAACCAAACTAATTATCTCGTTTCAATTATCCGTATTACTATCAATTTGCAAACATATATATTTGATCCATAAATATATTTGACCCATAAATGAGACACTAACATTCTCACAGTTCAGGTCAGAGTGACCCCAGTAACCGGCACCCGAGCGGGGTTTGCTGTAATTAACATCGTTGATCCCAGGGGCCCATCCCCCCAGGCAACACCTGTCCTCTCAATTTAAAGGGGAAGGGCTGTGTTTATTGCCCAGTGCCTGAGGCACCCCCTTGCGGTGGAATGCCGATGGGATCAACGCATTTTTGGCACCCGCCACCCATGAGTCACGGCTTGTGATTATATATATATATATATATATATATATATATATATAGTTAAGAATTAATGCAAAAATGAACCAACGAATATAATAAAAATAAATGGAATAAATTGAATAATTGAAAAATATATTTTCCAAGTGACCTCCCCCAAAATAAAAAATAATAATAATAATAAAATAATAATAATAATAATAATAACACTTTTGAGAGAGGACATTAATAGAAAAACACATTCTATGGAACTCTTTACAAAGCATTGAATTAATTATTATATAAAATATTGGAGAGGATAAAATGTCTTACTTTTGTAAAGTTGTGCTGAGAAGTAAAGTGTATATATATATATAAAAAAAAGTTTTTTGGGTGTTTGTTTTTTTAGAAGCATTGTTGAATAAAGTATATATTATTATTTATATTTTTGCTTGAAGGCAATTACAATGCGTATATCGCATAAAATTCGATAATTATAGAAGATAATAATGACAAGTGAATTTCGGTGAAGAATTATTCGGTGTGTAGAACATCGTACAGACTGTTTCAACTTTATTAAGTCTCATCAGCGATGTATACTAGCGATTTCCCTCCGACAGAAATCGAAACCGGGACTTCAACAGGATAGTCAGAAACCACACTGTCTCGGCCACGATACAGCACGGGACAATCCTTGCGAACTTAACCTGTCAATGATACTGATACGTCTCTACCATATGAGGTAAGGGGACGTTGAGTAAATAATAACAAACACGGGCCTTATGCTCTTCAAGTATCCAAAAATCTTATTTCCTTCGCCGAACCTGACTGGTTGGCTAGCACCTAACTAAAAACTGATTTTTGTCTCACGCGTTCTATTGGTGGCGTTTCGCAGGGTCAAGTGGAGGTCACCAAAACTGCGCGGTGAGAAGCGACATCTTGAGAGTGACTAACTGGTCACAACTAACCTAACTAAAACTGAAAACTATTACACGCTTCTACTGGCGCGTTTCGGAAGGGGTCAAGTAGAGGTTACCATCGGTCAGTCATAATGGTTAGCAGTAACTTTTCACTCAACTCTCCAGTTTGAATTTTCTAACGTACTCAATTCAAATTCTAACTACACTATTTACACAATACATAGGCTACCCATAAATTATGTAACAATATTTAGCCCTTGCCTGTATTTATCTTTTTCTTTGAGTCTACATCAGATTCAATATAGATAGTAAGTATTTAACAATTCGTGATTATAACCCCGCGGATCTCAGTAGGAGATTATTTTCTAGTTGTTCATAAATGTTGAAAATCGCTTTTGTAGGAAAAACGTTACCTTCATAAATATTAATCACTCCCCTTCTGAGATGACCACCCCCAATTTTCAACAGAAGAGCGAGGATAGCGCAATGGTTATCGGTGCGCAACATAGAATCCTTTTCTCCTGTTTAAATTCCGACAGTGATTGTTTTGCCTTCATTTCGCACCGAACTTCCTGTGAAAGGCAAGAACACACTTTTCCTCTCGGCTATGGGAGAATAACATAGCAGACTGTGAAGAAAATATGAATTTGTTCGAATCCAATACAACTGCATGTTTTAACACAAAAATATCATAAAATGTTTTCTTAATAACAATTAAGTCCATTTCAAATAATGCGCAAGCACAATTAAGAACACATGATATTTTCATGTTAAAACATGCAGTTGTATTGATTCTAACAAATTTGTATTTTCTGTGTAGACTTATAGTGAAATGAAAATGGCCGACCAAAAAATACGGCTTCCTCAAAGTGAAAGAAACAAGGGGAGGTTACTCTCATTTATGTAACTAATGTTCAGATTACCCTATTTTACAGTTATATTATATCTTATCTAATACAAATAATTTGCAAACATATCTATTTGACTCATAGATGAGACTGTAATAGATCCTACAGCTTTGAATCATGAGACCGTAATAGATCCTACAGCTTTGAATCAGAGTGGACCTGGGATTAATGGCAATGAAGGGGTACTTCACACAATCCTCAGAGATCTAGAGATTAAGTGTCGCTATTAAATGCAGTACATTGTCATATCCAGGAAATTCCCTTTTTTTAAATGGGTTACTTCTCCGATCGCTCATTTAGCACTAGTATACGGCAAAGTGGAATGCTGCTTATCATGGAATCTCTTGGTACCTAAAATGCTCAGCCACCATAACTGTCTACAGGCATTATAGAGGTTTGGGGAATGTGGAGCACCCCTTCATCACCATTGCTCCCTGGTCCACTCTGACCCGGAGTGGTAGTACCTGTTAGGGACCCATCTATGGGTTGAATAGAAAAACATGAGTTTATAAACAAAATTGTATTATGAATTAAGAATGAATTTATTTCACAACTTTGTCGGCATTAAATGTCCCACCGAGGTTGATATGCCGTAAAACAAAACAAACCATCAATGTTATAGATTCTCCCAATGTCTGAATAGTGTTGAGATTTTTCTGTATATAAGGTGTGTGCCAGATGCTCACTCTTATTTATAGACTCGGCGATAATCATGTGACCATATTCTTGGCCAATCACTGGCACTACTCTGCTGCTGATATTGTTATTTATACCGGCTGTTCTGGTCATACCTACGCACAATGCTTTGAACCTTCGTGGACGACGGAACATAGGATTATATCACTGGACCTTTGACACTACGTAGGATTCCATAACTCAGGACTTATTCACTTACCAAAGGATTCTATAGCTCAGGAATTACTTACTTTAAGTCCTTTTCAACTGGCCAAGAATGGCGGTCAGAAACTTAACGGATCTTTTTCAATGGCGACGAGACCAACTATGAAATTTGGGAGACTAAATTCGATGGGTATCTGAGAACCTTTCAGCTGCATGACATAATCAATGCACCATCAGACCAACCGGAGGACCCAATTTTCGTAGACAAAAATGCTACAATATACGCAGAATTAATCCAATGCTTGGATGACCGGAGTCTCTCACTCGTAATGCCCGAAGCGAGAGATGATGGCAGAAGGGCAATGAACTTATTTCACAACTTTGTCGGAATTAAATGTCCCACCGAGGTTGATATGCCGTAAAACAAACCAAACCAAACCATCAATGTAATAGATTCTCCCGATGTCTGAATAAATATAGAGATTATGCTGTGCTAAACTTGATAAGGGGTACATGGTAATTATTTAACAGAGAACGTGCAATTTTCAGATGAAGTATTAGAAATAAAATTTGCTGAAAAACTTGAAAAAAAATAAAATGACACAGTTCCTTCAGGTGTTAATTTACTTTTTAGCTAGAAAATTATTTGTGTCTTCCAGATAAATATACAGAATTTAAATTTGAATTTTTCGGCGAGGAATTACTAGTATATAGACGATAATAATATGTCTGCTCTATGGTTGTCGCTAAAAATTCAGACATTGAATAAAACATTGCGTGAAATTCATATATGTACTTCCGATACTTTTACGAATATCAGGTGAATATTTTTTATTGTTTATTTCTAGTAAATCTGATACAGATATTAATAATGAAGACATTGTGTTTTATTGTTTATTTTCTACTATAGAAATAACTTTTATAACACACAATTATTGATTAACAGTGCTTAAGGCAACATACTGGCTTTTCGAGAGATTGCGTTTTTGTTGTCTTATAAAGGAAACATGACTGGCTTCTTATTTATAGATCAAGAATTTATTTATTTATCTGTTTATTATTTCTGATATTAAAACGAAATGTTATTAACTGGGTTTTCTTCAGATAAGATTTTGTTGTTTGTATGTAAGTGTGTATATATATATATATATATATACAAATACACAAAATATTATATATACGTATATACATACATACATGCACAAAAATATTAAACATATCTATAGACGTAAAATATTATATATATATATATATATATATATATATAAAATCTTTTCTTTATTTAACAAAAGACGAGATAAAACTTGACTAGGTCAAAATTTTATATCATACTATTTGTTTTCTTATACTTTACTTTGGAAGTAAATCACACACACATACACACATATATATATATATAAAATATAATATATATATATAATATATATATACAACATATAATACATATAATATACATACAAAATAATATATATATATATAAAATATGACACACAAACACATATACGAAATATAATATACCAATTATAATACATATCTATGTATATAAAATATATATACAAAATATAATACACACATATATATATATATATACACTTTTCTGTGTTTACATATATAAAATATATATACAAACTATAACTCATAATTATAAAATATAATATACAAAATATAATACACACACACACACATGTATATATATATATATATATATATATATATATATATATATATATATACACACACACACGTGTGTGTATATATATATAACACACACACACGTGTGTGTATATATATATATTATATATACATACACACACACACATGTGTGTATATATATATATATATATATATATATACACACACACACATGTGTGTGTATATATATATATATATATATATATATATACATATATATATATATATATAAACTTTTCTATGTGTAACAAAAGAATAGATAAAACTTGACTAGGTCGAATTTTTATATTGTATCTATTTGTATCCGACATATTATATTGATAATCTGATATCTGTCCGATTTTACTTCCTAAGTAATCTAACACACATACACACACACACACGTACGTATATATATATATATATATATATATATATATATATATATATATATATATGGAAAGTTTGAAAGAGAAAGAGAAGGCGCCGAGGTGTAGTCGACATCTCCCTGTAGTTTTCGGAAAGAATTTATAAGAAATCATCGTGTGAGTTTGATGGCGAGCCGCAATGCAACTGAAATATTTATTAGGCTGTGTAGACACGGGTGCTCGTGTGGGAAAGGTTATGGGCGGAAGTAAAAGGCACTGGTCGCGCATGCGCCACAGTCCATCCCGATAATGGACGCGTTAGGAGGAAGTGAGAGGAAATGAAGTACCAGCTTTTCAGTATCGATTGTCAGAATTAGATTGAAAAGATGGCCGTCTGAGTCGATATAAGATAACGAATAATAGCGGGAGGAGGAGTTGGGAGAAAAGGGGGAAGCTGGAGGATGGGAATATCTGAGGAGTAGTAGTAGGAGGAGAAGAAGAAGAAAAAAGAGGTGAACGCGGTGCTAGGGAGGAAAGGAATGAAATAATAGCGGAGGAATAACATGAACCTTGTGAAAAATAGTTCGACCTGTGCATGCATCTTGGATGCACGCGAAGATGTACACGGGTGGCGTGTATTCACCCGCGGACTAATATTGATGTTCCTTTAGCGTGTGTGTACGTTGATAATGATATTACATGTTTATAAGAAGTTCTAGAGAGACAAAAGGCCTGTGCAGGCTTGGTGGCTGAAGTAGTTATGCATCTGTGTGTATTTAGCCAACCTCTCTTTAACGAGCAGGATCTGAAACGAGATAGATTTTAAGCGGTGCAAAGGTGACTTGAATTCAGAGTTTTCCTTCTCCTGGTGTGACAGAGAACACGAGGTGAGTGGCGAACGTCAACGCCTGCCGTATTCTCGAAGGAAGCGGGCTAGGCTTTGCCTGACATGTAGGACTGTAGAATCGAACCCGCTTCCTTCAGAATTCGAACGGGCGACACATTGGCACCGAAGTCGAGATGCTACAGTTCCAGATGTAAAGCACCAGGTGCCCGGATGATAGCTATGAGGATTCTGGCGGCCGGGATTGGCTTGACAATCTCGTCTATGGGGCACAGACACCCGGATGTTGAGGAGAAAACTAGTATAAGTAGAAGTGGGGTGACGACAGGAGTCGAGTAGCGATTTTGAGTTGCTGAAGATTTTACGACGACGGATTTTTCAGCTGCTGAAGATTTTTGAGTTGCTAAAGATTTTTTGACGGCGACGACATTGTTGCCCCCCCCCCTTCAACAAGTAGAATATTTATTTTTTCCCCTCTACTTTTTTTCAATTTAGACCTGGACCGGTTGCCTACCTTATGCTAAAGGATCCATTCTACCGTACTATTTACCCATAATTGAGGAGTGAACAGACGAATACATGCTTTTCCCGAGGTCTTTAGCCCCAAAGTAAAAAAGAAGTAGTATCCACCAGGATTTTAACTCAGATTTGAACCCCGAATATATATATATATATATATATATATATATATATATATATAGAGTAAGTAAATAAACAATGTGTTTATTTGATATGGCTTTTAGCCGACAGTCTTTGGAGGATATGTGCTTAATTGAAGTCATACCTAATTTTGAAAATTAATTAGTTAATAATTAATGAATTTAGGCGGGCATATATGTTCAAATGTAAGGCTAAACAAATTGAGAAAATGTCAATCCCTGAATGTACATTTCGACCTTGCTGATGAGATCTATTAGGTCGAAATGTACGTTCAGGGATTGACATTTTCTCGATTTGTTTAGCCTTACATTTGAACATATATGCCCGCCTAAATTCATTAATTATTAACTAATTAATTTTTAAAATTAGGTATGACTTCAATTAAGCAGATATCCTCCAATGAATAAAGAATATTCGTTGGAGAGTCACTCTCCAACGAATATTCTTTATTCTCTAACCGTAAGCGGCACCAAACATCACTACTTTCTCCAACTGTAAAAAGTTCTCAAAGAATTTCAAAAAAAATTATTTTTTCGAACACTTCAAAATTCTCTGTATTTTGACCGTTTTAACTTCAGATATCAAACATTATACCCTGAAGAAGGCCGTTTTTCTTTGTATGTTTAATTGTTTTATAGTTTTTTTATTATTAAATTTTATTCTATATTTAAAATAATAATAAATAGAATATATGTGTACATGTGTAAAATCAATTTTATTCATTTAACATTTTATTTCCTTTATTTATTTATCCTTTCACCATATCGTCGGATTCATTTCCATTTTCAAACTACACACACACACATATATATATATATATATATATATATATAATATATATATGTGTGTGTGTGTGTGTATGGAGAAAGGAAGACAAACACGGTATGTTGTACAGGATGGATGTTTATTGTAGTGATGTCGACGTTATAATGTTTCGGTCTTTTAAACTTTCCTCGGGACAATGGATTGAGTTCTTGCTACAAAGGATGTCGTTCTCATACAGGTGAGTCAGGAGGTCGTGAATAGGGGAAAGGGTGGTCCCCTGCTGGTGCTACTAGGAATGTTTACGTTGGTAGTGGGAGTTTCTTTCTTTTTCTTTTGATGGGGGCAGGGATGTAGCTAGTAAGGTTCTGTTATTGATGCGACAGGAACGTTTAGGTAGTGGGAGTTGATATTTTAGTATTACCCTCGTACCCCACTTGTACTAGGTTAGGCACAAGGCCCTATTAACATGGGACCACCTACAAGCCGAGACTCATTGGTGGCGGGGTTAAAAATTGGGTCTATTCCCCCTCAAAGGGGGCGCCTCAGGCGCTGGGCAATAAACGCAGCCCTACCTCTTTAAATCGAGGGGGCAGGTGTTGCCTGGGGAATGGCCCTCTGGGATCGACGCTCGTGATTTTGACCCGGGGCGGGTGCCTACACCCGACCCGTTGATGTTTTTTTTAGCTATAGCTAGTCTTGTCAGGGTTTCTTTTTTTTTTTTGGTGTGGAAAGAGGTCGTCAGTGGGTCATATGCACTGAGTTTGGTGGAGATATAGTTAGTCATGGAAAAGTGTGAAATGGCAGTCGGTTTTATTATAAGTGTGTGTGTTTATTTTTTTTATTATTTAATTTTTTCCTTGCTAAGTATCGTGTTGTTGTTTTTTGGTCTATAGCTGTTTATGATGGATTTGCCTAGGTTTGAGGAAATATCAAAGAAGCCAGATATACATTTGATATGTTACTTATGGCAATTACAAGTATCTGAATATACCCGTGAGCTTCATCAGACCGCTAACATTATTGAAAATGGAAGAAAGGACCAGATTAGAATCATTCTAATACCAAATTACCCGGTAACCTACCTACAAATATATATATATATATATATATATATATATATATATATATATATATATATATATATATTACTGTAGAAAGGCCGAATATTTTGTTCATGAACTTATCAAAAAGGGATAAAACAAAAAAATAAATAAACAAAATGGAAGGGCTGGGGAAGAGAAAATAAAGAATAAAAACAAATGAGCTAGTTGTTTCTATTGTCTTCTCTTTCCCCCACACTTCATTGTTTTCTTGCTTTTTCCTTCCTTTTAATGAAACAATGAAGAAAGTGTTCGGTCTTTTTAAAGTATTAATAAAATCTTGTACTACAATATGGAGTTAAAGTTATTTGTAGGCATCATCATCATCATAATGTGCTGACAACAAGGATTCTCTTGGTACTCTTTCACAACCCGTCCCTGTCAGCAATCGCTCTTAGTAATAATGATCGATTTACCAACCCCGTTGCACGCGTTCGACGTTACATGAGGAGTCTGAGTGACAACAAGTCTCCCCAGATCTCCAGATCTTGGAATTTGGTATATTAAGACTCATTAGTTTTTGGTGGCTGAAATAGGGAACACTAATTTCTGGAAACCATGACACACGTGGGTATTGTTCTATTTTTAGATTTGGTGACATCCGTGGGTTAATGACCGTTAAAGAATCATTGACTTTGAATAGAATTCAATGACCTTAAAAGAGGATATTCTATATTGAAAGAGACTATTTAATCTTAAATTATACTTGTTTTTGAATGTGATTTTACTCTTAAAAGAGACAATATACCAAGATTGAGAGTTTATTACACAGAATCATATCAACTGGACTTGAGTTTATCTGATCATAGAAGACTGTATTTAGTCGTAAATGAACGTATTTGAATTTTAATGATTTTATCCGTTCTTCAGCGAGAAGCATACTCATTTATGAGAAATACATACTCACAAATAATCACATGCGCAGATATAAAGGAGACAATATACCAAGATTGAGAGTTTATTACACAGAATCATATCAACTGGACTTGAGTTTATCTGATCATAGAAGACTGTATTTAGTCGTAAATGAACGTATTTGAATTTTAATGATTTTATCCGTTCTTCAGCGAGAAGCATACTCATTTATGAGAAAGACATACTCACAAATAATCACATGCGCAGATATAATCATCAATTACCTTCTAATTCCAAATGATTCCCTTTACCCAATGCGTTTCCATGTTTGTCATTTCCTTTTCCTCTCGACTCGTTAGCAAACAGAAACAGCATCCAAATGAATAACAATGACCACAAATACCGCCCGTTGTGTCCATTTGTCAGCAATGTGCGTTCATTAGTCGTAAACCATCAATGGCGGCGCTTCCGGTTCAGGATTCGCTTCCCTTTTACCTTTCTCCTTCTTTTCATCGTGTAAATACCATTATTCCTTCTTTTTTCTTTGTAATTCTCGTTCTTCTTAATCAAGACCACAGGGTTATCTTTTTCTTTTCTCTTCGGTAGTCTTTTTCTTTGGTGTCCTTGATATATATATATATATATATATATATATATATATTTCTTCTTTTGTTTTTCCTTTCATTCTTGTTCTGCTTAATTAAGACCACAGGCTTCTTCTTCTTTCTTCGATGTTCTTAACATCTTTCTTTCTTTTTTCTTCATTAAGATCACAGGCTTCTCTGGGTCTTATTTTCTTCTTTGATATTCTTAATTTATTTCTTTATTTCATCATATTAACAGGCTTCTCTTTTTTCCTTTTCTTTTTTTTCTTTGATGTACTCAACACAATTATTTCTGTTTTTCTTTCTTTCTGTCTTTCTCTTCTTTCTTTGTTTCTTTGTTTCTTTCTTTGTTTCTCCTTCCGAGCTGCAGGCTTCTCATTCTCTTGATTTCGTATCCATTGCCTTTAACCACTCCTTTCTTTCCTTCTTTCTTTCTGTCTTTCTCTCTTTCTTTTTTTCTGTCTTTCTTTTTCCTTCCGAGCTACAGGCTTCTCATTTACTCTTGATTTCGTATCCACTGCCTTTAACCACTTCTTTCTTTCTTTTTGTCTTTCTTTCTTTCTTTCTGTTTCTTTCCGAGCTACAGGCTTCTCATTCTCTCTTTTCGTATCCATTGCCTTTAACCACTCCTTTTTTCTTTCTCCCTCCCGAGCTACAGTCTTCTAATTTCTCTTTAAGTTGTATTCGTTGCTTTTAACAACTTCTTTCCTTTCTTTCTTTCTTTTGTTTCTGTCTTTCTTTCCTTCTGTCTTTCTTTCTTTCACT
The DNA here is from genome assembly GCA_023376005.1 of Doryteuthis pealeii. Taxonomy (NCBI): domain Eukaryota; kingdom Metazoa; phylum Mollusca; class Cephalopoda; order Myopsida; family Loliginidae; genus Doryteuthis; species Doryteuthis pealeii. The sequence continues at coordinate 242,901 of CM042152.1, forward strand.
TTCTTTGTTTCTTCACTTCTTTCCTTCTGTCTTTCTTCTGTCTTTCTTCTTTCTTTCTGTTTCCATCCGAGCTACAGGCTTCTCATTCTCTCTTTCGTATCCATTGCCTTTAACCACTCCTTTCTTTCTTTCTCCTCCCGAGCTACAGTCTTCTAATATTCTCTTTAAGTTGTATTCGTTGCTTTTAACAACTTCTTTCCTTTCTTTCTTTCTACCCCAACTCCTCATTTCCACCCTATTTTTTTCGCTCCAGCATTTCATCATCGTACTTCATCCCCATTCTTTAACTGTTCATTTTCAAACGATGAACAATCCATGGTGCCGACCCATCGCAGCTAAGCCCTCCTTATCAATATTTCATGGCAAAGACGCCGTTGCTAGACTCGCTGATTGTTTCTTCAGAATAAATCGAACCACAAATTGAGCCAAAAGATGGAAAGAAAAACAAGAAAAAGAAAATGAAGGAAACAAAAAAGAAAAAAAAACAAACGAAAAACAAAAGTTGATAAGTCACATGATCAAGCGCAAGTCACATGACCAACGAAAGTCAACGTAATTCTGCACCTGAATGAATCATGTGATGAGGGAAAGAATTTGGAGAGAAAAAAAAATGACCCAAAATAAAATGGACGACCGAATGAAAGAAAGAAATTATTGAATGCAAAAGATCAGGTGAAAGTGGGAAAATAATGGCGGATGTTTACTTGATGGAATTGACGCTGTTTTGGGTCAGCTGATTCTGAAGACAAAAACAAGAGAACAAAAGAGATACTGACTGAACGTGGTGGAGGGTGTGCTGGGGGTGAAAAACAGAAAGGAAAGGTATAGGGAGACTGGAAAAAGAAAAAACGAGGAGTTATTACATACTATACATACACACACAAACATATATATATATATATATATATATATATATAAATATATATAAAACGTAGTTTTGAAATTTTTAGCCACAAATTGACTGATATATATATACATATATATATTATAGTGTACAATAGATTTAAATATATATATATATATAGTAAAGTCGTCGGGGCGGCCTAAAGTCGGTATCAGCCAGTCAGCGAGGGAGTATATCCCCTTTTCAATAGCGCTAGATCAAGGAGATTGTTTTGGCGTCTGAAGTGGAGCACCACACCTACCATCAGCTCCTTTACCGCACAGATCCCCGTGCTACTCATACGCTGAGTTGGCGAGAACCGGTATAGAACTAGGAACCTTGTGGTTTCTAGCCGAATGCTTGTGGAAAAGGTGACTTACCGGTGAAAATGGTCACAGTGGTTAGTTGATTCAAGTTTCACAATGATAAGGCAGCGATATAACAAATATAAAGTGCTCAATATGTTAGTAGAGCAAATTTATTATCATAAAGGTACACGGTAATAACCTACTCGAGTTTCGGCATAATGATCGTCAGGGTTAAATCCACTGGATTAATCAATATCTTGATTAATACAGTGGATTTAACCCTGAAGATCCTTTATTAAATTAATTATATAATGAACAATATTTAACTTTTATAGAAATGACGGTTTGTTTGACTTAATTTTTAGTAAGGTTTTAACTCTCAACATTAACTAATCGTATATTCTATAAGTAGTTATAGCTGCTAACCGTTATTTTGCTACTCGACATTTGTCTGTATCTAATTATTATATATATTATAATATATATATTATATATATATATATACGGCGCGAGCTCATTTACACATAACACTAACAAAAACGATTAATCTACTCACATTTCCATACACGCGTTTCTCTCTTTCTCTCCCTCCCCTCTATCTCTTTCTCACACACACACACTCAACGTAAGGGAATGTTCGATGTCATCTTTCAAAACTGTTTATCCCAGCGTTTCATGAATTTCGAATTATTCTAAGAGCGCTAATTTTCCATACAAAACATTTTAAACAAACTGATCAACAAAAACTATAACAGTCTCCTTATTATTCTGTGATAACTTTTTCCTTATATCAACAAAAGACCCGAAGAAGATCTACTAAACAGATTGAAACACTGCAGCGTTGGCTGAATAAATATCACTCATTTTATTTGAACCTGTGTTTTTTTCAAATTTTTCACTATATATTATATATATATATATATATATATATATATATATATATATATATATATAATAAATAAATATATATGTATGTATGCGTGCTAATGTATGTGTATAGGAGAGTATCATACAAGAACAGAAATACCTAAGTCATACGAATGCAAGTAACTATACTACCTTAAAAATGTAGTTTTGAACACTAATCTGATACGTACTCTTTCAAAGGGATACACACACTGTGGGACACTATGTGCATGTGAATGTGTTGGAATCAGTATATGTAAGCGTGTGCGAGTTCCTTACATAACTTCCCTCTCAATGAAAATCACGTACTCGAAATAAAATATTAATGTTTCCGAGCCATTTAGTGAGATTTCTTTAATGCTCTGCACAAAGAGATTATTTAATTCAGTAACGGTTTATGAAATGATAAAAGAAAGAATAAATTAGGATGAAGAGAAAGCGGCGCAATGTG
>CM042152.1:245548-323251 GCA_023376005.1 Doryteuthis pealeii
CTTTCACCCCAGATGCCCAAATAATCTCCTTGGTCTAGCGCTAGAGAAAAGGGGATAGACTCCCTTGCTGTCTGGTTGATACCGACATTAGGCCGCCCGATGATGATGATTATATATATATATATATATATATATATATATATATATATATATAAGAAAGAATATGAACGACCCTGCTTTTACTTTTTATTCATTAATTTTTTAGCTTGTATCATTTAAACTTCCCTCTTTCCATTCACAAATATCTTGTATGTCTTCGCCATTTTTGCTCTTACTTTCTCTTTATCTCTCCCAATATATAAACATTACCGACCTAAAGTTTGTGTATAGGAGAGTATCATACAAGAACAGAAATACCTAAGTCATACGAAAGCAAGTAACTATACTACCTTAAAAATGTAGTTTTGAACACTAATCTGATACGTACTCTTTCAAAGGGATACACACGCTGTTGGACACTATGTGAATGTGTTGGAATCAGTATATGTAAGCGTGTGCGAGTTCCTTGCGTAGCTTCCTCTCTCAATGAAAATCACGTACTCGAAATAAAATATTAATGTTTCCGAGCCATTTAGTGAGATTTCTTTTACTGCTCTGCACAAAAGAGATATAATTCAAGTAACGGTTTTATGAATGAAAAAGAAAGAAAATATAGATGAGGGCGGTGTGTGTGTGTGTGTGAGAGAGAGAGAGAGAGAGAGAGAGAGAGAGATGTGGGGGAAAAGAAATATTTTGAAGAATAAGGGAACGCGAATAAAGAAAATAGTTGATGAAATAATGCAATAAAAATGAAAAGATTGAAGGAAAGAATAGAAATTAGGAAATACAAAATAAATTAAAGAAAAAAAAAAGAAAAAGAAAATACGAGAAACAAGGGAAGTAAATAAAGTAAGAAATATCAACCCGTCTGTGGTTATGTCATGCCTAACGGTCAGGAAGTAATATGTTATGTATTTATATTTATACTTTTTTAGTACTTGGTTTTAACAATGTGTTAGCACCGTTGGGAATATGGTGACGTTAAACTATCTGATGGTGAGGTTCCAGTTCTGGAGGTATGGGGAATGTGGATCACCACTTCCACTCCCTAGTCCACTCTGACCCGGAGTGGTAGTACCTGTTAGAGTCCAATCTATGGGTCAAATAGAAAAATGTATTTATAAAAAAATTGAGTATCCATTAAGAATTACTTTATTTCAAAACTTTATCGGCATTAAATGACCCACTGAGGTTGATATGCCGTAAAAAACCCAACCCAGACCAAATGTTGTATGGTATTGATTAAGTTAATGTCTATATTCAATGGTATGATTTTATTTCCCTCAAAAAGTACAGAATATCCTCCATGTTGACATTTTCAGATAGATCTTTCATATTGTTTGCATTAAAAAGTTAAAAAAGTTAATATAGAAAAAAAAGAAAGATAAAAAAAAGAATGAAAGAAAGATCAAAAGGAAAAAAGAATGAATGAACGAAAGAAAGGAAAAAAAAAAGAAAGAAAAAATATTGTTTTGTGCCTGGTGTAGTTGTCATTCGCTAAAACCTAGATTAGTCTTGTTAGTATGGTCTAGTGCTAGTGAAAAGGGGATACACTCCCTCGCTGTCCGGCTGATACCAACAATAGACCATACTAACAAGACTAATCTAGGTTTTAGCGAATGACAACTACACCAGGCACAAAACAATATTTTTTCTTTCTTTTTTTTTTTCCTTTCTTTCGTTCATTCATTCTTTTTTCCTTTTGATCTTTCTTTCATTCTTTTTTTTATCTTTCTTTTTTTTTCTATATTAACTTTTTTAACTTTTTAATGCAAACAATATGAAAGATCTATCTGAAAATGTCAACATGGAGGATATTCTGTACTTTTTGAGGGAAATAAAATCATACCATTGAATATAGACATTAACTTAATCAATACCATACAACATTTGGTCTGGGTTGGGTTTTTTACGGCATATCAACCTCAGTGGGTCATTTAATGCCGATAAAGTTTTGAAATAAAGTAATTCTTAATGGATACTCAATTTTTTTATAAATACATTTTTCTATTTGACCCATAGATTGGACTCTAACAGGTACTACCACTCCGGGTCAGAGTGGACTAGGGAGTGGAAGTGGTGATCCACATTCCCCATACCTCCAGAACTGGAACCTCACCATCAGATAGTTTAACGTCACCATATTCCCAACGGTGCTAACACATTGTTAAAACCAAGTACTAAAAAGTATAAATATAAATACATAACATATTACTTCCTGACCGTTAGGCATGACATAACCACAGACGGGTTGATATTTCTTACTTTATTTACTTCCCTTGTTTCTCGTATTTTCTTTTTCTTTTTTTTTTTTCTTTAATTTATTTTGTATTTCCTAATTTCTATTCTTTCCTTCAATCTTTTCATTTTTTATTGCATTATTTCATCAACTATTTTCTTTATTCGCGTTCCCTTATTCTTCAAAATATTTCTTTTCCCCCACATCTCTCTCTCTCTCTCTCTCTCTCTCTCTCTCACACACACACACACACCGCCCTCATCTATATTTTCTTTCTTTTTCATTCATAAAACCGTTACTTGAATTATATCTCTTTTGTGCAGAGCAGTAAAAGAAATCTCACTAAATGGCTCGGAAACATTAATATTTTATTTCGAGTACGTGATTTTCATTGAGAGAGGAAGCTACGCAAGGAACTCGCACACGCTTACATATACTGATTCCAACACATTCACATAGTGTCCAACAGCGTGTGTATCCCTTTGAAAGAGTACGTATCAGATTAGTGTTCAAAACTACATTTTTAAGGTAGTATAGTTACTTGCTTTCGTATGACTTAGGTATTTCTGTTCTTGTATGATACTCTCCTATACACAAACTTTAGGTCGGTAATGTTTATATATTGGGAGAGATAAAGAGAAAGTAAGAGCAAAAATGGCGAAGACATACAAGATATTTGTGAATGGAAAGAGGGAAGTTTAAATGATACAAGCTAAAAAATTAATGAATAAAAAGTAAAAGCAGGGTCGTTCATATTCTTTCTTATATATATATATATATATATATATATATATATATATATATAATCATCATCATCGGGGCGGCCTAATGTCGGTATCAACCAGACAGCAAGGGAGTCTATCCCCTTTTCTCTAGCGCTAGACCAAGGAGATTATTTGGGCATCTGGGGTGGAAAGCCACACCTACCATACTTTACCGCACTGTGCTACTCATACGCTGAGTTAGCGGGGGGCAGTATTGAACCAAGAACCTTAAAATTCCTAGCCGAACGCTCTACCGCTCTACCCACAAAATGCAAAGCGGATTTTAACTGTTTTCATACACACATCTGTATGTATGTAAAGGCCGCCATAGAGTGCTCCGTCCCTTTTATAGGAGAGCGTTATATATATATATATATATATATATATAAACACTCTCCTATAAAAGGGACGGAGCACACATATATATATATATATGAGTAAGAAAAGGTGGAATGAAAACAAACAGCATTGTGTGATGTTTTCATTCCACCCTTTCTTACTCATATTGTCGGATTAATTCCTTTCTTTTTACTTTATATATATATATATATATATATATAGCGTTATATGTATATATATATATATATATATATATATAACGCTCTCCCATAAAAGGGACGGAGCACTCTATGGCGCCCTTTACATACATACAGATGTGTGTATTAAAACAGTTAAAATCCGCTTTGCATTTTGTGGGTGACGATGGCCGAACGGTCAAATTGTCAAATTGTCCGACTGCTGCTGAATCGATCAGAGTTCTAACCCGTTTATAGTTAGCTCACAAAATGTCTAACCACAGTGAAGATACTTGATAAGTCGAAACACGTGTGTGTTCACCATAAGGATCTACCGATATTGATTAATTGCAGTCGATTTCACGTGAAATCGACTGCAATTAATCAAGATCTTGATTAATCAGTGGATTTAACCCGGAAGACCGTTATGGTGAAACTCGAGTAGGTTATTACCGTGTACCTTTATGATAATAAATTTGCTCCACTAACGTATTGAGCAGTTTATATTTGTTATATCGCTGCCTTATCATTGTGAAACTTGAATCAACTAATCACTGTGACCATTTTCACCGGTAAGTCACTTTTTCCACAAATACCATATATATATATATATTATATATTATATATAATTATATATATATATGTGTGTGTGTGTGTATGTATATTTAAATCTGTTGTACACTATAATAATATATATATATATATAAAATTATATAATATATATATCAGTCAATTTGTGGCTAAAATTTCCAAAACTACGTTTTATATATATATATGTGTGTGTGCTGTGTGTATGTATGTATCTATAACTTCTTCGTTTTGCTTTTTTCCAGTCTCCCTATACCTTTCCTTTCTGTTTTTCACCCCCAGCACACCCTCCACCACGTTCAGTCAGTGTCTTTTGTTCTCTGTTTTGTCTTTCAGAATCAGCTGACCCAAAACAGCGTCAATTCCATCAAGTAAACATCCGCCATTATTTTCCCACTTTCACCTGATCTTTTACATTCAATAATTTCTTTCTTTCATTCGGTCGTCCATTTTTATTTGGGTCATTTTTTTTTTCCTCTCCAATTCTTTCCCTCATCACATGATTCATTCAGGTGCAGAATTACGTTGACTTTTCGTTGGTCATGTGACTTGCGCTTGATCATGTGACTTATCAACTTTTGTTTTTCGTTTTTTTTGTTTTTTTTTTGTTTTTTTGTTTATTTTTTTTTGTTTCCTTCATTTTCTTTTCCTTGTTTTTCTTTCCATCTTTTGGCTCAATTTGTGGTTCAATTTATTCTGAAGAACAATCAGCGAGTCTAGCAACGGCGTCTTTGCCATGAAATATTGATAAGGAGGGCTTAGCTGCGATGGGTCGGCACCATGGATTGTTCATCGTTTGAAAATGAACAGTTAAAGAATGGGGATGAAGTACGATGATGAAATGCTGGAGCGAAAAAAATAGGGTGGAAATGAGGAGTTGGGGTAGAAAAAGAAAGAAAGGAAAGAAAGAAGTTGTTAAAAGCAAGGAATACAACTAGAGAAAAATTAAGACTAGCTCGGGAGGAGAAAGAAAGAATTAAAAAGGAGTGGTTAAAGGCAAATGGATAGAAGAGAATGAGAAGCCTGTAGCTCGGATGGAAACAGAAAGACAAAAAGAAAAAAGAAGAAGAGAAAGAGAAAGAAGAAGAAGAAAGAAAGAGAAAGAAAGACAGAAGGAAAAGAAAGAAAGAAGAAACAAGAAAGAAAGACAGTAAGGACAAAAGAAAGACAGAAAGAAAGGAAAGAAGTTGTTAAAAGCAACGAATACAACTTAAAGAAAAATTAGAAGACTGTAGCTCGGGAGGAGAAAGAAAGAGAAAGAAAGAATAAAAGGAGTGGTTAAAGGAAATGGATACGAAAGAGAATGAGAAGCCTGTAGCTCGGAAAGAAACAGAAAGAAAGACAGAAAGAAAGACAAAAAGAAAGAAAGAAGTGGTTAAAGGCAATGGATACGAAATCAAGAGTAAATGAGAAGCCTGTAGCTCGGAAGGAAAAAGAAAGACAGAAAGAAAGAAAGACATAAAGAAAGAGAGAAAGACAGAAAGAAAGAAGGAAAGAAAGGAGTGGTTAAAGGCAATGGATACGAAATCAAGAGAAAATGAGAAGCCTGCAGCTCGGAAGGAGAAACAAAGAAAGAAACAAAGAAAGAAGAGAAAAAAGACAGAAAGAAAAACAGAAATAAATGTGTTGAGTACATCAAAGAAAAGGAAAAAAGAGAAGCCTGTTAATATGATGAAATAAAGAAATAAATTAAGAATATCAAAGAAGAAAATAAGACCCAGAGAAGCTTGTGATCTTAATGAAGAAAAAAAGAAAGAAAGAAAGAAAGATGTTAAGAACATCGAAGAAAGAAGAAGAAGCCTGTGGTCTTAATTAAGCAGAACAAGAATGAAAAGAAAAACAAAAGAAGAAATATATATATATATCAAGGACTACCGAAGAGAAAAGAAAAAGATAACCCTGTGGTCTTGATTAAGAAGAACGAGAATTACAAAGAAAAAAGAAGGAATAATGGGAATTACACGATGAAAAGAAGGAGAAAGGTAAAAGGGAAGCGAATCCTGAACCGGAAGTGCCGCCATTGATGGTTTACGACTAATGAACGCACATTGCTGACAAATGGACACAACGGCGGTATTTGTGGTCATTGTTATTCATTTGATGCTGTTTCTGTTTCTAACGAGTCGAGAGGAAAAGGAAATGACAAAACATGGAAACGCATTGGGTAAAGGGAATCATTTGGAATTAGAAGGTAATTGATGATTATATCTGCGCATGTGATTATTTGTGAGTATGTCTTTCTCATAAATGAGTATGCTTCTCGCTGAAGAACGGATTAAAATCATTAAAATTCAAAATACGTTCATTTACGACTAAATACAGTTCTTCTATGATCAGATAAAAACTCATGTCCAGTTGATATGATTCTGTGTAATAAACTCTCAATCTTGGTATATTGTCTCCTTTATATCTGCGCATGTGATTATTTGTGAGTATGTATTTCTCATAAATGAGTATGCTTCTCGTTGAAGAACGGATAAAATCATTAAAATTCAAATACGTTCATTACGATTAAATACAGTCTTCTATGATCAATAAACTCATGTCCAGTTGATATGATTCTGTGTAATAAACTTTCAATCTTTATATGGTCTCCTTTAAGAGTAAAATCACATTCAAAAACAAGTATAATTTTAAGATAAATAGTCTCTTTCAATATAGAATATCCTCTTTTTAAGGTCATTGAATAAATTCAAAGTCAATGATTCTTTAACGGTCATTTAACCCACGGATGTCACAAAATCTAAAAATAGAAAAATACCCACGTGGGTCATGGTTTCCAGAAATTAGTGTTCCCTATTTTAGCCACCAAAAACTAAGTCTTAATATACCAAATTCCAAGATCTGGAGATCTGAGGAGACTTGTTGTCACTCAGACTCCTTATGTAACATCGTGCGCGTGCAGCGGGGTTGGTAAATCGATCATCATTACCAAGAGCGATTGCTGACAGGGACGGGTTTTGAAAGAGTACCAAGAGAATCCTTGTTGTCAGCACATTATGATGATGATGATGATGCCTACAAATAACTTTAATTCCATATTTTAGTACAAGATTTTATTAATACTTTAAAAAGACCGAATATTTTCTTCATTGTTTCATTAAAAGGAAAGAAAAAAGCAAGAAAACAATGAAGTGCGGGGGAAGAGAAGACAATAGAAACAACTAGCTCATTTGTTTGCATTTTTTTTATTTTCTCTTCCCCACCCCTTCCATTTTTTTTATCTCCATTTGATAAGTTCATGAACAAAGTATTCGGCCTTTCTACAGTTATATATATTAAAAATGGTTACAAAAGAAACCTACTCAGTTTCACCATAAGGATCTTCAGGGTTAAATCCACTGAATTAATCGAGGTACCGATTAATTGCAGCCGATTACACGTGTGTTCATTGTATAAGATATTACGTTATAAGGTACGCTTGTTTATTAAACATAAATTAAGCGTCCCTTTATAACGTAACATCTTATACAGTGAACACACGTGTAATCGGCTGCAATTAATCGGTACCTCGATTAATTCAGTGGATTAACCCTGAGAGATCCTTATGTGAAACTCGAGTAGGTTTCTTTTGTATCCATTTTTAATGAATTTGCTCTACTTTGTATTGAGCACTTTGTATTTGTTATATCGCTGACTTAACCCCTGAAATTTGCACCTCCAACGATCGTGCCCATTTTCACCGGTAAGCCACCTTTTATCTTATATATATGTGTGTGTGTGTGTGTGTGTGTGTGTAGGTTACCGGGTAATTTGGTATTAGGATGATTTTAATCTGCTCCTTTCTTCCATTTTCAATAATGTTAGCAGTCTAATGAAGCTCATGGGTATATTCAGATACTTGTAAGTGGAAATGGTACCATAATCGCAAAATAACCCATTTTAAGCTTTTTTCTTTACTAATATATATATATATATAATATATATATATATATATATATATAATTAGAAAGAAGGACAAACTCAATACCGTAATTCCATAATAAATTTATTTCGACCAAAATTGGGGCCTATATAAATCTAAGTTGATTTAATATAGCTCCCCAAAATTCAGTCTCATCAGATGGAAGATCATATTATATTCTTCGGTGGAGTACTAAGTTTCTTGGTATAAGGGTTATTCTAAGCTGGTACTATTCTCTAACAGTAGTTTGTTGCAGAGTTCAGGTCCCATATGAAACCTAAATATCTAATTTTAATAAACAGAGCAAATTTATTTGTGAATAAAGTATAAAGATTTAAGGCCTTTTTATTCACAAATATATATATATATATATATATATAAAGAATGAATGAATAACTGGATACCTTGGTTTAGGTATAAATTTATTTCGGCATTTCTTTGCTTCCTCAGTAGTTTGAAAACGTCACCACCGGTTGTTTTAGTAGGATATTCCTGTTTCTGTGATTTTCGTTTTTCGAATTTTTCATTCCGCATTTGTTAAATACGCCAGCTCATGGGCACGTGTACACTCACAATTTTTAAGGTTTTGGTCTTATTTGTGACGTTACAGTTTCCGGCTTGCTTGTGACGTTTACAGTTTCGGTCTCTGCTTGTGACGTTACAGTTTCGGTCTTGCTTGTGACGTACAATTTCGGCTTGCTTGGACGTTACAGTTTTGTTGCACGTCTTTTGTCTGCTTGTACGTTACAGTTTCTTGCTTGTGACGTTACAGTTCGGTCTTGCTTGTGACGTTACAGTTTCGTCTTGCTTGTACGTTACATTCGTCTTGCTTGTGACGTTACAGTTCGGTCTTGCTTGTGACGTTACAGTTTCGTCTTGCTTGTGACGTTACAGTTTCGTCTGCTCTGACGTTACATTCGTCTTGCTTTGTGACGTTACAGTTTCGGTCTTGTTTTGTGACGTTACAGTTTTTAATTGATTTCTTTACTTATGAATACGCATGTTCTAACTTCATGTATTTTCTGTATTTTATGTTCTGATCGCCAGGTTTTTATATGCGTATATATGGGTACGTAAATGTTCTCATGTTTTTATTTGGAAACACTTAATATCATCCACATATCTATATAAAAGTAAAGTCGTCGGGATGGGCATAAAGTCGGTATCAGGCAGACAACGAGAGAGTCTATCACCTTTTCACTAGTGTCAGAGAAATGTCGGTTGTCATAAATGATCCACTTTTCGTCACAAGTGACTATTCGGTCAAGAAAGGGGTCATTGGTGTTACGCAAACTGAGCATCGAACACACTTCAAACCGCCTAAGTTTTTGGTGCTCATTGAGCTCATGAGGAACCCATTTATCGAGCTTTTTCACCTTTCCAATACTCTGTAAATGGTGTGAAACTGTTGCAATGCTGACACCAAGTGTCTGAGACATTTCTCTGACACTTTGTCGTGGATTTTGCTCAACAACTGCCTGCAATTGTTTATTGTCAAGATTGCATGTCCGTCCTCTACCTTCTTCATTTTCAAGACTCTCATCTCCACTGCGGAATTTCTGGAACCACCTTCGTACAGTCCGATCACTTGTGGATTCATCTCCCCATGCTTTGTTGATATTGGCAGCAGTTTCGGAGGCATTGGACCCAAGCTTGAAGTCATGCAACATAAGAAGGCGAAGGTCATTTTTAGGCATGTTCATCTTTGAATGCCCCTATTTTTCAAAAATACTTTCTATCTGAACATAAATTATATTTTATGTTTGAGTACACATTAATTATTATATATGCAAAAATTCACCTGAAATAAAGAACAAATTCTATGTTAAAATGACATTTCAAAACCGAGCACTTCAATCAGACATTATTTTTGTAACAACCTAATATATATATATATATTCGGGGTTCAAATCTGAGTTCAAATCCTAGAGGATACTACTTCTTTTTTTTACTTTGGGGCTAAAGACCTCGGGAAAAGCATGTATTCGTCTGTTCACTCCTCAATTATGGGTAAATAGTACGGTAGAATGGATCCTTTAGCATAAGGTAGGCAACCGGTCTAGGAGAAGGAAAACTCTGAATTCAAGTCACCTTTACAACGCTTAAAATCTATTTCGTTTCAGATCCTGCCCGTTAAAGAGAGGTTGGCTAAATATACACAGATGCATAACCACCTCAGCCACCAAGCCTGCACAGGCGTTTCGTCTCTCTAGAACTTCTTATAAACATGTAATATCATTATCAACGTACACACACGCTAAATGAACATCAATATTAGTCCGCGGGTGAATACACGCCACCCGTGTACATCTTCGCGTGCATCCAAGATGCATGCACAGGTCGAACTATTTTTCACAAGGTTCATGTTATTCCTCCGCTATTATTTCATTCCTTTCCTCCCTAGCACCGCGTTCACCTCTTTTTTTTCTTCTTCTTCTCCTCCTCCTACTACTCCTCAGATATTCCCATCCTCCAACTTCCCCTTTTTCTCCAACTCCTCCTCCGCTATTATTCGTTATCTTATATCGACTCAGACGGCCATCTTTCAATCTAATTCTGACAATCGATACTGAAAAGCTGGTACTTCATTTCCTCTCACTTCCTCCTAACGCGTCCATTATCGGGATGGACTGTGCGCGATGCGCGACCAGTGCTTTACTTCCGCCCATAACCTTTCCCACACGAGCACCCGTGTCTACACAGCCTAATAAATATTTCAGTTGCATTGCGGCTCGCCATCAAACTCACACGAGATATCTTATAAATTCTTTCCGAAAACTACAGGGAGATGTCGACTACACCTCGCGCCTTCTCTTTCTCTTTCAAACTTTCCTTATATAATATATATATATATACAATAACGTGTGTGTGTGTGTGTGTGTGTGTGTGTGTGTTAGCTTACTTAGGAAGTAAAATCGGACAGATATCAGATTATCAATATAATATGTCGGATACAAATAGATACAATATAAAAATTCGACCTAGTCAAGTTTTATCTATTCTTTTGTTACACATAGAAAAGTTTATATATATATATATATATATATATATAATGTGTGTGTGTGTATTATATTTTGTATATTATATTATAAATATATGAGTTATATTTTGTATATTATATTTATAAATATATATGTATTATAATTAATATATTATATTTCATATTTTCATATATATATATATTTATTATATATATACATATATTATTCGTATGTATTATATATATAATATATATACGTATATGTATTATATTTTGTATATATATATATATATATATATATGTCTTAAATAACGTGCGACGTATAATCAGACAAATATATCATATCATATATCATGTGTGTGTGTGTGTCTGTATGTGATTTACTTCCAAAGTAAAGTATAAGAAAACAAATAGTATGATAAAATTTTTGACCTAGTCAAGTTTTATCTCGTTTTTGTTAAATAAAGAAAGATATTATATATATATATATATATATATATATATATTATATATATATATAAATATTTAGTCTAAATATGTTTAATATTTTTGTATTATATATATATATATATATAAATATATATTAAATATTTTACGTCTATAGATATGTTTAATATTTTGTGCATGTATGTATGTATATACGTATAATAATATTTTGTGTATTTGTATATTATATATATATATATATATATATATATATATACACCACTTACATACAAACAACAAAATCTATCTGAAGAAAACCCAGTTAATAACATTTCGTTTAATATCAGAAATAATAAACAGATAAATAAATAAATTCTTGATCTATAAATAAGAAGCCAGTCATGTTTCCTTTATAAGACAACAAAAACGCAATCTCTCGAAAAGCCAGTATGTTGCTTAAGCACTGTTAATCAATAATTGTGTGTTATAAAATTATTTCTATAGTAGAAAATAAACAATAAAACACAATATCTCCATTATTAATATCTGTATCAGATTTACTAGAATAAAACATAAAAAATATTCACCTGATATTCGTAAAAGTATCGGAAGTACACATATGAATTTCACGCAATGTTTTATTTAATCTGAATAACCATAGAGCAGACATGTTATTATCGTCTATATACTAGTAATTCTCGCCGAAAAATTCAAATTTAAATTCTGTTATATTATCTGGAAGACACAAATAATTTTCTAGCTAAAAAGTAAATTAACACCTGAAGGAACTGTGTCATTTTATTTTTTTTCAAGTTTTCAGCAAATTTTATTTCTAATACTTCATCTGAAAATTGCACGTTCTCTGTTAAATAATTACCATTACCCCTTATCAAGTTTAGCACAGCATAATCTCTATATTTATTCAGACATCGGGAGAATCTATTACATTGATGGTTTGGTTTGTTTTGTTTTACGGCATATCAACCTCGGTGGGTCATTTAATTCCGACAAAGTTGTGAAATAAGTTAATTGCCCTTCTGCTATCATCTCTCGCTTCGCGCATTACGAGTAAGCATATATTGTAGCATTTTTGTCTACGAAAATTGGGTCCTCCGGTTGGTCCGATGGTGCATTGATTATGTCATGCAGCTGAATGGTTCTCAGATACCCATGGAACTTAGTCTCCCAAATTTCCTAGTTGGTCTCGTCGCCATTGAAAAAGATCCGTTAAGTTTCTGACTGCCATTCTTGGCCAGTTGAAAAGGACTTAAAGTAAATAAGTCCTGAGCTATAGAATCCTTTGGTAAGTGAATAAGTCCTGAGTTATGGAATCCTACATAGTGTCAAAGGTCCAGTGATATAATTCTATGTTCCCTCATCCACGAAGGTTCAAAGCATTGTGCGTAGGTATGACCAGAACAGCCGGTATAAATAACAATATCAGCAGCAGAGTACTGCCAGTGATTGGCCAAGAATATGGTCACATGATTATCGCCGAGTCTATAAATAAGAGTGGGCATCTGGCACACACCTTATATACAGAAAAATCTCAACACTATTCAGACATCGGGAGAATCTATAACATTGGTGGTTTGGTTTGTTTTGTTTTACGGCATATCAACCTCGATGGGACATTTAATGCCGACAAAGTTGTGAAATAAATTCATTCTTAATGCATAATACAATTTTGTTTATAAACTCATGTTTTTCTATTCAACCCATAGATGGGTCCCTAACAGGTACTACCACTCCGGGTCAGAGTGGACCAGGGAGCAATTGTGATGAAGGGGTGATCCACATTCCCCAAACCTCTATAATGCCTTTAGACAGAGTTATGGTGGCTGAGCATTTTAGGTACCAAGAGATTCCATGATAAGCAGCATTCCACTTTGCCGTATACTAGTGCTAAATGAGCGATCGGAGAAGTAACCCATTTAAAAAAAGGGAATTTCCTGGATATGACAATGTACTGCATCTAATAGCGACACTTAATCTCTAGATCTCTGAGGAGTGTGTGAAGTACCCCTTCATTGCCATTAATCCCAGGTCCACTCTGATTCAAAGCTGTAGGATCTATTACGTCTCATGATTCAAAGCTGTAGGATCTATTACGGTCTCATCTATGAGTCAAATAGATATTGTTGCAAATTATTTGTATTAGATAAGATATAATACAACTGTAAAATAGGGTAATCTGAACATTAGTTACATAAATGAGAGTAACCTCCCCTTGTTTCTTTCACTTTGAGGAAGCCGTATTTTTTGGTCGGCCATTTTCATTTCACCGTAAGTCTACACAGAAAATACAAATTTGTTAGAATCAATACAACTGCATGTTTTAACATGAAAATATCATGTGTTCTTAATTGTGCTTGCGCATTATTTGAAATGGACTTAATTGTTATTAAGAAAACATTTTATGATATTTTTGTGTTAAAACATGCAGTTGTATTGGATTCGAACAAATTCATATTTTCTTCACAGTCTGCTATGTTATTCTCCCATAGCCGAGGAAAAAATTGTGTTCATGCCTTTCACAGGAAGTTCGGTGAGAAATGAAGGCAAAACAATCACTGTCGGAATTTAAACAGGAGAAAAGGATTCTGTGTTGCGCACTGATAACCATTGCGCTATCCCCGCTCTTCTGTTGAAAATTGGGGGTGGTCATCTCAGAAGGGGGGTGATTAACATTTATGAAGGTAACGTTTTTCCCACAAAAGCGATTTTCAACATTTATGAACAACTAGAAAATAATCTCCTGCTGAGATCCGCGGGGTTATAATCACGAATTTTTAAATACTTACTGTCTATATTGAAACCGATGTAGACTCAAAGAACAAGATAAATACAGGCAAGGGCTAAATATTGTTACATAATTTATGGGTAGCCTATGTATTGTGTAAATAGTGTAGTTAGAATTTGAATTGAGTACGTTAGAAAATTCAAACTGGAGAGTTGAGTGAAAAGTTACTGCTAACCATTATGACTGACCGATGGTAACCTCTACTTGACCCCTTCCGAAACGCGCCAGTAGAAGCGTGTGATATTTTTCAGTTTTAGTTAGGTTAGTTGTGACCAGTTAGTCACTCTCAAGATGTCGCTTCTCACCGCGCAGTTTTAGTGACCTCTACTTGACCCTGCAAAACGCCCCAATGGAACGCGTGAGACAAAAATCAGTTTTTAGTTAGGTGCTAGCCAACCAGTCAGTTTCGGCGAAGGAAATAAGATTTTTGGATGCTTGAAGAGCATAAGGCCCGTGTTTGTTATTATTCACTCAACGTCCCCTTACCTCATATGGTAGAGACGTATCAGTATCATTGACAGGTTAAGTTCGCAAGGATTGTCCCGTGCTGTATCGTGGCCGAGACAGTGTGGTTTCTGACTATCCTGTTGAAGTCCCGGTTTCGATTTCTGTCGGAGGGAAATCGCTAGTATACATCGCTGATGAGACTTAATAAAGTTGAAACAGTCTGTACGATGTTCTACACACCGAATAATTCTTCACCGAAATTCACTTGTCATTATTATCTTCTATAATTATCGAATTTTATGCCTTCAAGCAAAAATATAAATAATAATATATACTTTATTCAACAATGCTTCTAAAAAAACAAACACCCAAAAATCTTTTATATATATATATATATATATATATATATATATATACACTTCTCAGCACAACTTTACAAAAGTAAGACATTTTATCCTCTCCAATATTTTATATAATAATTAATTCAATGCTTCGTAAAGAGTCCCATAGAATGTGTTTTTCTATTAATGTCCTCTCTCAAAAGTGATTATTATTATTATTATTATTATTATTATTATTATTATTATTATTATTATTTTTATTTTGGGGGAGGTCACTCGGAAAAATATATTTTTCAATTATTCAATTTATTCAATTTATTTATTATTATATGCGTTGGCTCATTTTTGCATTAATTCTTAACTAATATATATATATATATATATATATATATATATATATATATAATTCACAAGCCGTGACTCATATGGCGGGTGCCAAAAATGCGTTGATCCCATCGGCATTCCACCCCAAGGGGTGCCTCAGGCACTGGGCAATAAACACAGCTCTGCCCCTTTAAATTGAGAGGGCAGGTGTTGCCTGGGGGGATGGGCCCCTGGGATCATCGATGTTAATTACAGCAAACCCCGCTCGGGTGCCGGTTACTGGGGTCACTCTGACCTGAACTGTGAGAATGTTAGTGTCTCTTTATGGGTCAAATATATTTATGGGTCAAATATATATGTTTGCAAATTGATAGTAATACGGATAATTGAACGAGATAATTAGTTTGGTTTGGTTTTGTTTTTTTTACGGCATATCAACCTCAGTGGGTCATTTAATGCCGATAAAGTTTGAAATAAATCAATTCTTAATGGATTATACAATTTTTATTTTTCTATTAACTAATAGATGGGCCCTAACAGGTACTACCACTCCGGGTCAAAGTGACCAGGGAGCAATGGTGATGAAGGATGCTCCACATTCCCCAAACCTAGAACCTCACCATCAGATAGAGTTTAACGTCATTCCCAGGACATGTAGACCCTCAGTAACCGCTTCTAGAGCCCTTATGATAAATGATATAGGTGCTAGGGCTTGACGTGATCAGCCGTTTGATCGTAGAGGCCTCTCCGACCATCCGTCTAGCCCAGATAGGCCAACGTGGAGTATGTAAGTTATGAAGGCTCATCCACCTGGGTTCTATCCTTTAGCATCACGGGTTGCCATCCACGGCAAACAGGCCCCATTGGGAGTCTTACCCCTCTGCAGAGGTGCAGTTCGTGCATTCTAACACCCCAGCCGACAGGTGCGATATAATTGTGTACAAATAATTTTTATTAATAATAGTTACTTGAAGGATATTTTTTTAAAGTAGTAGTAGTAGTAGTAGCTACTGAAACCGTATAATCATTTGAAACATTTCAAACCACATGATTATGTAAAAATTGAGAGTATGAAATTAGATATTTTTCTTTCTTTCTTTCTTTCTTAAGTCCGTGTTTTTATTTGCTTTCTTTCTTTCTTCTTCTTTTTCCCTAGATTTTTTCTTTCTTTTTATATTTTCTTTCTCGTTTTTAATCTTCTTTTCATTCTGTTTTCATATTCGTTCTTCAATTCATGTTCATTCTTTCTTTCTTTCTTTCCTTCTATCTTTCTGTTTGTTATATATATATAATGAAGTAAACAAACAATCTGTTTGGGGATGGCATTAGCCGACAATTTTTAAGAGATTATGTGCTTAATTCAAGTCATACCTAATTTGTAAATTAATTAGTTATAATTAAATGAATCAGGCGTGCATATCGGTTTAAATGTAAGGCGTAAACACATCGAGAAAAAGTCAATCTCTATATGTACATTTCAGCCTATTAGGCCCATCAGCAGAACTATAGACAGGCAGTGCTTTGTGCGTGATATATATATATATATATATTATTTTTTCTTCCATTCTTTTTTTTCTTTTCATGTTCTTTCTTTCTGTTTTTTATATTATTTCTTTATTTTTCTTCTTTCTTTCTAAAACTAAGTAATAGTATGTACTTTTTTACCTTTCTAACTTAAAGAACAACTTTAAAACCTAATTAGTAAAGTTAATTAAATGTAAGGAATTATCTTAGTAAAGAGAAATAAATTCGTGAATCTTTTTTCTTTTGAAGTTTGAAATTTGAATTCTGTGGAATTAATTAAGTCTTCAAACAAAATGGCTTCTGTGTGATTATTATTTTGTTTGAAAATGTTTTTTGTTTTTCTGTTTTTTTTACTCGCAGAAATTTCATATAGATGAGTGTCTTTTTCCCCATGAAAAATAGAATCTTACACTAAAACCTTCGCCTAGTCGAACAAGTAAACATACTAAATTTGGAAGGTCTACATCAAACTATTTGCCGCCCTGTCGGTAGGGTCTGTAGAATACACCGACTTGTCAGACGCGGGAACCTTTTTTTCGAACTCGGGAACATTCCTGTCGTAATCGGGAGCCATCAGGGAACTTTGAACCTAACCCTTTATTCAGTCCACGGGGGTAACTATAGCGTCGGTTGAGGTTTTAAGCTGTGTTACTTATCATTCTATGAGGTTAAGTAAACAAACAAATGTGTTTATTTTTATATGGCTTTAAGCCGACAATTTTTGGAGGATATGTGCTTAATTGAAGTCGTACCTAATTTTGAAAATTAATTAGTTTATAATTAATGATTTTTTTAGGCGGGCATATATTTTCAAACGTAAGGCTAAACGAATCGAGAAAATGTCAATCCCTGAATGTACATTTCGACCTATTAGGTCTCATCAGCAAGGTTATAGACATGGGAGACTGCTCCGTGTGTGACTCGAAACCTCGACTGTCAAGCTGACAGGCGAAGTCTCTAACCGTTACACTAGCTTGCCATTCCACATTCTTCTATGTTACTGCTGCCCTGACCAGGATGAAAGTCTAGAATAACGTCACTTTGAACTGTCTTAACCTAACTCCTTTATCCACATACCTATGTGTCCAATTTGGACGAGATGGTTCCCAAGCCTGACATGAAATACCTGAAGAAGGCCGGAGGTCACATCAGCCGAAACGTTGTACATATAACAATGAAGATGAGGACAATAGTTCGAATGATATTAATAAATTTGCTTTATTTAGATTTTTAAGACTATTGTCCTCATCTTTATTGTTATCTTTACAACGTTTCAGCCAATTTGCTCTCCGGACTTCTCAGATTTTCTGTCTAACTTATGAGCCTTCATGTCTTAATCAAGAGCCTTCATAGAAATTCAGAAACAATCTGAAATGAAAAAGAATGTTTGCTAGATAGATAGATAATAGATAGGGAGTAAATGGGTAATTAATCCGCAGCCAAATGAGAAATAGAAAAACACGCAGTATTAATTAAGAGCCTTCATGTAAATTAGAAACAAATCCTTATCATGATTGGAGAACTTATTAAATCAATGACAGTATGTACGAAAAAAGTAAATTTGGCGGCATGACGAATTGTGGTATCAACAGGAGAGCGAGGGAGTTTATCCTCCTTTCGCTAGCGCTAGAAATGGGGAATGTATTTGTGGATTTCCACACCTACCGTAAGTACCCCCACGATACCGCACATATCAGGTACCCAATATGTGCTACCATGCGCTGACTTTGGTGGGTACCGGTATCGAACCTGAAACTTGGTGATTCCTAGACATGTGCCTACCGACTGAACCAAAACAGGTTCGTGTTTGTGCTAAAAATATGTGTACTTCCAAGCTTGGGGATTTTATAAGGAGAGCCTTGCAAAGTATTGCTTAACGTTTTTCCTTCAACTATATATTATATATATATATATATATATAATATATATCTATATATATACATTTTCAACGAGAATCCAATGAAGATTAACGTCACTTGATGTAGAAATTAAGTTTTATTGTAATGAAATATATTAAATTAGGAGACCAGACCTAGTATTGGTTAACAAACAGGAAGAAACTTGTCATCTTGTTGATTTTTGCCGTCCAGCTGACTCCCAAGTGAAAGTGGAAAAAAAAAGCGAAACATAGACAAATACTTGGACCTTGTCCCGAGAACTGAGAAAACTGTGGAACATAGAGGTGAAAGTCGTATCAAATCCGGAAAAGAATTTGAGTGAATTGGAAATCGAGGAAGAATCGAGACCATCCAACTACAGTATTGTTAAGATCGTCTAGAATACTTGGGAGAATCCTAGAGATCTGAGGAGACTTGCTGTACCATAATGATAATACTAATTTTGAAGAATACACAAAGAGCTAGTAAAGGTTACTATGGCAACCAATAACAGCAGATGCAACATATGGACAAACAGGAAAACAAAAAACAAAGATAGGAAGAAAAAACAGTTATATGGATACTTCAAACATCAATTTGAGAGTTTGCACACATGAAAATAGTGGACATGGTTAAGAAGAGGAAACCTCAAGAGAGAAACTGAATCACTTTCAAAATTAGATAAGAACGCATATAAAGATTAACACTATTCTCATTATGTTTTAATAGGTCTATATTAAATCATAGATTAAAGGATTGATTTTAACATGCTGGAGAATAAAACACAAAAATATCAGAGATCAATAACACCAAAATAATTATTCATTTAAACTCGGTTTTGTTAAAATCGATGCAAATTAAACCACATCATATATTATGCTAAACCTTTATCTTGCAGTGAATATTAAGACACATTGCACCATTTTAAACTCACTAATAAGATGGGTTTTTTATGCAAATCTGACTCGGCGTTTTCCTATAGAAATCGTAATAAACTCTTATTATATTTAGTATTATCTGCGTTATTCGGACTATTGTCCTCATCTTCATTGTTATCTGTACAACGTTTCAGTTGTAATAATACTAATCATCAAGCCTCATCTCAAACATTTAGAGATACAGATTACAATGAAGATGAGGAACAATAGTCCGAATAACGCAGATAATAGTAATCATCAAGCCTCATCTTAAACATTCAGAGAATTTATTCTATGTATTAATGATTTTGACTCTAAATCAAATACTCATTGATAAACTTACGCAATTTCTGAGGGTATTGTCACCTATGCGGGCCTTGTGTGCTCGGTGATTATGTGGTTGAAGAAGATCCGATTTTTGTATCCCACAATTTTAGATGTATAAGTCTACGGAAACTACATTTCGTAGAAAACAAAACAAGACAAAATTGATAAGAAAACAATGTTATATACTTATTTTTACAATTGATTAGTGATAGTCAATTGTTCCTTCATTGATGTGCGGACTGTTTGTGTCTGTACGTAGTTGTGTTTGTTAAAAATGCGTATGTATTATTTACATTTGTTCGTTGGATATGTCAAATTGTTAGCCAGTTTTCTTTAAACAATGTCTGTGATGAAACTTGTGTCGCATTGAGTAGAGAGAGAGAAAATATGAAACGAAAAAATAGACGGACCTGCTGAGTCGTATCTTATGTTTTCGGACCGCGTCTTCTCCCCATTGTGTCGAGTTGGGACAGCGTCGGCTCCACTCTATGGGTCAGGAAGAGCTAAGCCTCTAATTGAAGCTTTTCAGCTCTATGGACCTTTTTATAAATTTCTTCTGAATTGTCTACGTGATCATTAAGTTAAATTTAATATCGTAATTTTAAAATACAGTGCTTTCCTAATGAGGTAAGATATCGGATGATTTTGTTACCTTGTGGCATTCCGATGACGTAGATACTGTCATTGGAATTTAAACAATTGTTTCTATTGCTGCTAAAAATATTACAAACTAATTTTCATTCGATTCTCTTTTGTTTACATAATTCAAAACTAACTACAACAATTGTTAAACTAATTATTTACAAGAAAACTTCATTTGAATTTATTCAATTCCACATGCCGTAAAAATCACGTAAGGATTGACGTAGTTTCAGTTACAGACAGTTACCGAATTTCTTAAGAAATAATTAAATAAGAAATTTATTTATCAATAGTAGGTACAAGTTATAAAGAATAAGTAAAAGCATAAAAACAATTTTATGCTGTTAAAACCCCACTATTGAAGGGAGCCATGAACCTAATCAGCGGCTGAAAGCTAACCCCTCACTGCGACAGTTGAACCACCCTTGGAAGTGTCCACAGGAAACGATACAAGAAGCACACAGACAACAGCAAACATTATAGATAGTATATCATGCAGGACGAAATGTAGCCGTAGTGAGAGTCTAAAGGCAAAATCTACCTTGTTTATAAGAGGCAATAAAAATGCTTTCCAAAAGTTTTTTTAAGGCACAAAATCAAGTTTACCGAAACAAGTTCACCTTTCCTCCTTTTTCTTCATCAAACTAATACCGACGCTGAACGAGTGTTCAAGCAAATTAAGTGGCATACAAAACGAATGCTAAGTATCGCAAAAACTAACCGATTGTTGCAATGATAGGGAAATTAAACAAACCAGTATTGCGTTAGGCTACCGAGTTGACCTGAGCATGGGTGAAGTCCCAACTGCAAAAGCATTCTGAAACAGAATACAGGCAGTTATCGATGGAAAGTTATATATGAACAAAATATTTTCCACAATGGGGACCATATATAGAAAATTCGAGGAATCTCCAAATTTAATACAAGGTTGTAGATGATGGCCTAGAGGCACAAAAGACAATAAGTCTAACCGCAAAGCTCCATTATAATAAGAAAGTAGATAAGTCTACGACAGAATTTACCAAAAAGAAAACACACATCTGGTAATTTCATGAGAGTGTGTCCCGGTCTCCGCTCCTCAAAAATGCACCCGTCGTGACCATCCAACAAGAACGACCCAGCTTAGTCTACTTCAAAAACTAAATCCATCTTCATATCAATCTATCTCAAATTTTTTCATTATTTATCTTATATTACTTGGATAATACTAAGTGTTTTTGTATTCCTGTTTGTTTAATGTCTTGTTTTGGTGAGTTTAAAATAAAACAAGCAATCTACCGACAAAAAAAGAAGCGACCCCCCCCCAAATACATTTACTTGTCAAAATATCTATCTATCTATTTATTTATTTTGTTTGTTTATCTAGTCGTGAGTGCTGCGTGCGTGAGTGCGTGAGTGTGTATCTCATTCTACTGTCCGAACTATATATCCATTCTTCATATCTAAACAAGAATTACGACGAGCGGGGTTGTATTTTGATAGTCACTGTGCAGGTAGCAATTTTTGAGGCAGAGAGACTGGGACGCACTTCCTCATAAATTACCACACATCTTTAAATTAAACCTTATTCGAGCTCAAGAAATCTTTATTAGCTTATGTGCAAAATATTCTATCATGGCGTGAAACGCTTCCATTTTCCAGTTACAAATTCGACCGAACCTCCTCGTATCTTTCCGAGTGGATTATTTTTCGTTATTAGACGTAAACTATGCTGTTTTTTTTTAATGTTGGGTTGTTCATTTTTCTAAGTTTTGCCACGGAAGATCTTTCACTTTTAATTTCTCTCGTCGTCAGAAAGAATAATCTTAAAACACTTAATGAAACCACTTGAGTATTGAGTAGAACTGTGCGTGGCTATGCAATGGATATAAAAAAAAAAACAAAAAAAAACAAGAGAATTAAAACGAGAGAAGAAAGAAAACAGAACGAGAAAGTGGCATAAAGATTTTCTTGAGAGCTTCTTAAAAGTTCACCATTTTTTTTGTGCGCAATGCGTCAGGCGCTTTGTCTGAAGATTCTTCTTCATTTTGTTTCAGCATTTTGTTTTTTTTTGTTTGTTTTTTTCTTTTTCTTTTTTCTTTTTTTTTTTTTTGCTATTTATGTTCTTTTTTTTTGGGGGGGGGGGTTACCTTTCTTTTTGGTATTTCAGGTGGTATTTTTAAAAGAAAATAAACTGAACCACGTTTTATTGTGCTTCTTATGTTGTAAGTCGAGGGTTATTTATATATTGAATCCTCTTTCTTTCTCTCTCTCTCTCATCTCTTTTCTCTCTCTCTCTTCTTCTCTCTATGCTCTCACACACATCTCACCCGCACTCATGTTATGATCTCTCTCTCTCTCTTTTCTCTTCATCTCAACACATAATCTCTCTTTCTTTCACAACAACTCCTGTGTCGCCCACCTCTCTTCTCTCTCTAAATCTTCTCACACATACAACACTCTCTTCAAATCTATCGTTCTTCTCTTTCTCTAACTTTCAACCATTTTCTCCTCTCTCTCTCTCTTCGTCTCTCTCTCTCTCTCTCTCTTCTCTCACTAATTGCTCCTCTCTCACATCCACTACTCACTCTTGCTCTCTCACTTTCTCATACACGGCACTTCCTCTCCTCTCTATCATCTTCGTCGCCCACTCATTATCGTCTCTTCATTCTCTCTCTCTCTCTCACTCATTCTCTCTCTCACCATTCTCTCTTCTCTCAATCTCTCTCTCCTCTCTCTCTCTCTCTCTCAATCTTCTTCTCTCTCTCTATATTAATATATATATATATATTATATTATATATATATATATATATATTTCTATTTCGTATTTTGCCTTTATAGTTCAATTTACATCTCTCCTTCTCTCTCTCTGCTCTCTCTCTTCTCGTCTCTCTCTCTACCCTTCGTTAAAATTGTATTTTATTTTTTTTTCAACGTTTTTTTTTCTTTCCGGTTTCGAAATTGCTGACAGTGTTGTTATTATTTTTGGCTGCCAATGATCTTTAAGCTGTTTATTGCCATCTGCTTTATTCTTTTAGAAGTTCTATTTACTTTTTCCGTGGAAGGTTGGTTCCTAAAATGCACACGCACACACACAACTGCCCCATTTATATGTATATACTTCCATATATATTATTCCATATATAGTATGTGTATGTATATATATGTGTATGTATTATATGTGTATGTATATCATATTGTGTATGTATTATATCATGTTTTATTATATATGTGTAACTGTATATATAGTGTATGTATATATATGTATATGTATCATATTATTTTGTATGTATACTATATGTAGTAATCAATATATGTGTATGTAATTGTATATAATTTATATATGTATGTATGTATGTACTATGGTATTGTATATATGTATATGTATTTGTATATATGTATTATGTATTGTATATATGTATTTATGTACTATGTATTTATAGATAATGTATATATGTATTTATTATATGTATAGTATTTATGTATATATGTATTGTATATTTTATGTATTTGTATGTATTTGTAATATTTGATGTATATATATATATGATATATATATATAATATATATATATAATATATATAACGAATCTGCAGACCGCTAGGACAACTTCAGTTCCAGTATTCTTCTGAGGAAATTGGGAATTTCTTCCCGAAATATTGAGAAATAAATGACAGGTTAACAAAACAATCATAGTTCCCTTCTTTTTTCTTACACTTCGCATTGTTGACAGCCTTCAAAAACCAACAACAAACCAATATATAGCACAATGCTCAAGCAAATTACAAACACCCTTTTATATAATATTTATATATATATATATATTAATGAGTGTGTCTTGTGTATATATATAAGTGTGTGGTGTGTGTGCGCGCGATTTTTGTCAGCAAAATTATTATTTTAGACGATATTGGGTTAAAGACATGGGAGTCTTTTTCTTTATGATTTCAGTTATAGACGTTCATGTTTCTTTGTACGTGTTCGTAGAATCAGAATCCAGATGAAGAAAATGTCCATATTTGGCGAACGCATTTCAACCATTCTTGCTGGTCCTTCTTAACAAATAAACTTTTCATTTGGGATTTTTCCAAGAGAAAATGTTAATAGACCTATCGTGTCATTTCCTTTGGAATATGTGTGGTACTCTGGACGCCGGTGGGTTAAGTTACACACGAATATCGTAGATTTAAAAGAGCTCTCGCGTATATGTATGCATTCAGCCATCCTTTCTCCACGTGGGCAAGACATTATACATAACTCTGGTTTGGAACTTGAGAATATTACCTTTCATAGATCTGGTTGCAACGCAAGGGCGAAAGGTTCAATCTATCCTAGCAAAAGACTTAAGCATGCACAATGTCGAATTATGCCCATCCAGTGAGGAAACTCACAACTCTATAAGTAATAGGTGTAATGGCGATATAATAAGTATATAATTTATATATGTGGGGATAAAGTAGACAAACATGGATGTTATGGAAACTGGATGTTTATTGTCGACGATGCAACGTTTCGGTCATTTTAGACCTTCTTCAGGACTCGAAATATAGTTCTTGCTTTCATGAAGGACATTTTCAAAATGGTGAAAACAGTAGGGCAGGGGTGGTTGGTGGTAGTAGTGGATTTTTCTTCTCTCTAGATGGGGAGTGTTTATACATGGTGAATGCAGGTTTTGGTCCAGAATGTTGGATGGTGGGGTGGTAAGATGAATGAGTTTGTGTATGTGTGATGTCTGTTTAATTGTCTTTTATATATAGGTGGATTTGTCAATGACAATAAACTACAGTTTTCATAACATCCGTGTTTGTCTACTTTTCTCCGCATATTGTCCCGGAATTAACCTTCTCATATTCTTCCATATTTTATATATATATTATATATATATATATATATATTGTATACATATATGCATATATCTTATGTATATATATATGTGTATATGTATACATATTATCATATATTATGTTATATATATGTGTTATGTATACATATATGATATATTAATGTAATATATATAATGTGTGTATGTATACATATACTGCATATATTTTATGTATATATAATATGTGTATATGTATACATAATAGCATATATTTTTATGTATATATATATATGTATATGGTATACATATATGCATATATTTATGTATATATTATATATGTATATGTATACCTATATGCATAATTTATGTATATATATATTGCTATATATGTATACATATATGCATATTATTAATGTATATATATATATGTGTATATGGTATACATATATGCATATATTTATGTATATATATATATGTGTATATGTATACATATATGCATATATTTATGTATATATATATTGTGTATATGTAACATTATATGCATATATTATGTATATATTTATATGTTGTTTATGTATCATATATGCATATATTTATGTATTATNAGAGATAAGAAAACAGAAAGAAACACAGGTATTAGAAAGAAAGAAAGAAAGACAAGGTAATAAAGAAGAAGAAAGAAAAGACAAGGTATTAAGAAAGAAAGAAAGAAAGACAAGGTATTAAGAAGAAAAGAAAGAAAGAAAGTATTAAGAAAGAGAAAAAGAAAGTATTAAGAAGAAGAAGAAAGACAAGGTATTAAGAAAGACAAGAAGAAAGACAAGGTATTAAAGAAATAAGAAAGAAAGACAAGGTATTAAGAAATAAAGAAGAAAGACAGGTATAGAAATAAAGAAAGAAAGACAAAGGTATTAAGAAATAAAGAAAGAAAGACAAGGTATAAGAATAAAGAAAGAAGACACAGTATTAAGAAATAAAGAAAGAAAGACAAGGTATTAAGAAAAAAGAAAGAAAGACAAGGTATTAAGAAAATAAAGAAAAGAAAGACAAGGTATTAAGAAATAAAGAAGAAGAACAAGGTATTAAAAAAAGACGAAAAATATAAGAAAAGAAAGAAAGACAAGGTATTAAGAAATAAAGAAGAAAGACAAGGTATTAAGAATAAGAAAGAAAGAACAAGGTATTAGAAATAAAGAAAGAAAGACAAGGTATTAAGAAATAAGAAAAGAAAGACAAGGTATTGAATAAAGAAAAGAAAGACAA
Organism: Doryteuthis pealeii; assembly: GCA_023376005.1. Taxonomy (NCBI): domain Eukaryota; kingdom Metazoa; phylum Mollusca; class Cephalopoda; order Myopsida; family Loliginidae; genus Doryteuthis; species Doryteuthis pealeii. Next base: position 272,272 of record CM042152.1, read on the forward strand.
GGTATTTAAGAAATAAAGAAAAGACAAGGTATTAAGAAATAAAGAAAGAAAGACAAGGTATTAAGAATAAAGAAAGAAAAGACAAGGTATTAAGAAAGAAAGAAAGAAAGAAAGTATAAGAAATAAGCAAAGAAAGACAAGGTTTAAGAAATAAAGAAAGAAGACAAGGTTAAGAAATAAAGAAGAAAGACAGGTATTAAGAATAAGAAAGAAAGACAAGGTATTAAGAAATAAAGAAAGAAAGACAAGGTATTAAGAAATAAAGAAGAAAGACAAGGTATTAAGAAATAAGAAAGAAAGACAAGGTTAAGAAATAAAGAAAGAAAGACAAGGTATTAAGAAATAAAGAAAGAAGACAAGGTTTAAGAAAAAAGAGAAAAGACAAGGTATTAAGAAAGAAAGAAAGAAAGACAAGGTATTAAGAAGAAAGAAAGAAAGACAGAGGTATTAAGAAAGAAAGAAAGAAAGACAAGTATTAAGAAAGAAAGAAAGAAAGACAAGGTATTAAGAAAGAAAGAAAGAAAGACAAGGTAATTAAGAAGAAAGAAAGACACAAGGTATAGAAGAAAGAAGAACACAAGGTATTAAGAAAAAAGAAAAAGAAAGAAAGCGTATTAAGAAAGAAAGAAAGAAAGACAAGGTATTAAGAAAGAAAGAAAGAAAGACAAGGTATTAAGACAATAAAGAAAGAAGAAAGAAAGACAAGGTATTAAGAAAGAAAGAAAGAAAGACAAGGTATTAAGAAAGAAAGAAGAAAGACAAGGTATTAAGAAAGAAAGAAAGAAAGACAAGGTATTAAGGAAAAGAAAGAAAGAAAGACAAGGTATTAAGAAAGAAAGAAAGAAAAGAAAGGTATTAAGAAGAAGAAAGAAGACAAGGTATTAAGAAAAAGAAAGAAAGACAGGTATTAAGAAAGAAAGAAAGAAACACAGGTATTAAGAAAAAGAAAGAAAGACAGGTATTAAGAAAAAGAAGAAAACAAGGTATTAGAAAGAAAGAAAGAAAGACAAGGTATTAAGAAGAAAGAAAGAAAGACAAGGTATAAGAAAGAAAAGAAAGAAGACAAGGTATTAAGAAATAAAGAAAGAAAGAAAGAAAGACAAGGTATTAAGAAGAAAGAAAGAAAGACAAGGTATTAAGAAAGAAAGAAAGAAAGACAAGGTATAAGAAAAAAGAAAGAAAGACAAGGTATTAAGAAAGAAGAAAGAAAGAAAGGTAATTAAGAAAGAAAGAAAGAAAGACAAAGGTATTAAGAAAGAAAGAAAGAAAGACAAGGTATTAAGAAGAAAGAAAGAAAGACAAGGTATTAAGAAAGAAAGAAAGAAAGACAAGGTATTAAGAAAGAAAGAAAGAAAGACAAGTATTAAGAAAGAAAGAAAGAAAAGACAAGTATAAGAAAGAAAGAAAGAAAGACAAGGTATTAAGAAGAAAAAAAAAGACAGGTATTAAGAAAGAAGAAAGAAAGACAAGGTATTAAGAAAGCAAAGAAAGAAAGACAAGGTATTAAGAAAGAAAGAAAGAAAGACAAGGTATTAAGAAAGAAGAAGAAAGACAAGGTATTAAGAAGAGAAGAAGACAAGGTTTAAGAAAGAAAGAAAGAAAAGACAAAGGTATAAGAAAGAAAGAAAGAAAGACAAGGTATTAGAAATAAAGAAAGAAAGACAAGGTATTAAGAAATAAGAAAGAAGAAAGAAAAGACAAGGTATTAAGAAAAGAGAAAAGAAAGACAAGGATTAAGAAAGAAAGAAAGAAAGACAAGGTATTAAGAAAGAAAGAAAGAAAGACAAGGTATTAAGAAAGAAGAAAGAAAAGACAAGGTATTAAGAAAGAAAGAAAGAAAGACAAGGTATTAGAAAGAAAGAAAGAAGACAAGGTATTAAGAAGAAAGAAAAGAAAGACAAGTATTAGAAAGAAAGAAAGAAAGACAAGGTATAAGAAATAAAGAAAAGAAAGACAAGGTATTGAAAAAAGAAAGAAAGACAAGGTATTAAGAAAGAAAGAAAGAAAGACAAGTATAAGAAAGAAAGAAGAAAGACAGTATTAAGAAAGAAAAAGAAGAAGAAGGTATTAGAAGAAAGAAAGAAAGACAGGATTAAGAAAGAAAGAAAAGAAAGACAAGGTATTAGAAAGAAAGAAAGAAAGACAAGGTATTAAGAAAGAAAGAAAGAACACAAGGTTAAGAAATAAAGAAAGAAAGACAAGGTATTAAGAAATAAAGAAAGAAAGACAAGGTATTAAGAAATAAAGAAAGAAAGACAGGTATTAAGAAAGAAAGAAAGAAAGACAAGGTATTAAGAAAGAAAGAAAGAAAGACAAGGTATTAAGAAAGAAAGAAAGAAAGACAAGGTATTAAGAAATAAAGAAAGAAAGAAAGAAAGAAACAAGGTATTAAGAAAGAAAGAAGAAAGACAAGGTATTAAGAAAGAAAGAAAGAAAGACAAGGTTTAAAAGAAGAAAGAAAAGAAAGAAGAAAACAAGGTATTAAGAAAGAAAGAAAGAAAGACAGGTATTAAGAAAGAAAAAAGAAAAGACAAGTATTAAGAAAGAAAGAAAGAAACAAGGTATAAGAAAAAAGAAAGAAAGACAAGGTATTAAGAAAGAAAGAAAGAAAGAAAGGTATTAGAAAGAAAGAAAGAAAGACAAGGTATTAAGAAAGAAAGAAAGAAAGACAAGGTATTAAGAAAAGAAGAAAGAAAGAACAAGTATTAAGAAAGAAAGAAAGAAAGACAAGGTATTAAGAAAGAAAGAAAGAAGGTATTAAGAAGAAAGAAAGACAAGGTATTAAGAAAGAAAGAAAGAAGGTATAAGAAAGAAGAAGAAAGGATAAGAAAGAAAAGGTATTAAGAAAGAAAGAAAGAAAGGTATTAAGAAGAAAAGTATAAGAAAGAAAGGTATTAAAGAAAGAAAAGGTATTAAGAAAGAAAGTAGATTGAAGAAAAGTATTAAGAAAGAAAGAAAAATAACAAAGAGACAAATCAAAACAAAAATGACAAAGGAAAACAACAAACAGAACACGAGAAATCTTCGAAAGATAATTTTCCTATTCAGCCATAAAGAAGAAGAAAATGATGAAAAACAATAATAGGTAAAATGAGGAAACCAAGAAGAGAAGGAAGAAGGAAATTTAGCATCTTTATTAAAATTATTTGAATATCCCTACAATGTTGTTAGAAGAAAGATTAAAGTTTGAGGAACTTTAATAAGAGAGAATGGCGTAGAATTGCTACACAATCTAAATATTTGTATTCTGTCTCGGATGTAAAAATCGACTGAAATTTTGAAGAGGAAAAGAAAGAATTGATATAGAAATCGGTAAATACAAAAAAGAAAGGGTAAGACAAAGAAAAAAAGAAAGAAAGAGGAAAAGAAAAAATGTAGGAAAGAAGGAATGGAGACAAAATGGAGAGAAGATAGAAATAAATTTTAAAAAAGAAAAAAAAATTACCATAAGATTTAAAGGAAAACAAGAAAGAAAAAAAAGAAAGAAAGAAAAAGGAAAACAAAAAATTAGGAAAGAAAGAATAGAGAGAAAATGGAGAGAAGATAAAAATAAATTAAAAAAAAAAAATTACCATAAGATTTAAGGGAAAACAGGAAAGAAAAGTTGTAAAAAAACAAAAACAAAAATAAAACAAACTAACAAAAACATGACAACGAACCCCCCCAACCCCCCAACCAAAAAAAAAACCCAAAAACAAATCACAATAAAAAGAAATACAATTACAAGAAAAAAATGTAAAAATCAAAAACAGAAGACAAAAACAAACAACAAACCCCCAAAACAAATCATAATAAAAATGAAATACAATTACAAAATGGATGTAGCAAAGGAAGGAGGTTGGAATATGGGAAACGAAAGACATTTAAAAATGGTTCGGAAGGAAACATAAACAAGAAAAGAAAAACCAAAACAAAAAAGAAAAGAGCCAGCAAATATAAAAGAATAATGAATGACATAACAAAAGAAAGAAACAAACAAAAGTCGAGGCATATTAAGTCTTGTAAATAAGAATTTGCTATTCAGCCATTGAAAGTAGAAAAAATGCTTTTGGTCTGGGTTAGATTTTGCGAAATAAACTTCTGTGTTAGTAACAGACGACAGAGAATGGCAGACAGAAATGTTTTTGGAGATTGTATAAATCTGCAGACAGCCTAAGGTCAATCTGCCTGATAATCTTTTCTCATTCGAAGTTCAACAGCAGGGACGAGCCGGGAGTACTTTTCAACTTCCCTTGCCCTCTATCCTCTCTCTTCTCTCTCTCGCGCGCATGCCCATACTCATTTTTTATACGTGGAGAGAAAGAAAAGAAAAACAAGAAAAAATATTGTATATGCTAGTAGCAGATATCTACCCTTATTTCTCTCTCTCTCTCTCTCTCTCTTTCTCTCTCTTTGTCTTTCTCTCTCTTTGTCTCTCTCTCTTTCTCGCATACACTTTTTTATACGTGGAGAGAAAGGAAAATAAAAGAAAGGAGGAGAAAAGAACAAGAAAAAATATTGTATATGCAGGTAGCAGTTATCTGCCCTTATTTCTTTCTCTCTTCATCTTTATCTTTCTCTCTCTCTCTCTCTCACGCATACACTTTTTTATACGTGGAGAGAAAGGAAAATATAAGAAGGAAGGAAAAAAGAACAAGAAAAAATATTGTATATGCAAGAAGCAGTTATCTGCCCTTATTTTCTCTCTCTCTCTCCCCCTCTCTCTTTCACGCATACACCTTTTTATACGTGGAGAGAATGGAAAATATAAGAAAGGAGGAGAAAAGAAGAACAAGAAAAATATTGTATATGCAAGTAACAGTTATCTGCCCTTCTTTCTTTCTCTCTCACATACTCTTTTTTATACATGGAATGAAAGGAAAAAAAAGAACAATAATACACAGCACCTACCGTATTTGACGGCGTATAAGACGCCCTTTTTTTTTCAATATTTTCTCTCAAAAAATTGCCCTGCGTCTTATACATCATAGGTGAAGTTTGAAGTTTTACTATTATTATTATTATTATTATTATTATTATTATTATTATTATTATTATTTCCTGCTATTGAGATGTCTTGTGTATGCGTATTGATTGCCTGTACTGACAAATTGCTTTTATACAGCTATGTTTCTGCTTGTGTAATGCACAGCTAGACTGTTTACAACAATATATGCTTAAATACACTAAAAACTTTTTTCCTGAATCTGACATGCTGAAATGGGGATGTGTCTTATAGCCCCGTTTATCTTAGTCGATAGAGCCTCCGTCTAGTTACCACAAGGTTACGGGTTCGACACCGGCCCACGCCAAATCAGCATATGTGTAGCACAGGGATCTGTGTGGTAAAGTGAGGAGCTGATGGTAGGTGTGGCACAGTTGGTACCTACCGCAGCTTAAACTAATTCGGTCACGTGTTATACACGCCGTAAATTCGGCCCCATGAAAGGCAAACATTATTCCAGTGACGAGGAAGTGAAATATGTAGTGAAGAAGTGACTCAAAGAACAGTCAAGAGAATTTTACGGGGCAGGGATACATGCTCTTAGACGTAGATGGAACATTGCTATTGAGAGAAACTGTGACTATGTGAAGAAGTAGGCGTGTGATTCACAGAGGACCAGCTTCATTTTGATGTATGATACATGTTCCTTTATTGGTAATTATACCTGTCCTAAACATAATGGCATTACTTTTTGGCTCACCCTCATATTTTTAGAATATGAAATGTGCTTTTTTTATTGACAAGAAAGAAACTCCCTTTTCTAGCGCTAGTGAAAAGGGTATATGTTGTATTGTCCTCGGCCGGAAAAAGAAAAATATAAAAATGTATATTTAAAAAAAGGGGAAAACGAAAGTGAGGCTTTCCGGTCAAGGAAGCAGGGAGAAGATAAAACAAGCGTCCGTTATCAGATCAAAAGATAAAGATGCGTAGGCGTGTCCTTAATACAAAAGCCAGAGAGCCGAGCTTACAGGAGGCAGATCACAGTTAGTCTGTCAGACAGGAGACAGCGAACGGAGAACAAGTGTGTGACCGCATTCATGGTCACAGCCGATGGGCTGTGAGCCGTCACCAGCCCCCTTCCACCTCATCAACGCTAGTCATCCCAACAGTAGTAGTAGTCATCGTCAACTCTTGGGGATTCCTATTGTCACGCCGCCCACCACGTACAACCGAGAAGAGAAATAAAGTCAAAACTCCTACTATACAGCATGTGTTGTGGTTTCTTAAGCCCGACTCCATACTTCGCCACGTGATCATAAATATACCCGCTACGTATACAGATACACGAAGTCTTTCAAAAACAAAAGCGACATCTCAACCATCGACGGCAAACTCCTAAACTCTGTAGAACAATTTAGATACTTAGGCAGTAACATCTCCTCCACAGAAAATGACGTTAGTGAACGTATAGGAAAAGCATGGGCCGCTATAAATAAACTATCGATCATATGGAAATCCAACCGCACAGACAAGTTAAAGCGACGGTTCTTTCAGGCCGCTGTCATATCAGTACTGCTGTACGGTTGCACCACCTGGACCCTAACTAAGCGACTAGAGAATAAACTAGATGGGAGCGGCACAAGAATGCTGCGGGTGATCCTGAACAAGACATGAAAACAACACCCTACGAGAAAACAGCTGTACGGCCATCTGCCACTTATCACCCAAACCATCAGAGTAAGACGGACAAGACACGCAGAACACTGCTGGAGAAGCAAGGACGAACTCATAAGCGACGTCCTCCTGAGGAAACCAGCACATGGACGGGCCAGTGTGGGCCGACCAGCAAAAACGTACATTGATCAGCTCTGTGCGGATGCAGGATGCTGCATAGAGGACCTCCCGGGAATGATGAGCGATAGGGACGGATGGAGAGAGTGTCATGGATATCCCCGCTGGAAGCGCGACATGATGATGATGATATAACATAAACGAGAAGGCAGTATGCAACATATAGACTGCTTCGCTGATACCGACTTTAGGCCATCCTGACGACTTTACTTTAATTTTACTTATGGGACAGAAAAGAAATTAAATTAAAATGCAAAGAATTCAACAAAGAAGATGAGTGGGAGTTTTTTTTTTGTAACCACGTGTCTGTCTTTACCTTGCTGATATGGACAACCTATCTCGAAGTCTTTGTCTTTTCATTTTACTAAATTTCTTTGAGATGTCCATTATACAACAGCCTATTACGTCAATCTTATTTCTTATGTCTGGTGGACAGTACTTAGAATCTTGCTCTTAAGATTCCTGGTGATATGACAATCGAACTCATTCGTTTATTATCTTGAAATGAATAGAACAAAAAAAATCAGCAAAGATACGAGACACTTTGGCCACCTGATGCCAATGTATTTGTGATTTCATTATGCAAATAAAATAAAATCAAAAGACTAAAGCAGATAATTCTGAATTATTTTTAATAAAAAAATGAAAAAAATCTATCTCAGTTTGTTCCTATCTATCTATCTATCTCAGTTTGTTCCTATCTATCTATCTATCTATCTCAATCTATCTATCTATCTATCTCAGTTTGTATCTATCTATCTATCTATCTATCTATCTATCTATCTCTCTATCTCAGTTGTTCCTATCTATCTATCTATCTATCTATCTATCTATCTATCTCAGTTTGTTCCTATCTATCTATCTATCTATCTCAGTTTGTTCCTATCTATCTATCTATCTATCTATCTCTATCTATCTATCTCAGTTGTTCCTATCTATCTATCTATCTCAGTTTGTTCCTATCTATCTATCTATCTCAGTTTGTTCCTATCTATCTATCTATCTCAGTTTGTTCCTATCTATCTATCTATCTCAGTTTTTCCTATCTATCTATCTATCTCAGTTTGTTCCTATCTATCTATCTATCTCAGTTGTTCCTATCTATCTATCTATCTATCTATCTATCTCAGTCTGTTCCTATCTATCTATCTATCTCAGTCTATTCCTATCTATCTATCTATCTCAGTCTGTTCCTATCTATCTATCTATCTCAGTCTGTTCCTATCTATCTATCTATCTCAGTCTGTTCCTATCTATCTATCTATCTCAGTCTTCCTATCTATCTATCTATCTATCTCAGTCAGTTCCTATCTATCTATCGATCTCAGTCTGTTCCTATCTATCTATCGATCTCAGTTTGTTCCTATCTATCTATCGATCTCAGTTTGTTCCTATCTATCTATCGATCTCAGTTTGTTCCTATCTATCTATCTATCTCAGTCTGTTCCTATCTATCTATCTATCTCAGTTTGTTCCTACCTATCTATCTCAGTTTGTTCCTATCTATCTATCGATCTCAGTTTGTTCCTATCTATCTATCGATCTCAGTTTGTTCCTATCTATCTATCTATCTCAGTCTGTTCCTATCTATCTATCTATCTCAGTTTGTTCCTACCTATCTATCTCAGTTTGTTCCTATCTATCTATCGATCTCGATCTCAGTTTGTTCCTATCTATCTATCGATCTCAGTTTGTTCCTATCTATCTATCTATCTCAGTTTGTTCCTATCTATCTATCTATCTCAGTTTGTTCCTATCTATCTATCGATCTCAGTTTGTTCCTATCTATCTATCTATCTCAGTCTGTTCCTATCTATCTATCGATCTCAGTTTGTTCCTATCTATCTATCGATCTCAGTTTGTTCCTATCTATCTATCTATCTCAGTCTGTTCCTATCTATCTATCTATCTCAGTTTGTTCCTACCTATCTATCTCAGTTTGTTCCTATCTATCTATCTATCTCAGTCTGTTCCTATCTATCTATCGATCTCAGTTTGTTCCTATCTATCTATCGATCTCAGTCTGTTCCTATCTATCTATCTATCTCAGTCTGTTCCTATCTATCTATCTATCTCAGTTTGTTCCTACCTATCTATCTCAGTTTGTTCCTATCTATCTATCGATCTCAGTTTGTTCCTATCTATCTATCGATCTCAGTTTGTTCCTATCTATCTATCGATCTCAGTTTGTTCCTATCTATCTATCGATCTCAGTTTGTTCCTATCTATCTATCGATCTCAGTCTGTTCCTATCTATCTATCTATCTCAGTCTGTTCCTATCTATCTATCTATCTCAGTTTGTTCCTACCTATCTATCTCAGTTTGTTCCTATCTATCTATCTATCTCAGTTCCTATCTATCTATCGATCTCAGTTTGTTCCTATCTACCTATCTATCTATCTCAGTTTGTTCCTACCTATCTATCTATCTCAGTTTGTTCCTACCTATCTATCTCAGTTTGTTCATATCTATCTATCTATCTCAGTTTGTTCATATCTATCTATCTATCTCAGTTTGTTCCTATCTATCTATCTATCTCAGTTTGTTCCTATCTATCTATCGATCTCAGTTTGTTCCTATCTATCTCAGTTTGTCCCTATCTATCTATCTATCTATCTATCTATCTATCTATCTATCTCAGTTTGTTCCTATCTATCTATCTATCTATCTCAGTTTGTTCCTATCTATCTATCTATCTCGGTTTGTTCCTATCTATCTATCGATCTCAGTTTGTTCCTATCTATCTATCGATCTCAGTTTGTTCCTATCTATCTATCTATCTATCGATCTCAGTTTGTCTATCTATCTATCTATCTATCTATCTATCTATGTTCCTATCTATCTATCTAAAAAAGGTAAAATATAGATTGAATTATTATCTTAAAAATATAAAGCCTGTTTTCAATTCCACAAATTCAAATTCATATTTCCTCCAATTTCCATGAATTTATTTTACAACCCACCCCCACCCCCGCGGGTTTGCTCAGTCAGTAGAGCGTTGGGCTAGAAACCACAAGGTTCCTAGTTTGATACCGGCCCTCGCCAACTCAGCGTATGAGTAGCACAGGGATCTGTGCGGCAAAGTAAGGAGCTGATGCTAGGTGTGGCGCTCCACCTCAGACACCAAAACAATCTCCTTGGTCTAGCGCTAGGGAAAAGGGGATAGATTCCCTCGCTGACTGGCTGATACCGACATTAGGCCGCCCCGGCGACTTTACTTATAGTTGTAGAAAAGTTTTTTTTCCCTCTATCACGGTTTCGGTATTCAAGGTACACCTTCTTCGGGAGAACTAAAACATTATAGGTAGCTACTTTTTATATCTCCTTGTCTGGGTTGGAATTATTTTCATTATGCTTTCTGTCTTTTTAATTAGTTTGTGTGATTTCTCGTTTCTAAGTCTAGACTTTTTTTCCTTTGAAATTAAAATTTGTTTTCTCGGAACTTCAATGTATCCTTCGTTCAGGCAAAAGTAATTTATAATTCTATTTTGTCATCCATCTTCAACTCCCTCCTCTTTTTTTTCCCTTATTCATTTTGTGTATATCTTATTTGTGTATATACGCACGCACGCACGCACACACACACACACATTATATATATATATATATATATATATATATATATATTAGTAGTTAATCCAAAAAAGTACTCAATATATTTCGCAAAAATATAGAGCATTTGGCCGGGTTAGCTCAATCGGTAGAGCGTTCGGCTAGAAACCACAAGGCTCCTAGTTCGATACCAGCCCTCGCCAACTCAGCGTATGAGTAGCACAGGGATCTGTGCGGTAATGTAAGGAGCTGACGGTAGGTATGTCACTCCATCTCAGACGCAAAAACAATCTCCTTGGTCTAGCGCTAGTGAAAAGGGGATAGACTCCCTAGCTGATAGGCTGATACCGACTTTAGGCCACCCCGACGACTTTACATATATATATATATATATAATATATATATATATATATATATATATATATGGCTAAACTTGCAAATCGTCCTATATGGAGAGGTATTCGAACACCTCACGTGGTGTAATGGTTAGCAAGCTAGTGAGTTCGATTCTCACTGGGTGCCCCACAACTCTGGCTTTGTGTCACATCTAACCTACGCTTAGTAGATAACTATATAAATTTAAAAAAAAGTAAGTAAAGTCTTCGGGGCGGCCTAATGTCGGTATCAGCCATGCAGCGAGGGAGTCTATCTCCCTTTCACTAGCGCTAGACCAAGGAGATTATTTTAGCGTCTGAGGTGGAGCGCCACACCTACCATCAGCTCCTTACTTTACCGCAAAGATCCCTGTGCTACTCATACGCTGAGTTGGCGAGGGTGGGTATCGAACTAGGAACCTTGTGGTTTCTAGCCAAACGCTCTACCGACTGAGCTAACCCGGCCCAGATAACTATATATATAGGTATAATTATCAATAAAAATACATAGGATGTATATGCTCTTCGGGCTGGATATGCCGTTAAACAAATGAACTAAACTGTCTGTGTGTGTGTGTGTATGTGTGTGTCTGTATGTGCGTGTCTGTATGTCTGCGTGTGTTGCCGGGAAACTGTTCCACAGTGGTTGTCTGACTTTTCTTGGGTACAAAGGAAAAAAAATCTCTTCGATAGATGAGATTGAAAAAAATACTTTAGGTAATTTTTTTTCCTCATTTTTCTTCATATATCTACTTAGGGATATATACTTTTTACTGTCTTAAGTCTTAAAGCAAACAACAACAACAACAACTACCATCAGCATCATCATTATTATTACTAGCAAATATATGCACCCTCCGGGTGCAAGTATTTAAGTTTTGATATAATATATCATATTAAATTAGAAAGGCTGATGAAACTGACTAAGAATGCAGATAAAAAGATCTGCAACAGAGGGGGTATAATCGAAAAATAGAACAACTTTGAAACTAACTATTCCATCATTTTCCATTACTCCCCTCTTTCATTGGTAAATTTTCCTAATTTAACTATTTAGTTAAAATAGGAAGTAAAGGATAATATTACAGTTATTTCTTCTTGTAAATAAATTTCTTTTAAGATTTATCCACGAGATTTTTGTTTATATTTCTTAAGATAAAACCAAACAATTAGAAATCAATAATACCAAGCACATATTTATTAAAATAAAATTTTAAATATCAATATGCAAATTAGCCTTCTCGTTCAAACTGTAAACCGCTATTTTGTTGTATATATAAATACAATTGCATGTTATTGGTACGTAGATACGGTCAACAGTATTAATAATGTAAAACAATTTTTATTAATAACTGAAGGTTTAAAAGAATGAAATCATGGAGAATTTGACGTAAATAATTAAGGGAATTGTGACTTGAGTAGTAATATAGTTTCGGTTACAGACAGAAAAACACACAATCTCCATTATAATAAGAAGATTAGTTTTTTTTTGTTTTTTTTTTAGTAAATGAATGTTAAGCGTAAAATTTCATTTTTTTTCGTATTTTAAACGTGAATTAATCTCTATTTATTTCAAATATCACCCGTTAAAAAATTGCGATACTTTTTTTAACCTTAAATAAAGTAAATGAATTTTAAGCGTAAAATTTCACTTTTTCGTATTTTAAACGAGGGTTACTTTCCATTTATCTTAATTATCAACCGTTAAAAACATTCGTTTTTAATCGTATATAAAGTAAATGAATTTTAAGCGTAACATTTTTTTTGTCATATTTTAAACATTAGTTACCCTCCATTTGTTTCAATTAATAACCGTTAAAAATGCGTGTTTTTTGGTTTTTTTTGTCTTTTTCTGCCATGGTAAATGATAGGTTTAAACGTAAAATTTCGTTGTTTCGTTTTAGTTTATTTCGTCATGGTAATTTAAAAAAAAAATATTTTAACGTTAAATACGTTTAGATTATTTAAAAATGTTAAGTTACCATCCATTTTATTTTAACCGTGGAAGGAATGACGTCAAATAATATATAAAGTTGTTTTTCTTTCGTAATCGGGGTTATTTCTGATCGTTTCATTGAGTGTTATCGAAGGAAAAAAAAAACAAACAAACATAAATACGCTTTAATTTTGATTAATGTACAGTTTCGTAAGGGGTGTAGATAAGTGATTTTTTAGGTTTCGAATGGAAAAAGGGGGAGGGGCTGTATAGGATATTTTTTTTTTTTTTTATATCTCGCTATTTCATTTCGTCATTTTATTTCGAATTAATATAGCGGCTATAATCGTAAAAATGGGTGGTGGGGGAGGAATTTAATGTTTAAGGAGGTTTAATGGATAAACAATTTTCTCTCTAATTATACTAGTGTAAATAAATATTTATAACTTGGTGCAGAACAAATAAATTAAGACAGAGCTTTTACAATGAATATTTTATATTTTATTGGTAAATAGAACATGTAGTTTATTTATATTCTCTTTAATTCCAGTAAATCATCACATAAACGTTGTAATTCTGGAGTTAAACGTAGAACTCTTTATATTTTAATGATAATTTAAAGATATTCTTTATTTTATTTTTCGTTTAAAGGTAATAATTAATCTTCGACACGTCATAGTGTGTAGGTAAACGCATTACTTTATTTTATATTTTATCAGTAAATAAAATGTTATCCTAAATTTTAGTAAACGTAAACTATTTTATATTTTATTGATAACTATAAAATGTATTCTTTAGTTTTAGTTTTTTTAAAGTAAGTAATTAATCTTCGACATATCGTAAGGTGGGGGTAAACGCATGACTTTATTTTATATTTTATCAGTAAATAAAACATATGTTAATCAACATTTTAGTAAACGTAAACCCTTTTATATTTTATTGATAAATATATGATGTATTCTTTTATTTAGTTTAATTTTTAAGGTCAGTAATTAATCTTCGACACGTCGTAATGTGGGGGTAGACTTTATATGTTATCAGGAAATATAAAATATGTTATCCTAAATTTTAGTAACACACGATTGAAACGACGTATTTATCGAAGTATTTTCAACTTTGTTTAATAATAATTTTAATCTGAAGTAGTCCCCGAGATAAGATTATCGAAATCTAAACTGACATAAAAAGTTACGGCTGTTTCATACAGTGCTAAAACCATGTAAATACGTATAAAAAAATGAAGAAAAAAAATAAAAAGAGGGGGTGTATATAGGATAAAATAAAATAAATTTTTACAAAATGGTATATAATGGATAAAATCAAAAAAAAAAAAAAATTTGAAAAATGTAAAACAAATCAGTAAAATCATTCCTCTCCTAGCATTATTAAAGAAGGGTTGACTTACCTTATCGTCTAAGCCTCGTAATCCGTACGAAAAAAAGTGTTTCTGGCTACGTGTGCCATTTAAATATGGGGCACCGCGCATCTGATTGGCTGTTACTAACAGCCAATCAGATGCGCGGTGCTTTGTATTTGAATGGGTGAGTTCTACCGTCCATAAATTTCTCAAAAGTCAAACGTCTTTTTTTTTTGTTTGTTGTGTTGTGTTGTGTTGTGTTTCTCCCCCATCCCTCCTCCTCTGATAGGGTCAGCAGGGCGAGGGAAGTCTGATGTTGGAAGACCCGAAACTTCCCAATGAACCCGGCGGATTTACATCACTGACGACAACCACCAGCGCCCCAAATGTAGGAGCGTATATTTAAAGTTAGGATTATCATCATCCTTACAAATATTATCATATTATTATAATAGAGATTATGTCTTTCTTTCTGTAAACAAAACTACGTCACCTTCGACGTCACAATTCCCTTAGTTATTTTTGTCACATTTACCATTATTATATTTCTATTTAAATCTCGATTCTCAAGAAAAACATATAATATTATCAATACCGTTGGCATTATCTACATACCAATAACATGCAATTGCATTTTTATATACAGCCAAATAGCATATAGCAATAGTGTGAACGGGATTTATAATTTCATATTGATGGAGAAAAATTGATGTTGATTAATATTTTCTTAGTTTTATTCATTTCTAATTGTTTGGTTTAATATTGATAATTAAAAAAAAAATCCATTACCAAAAAGAAATAATCTAATTTTAATGTGTGATTTAGTTAAATAGTTGAATTAAGAAAATTTTGCAATAAAAGTAGGAACTGATGGAAACGGCGAGAGAGAGAGAGAGAGAGAGAGAGAGAGAGAGAGAGAGAGATATTTTCGAATATATCCCCTCTGTTTCAAATATATCTAAAGTAATAATAAGTTAATGATTTATATAGGGATCAATAAAAATAATTGTAATTTTTTTAACTATATATATATATATATATATATATTCGTATTTTATTTTGTTAGTCTTTCTGAATTAATATATTTCATTACATTAAAAGTTAAATACATGCGCCTGGAGGGCGGATATTTACAAGTAATTATTATTATTATTATTATTATTATTATTGAGTTTTTCACACCAGTCGTAGCTGGTGGTTCACTGGAAGCTGAGTGACAGCAAGTCTTCTCAGGTCTCCAGGAATCTTCTGAGTATTCTAGCCGATCCCAGCAGTGCTGTAGTTTGGATGGTCTCTATTTTTCTTACTTCCAATTCACCCAAATTCTTTTCCAGAGTTTTGGATATCGGTCCAAGGTCACCAATTACAATTGGTACGACTTCACATTATTATTATTATTATTATTATTATTCACTCCTTTTGAGTTTTCACATCAGCGTTAGCTAATGGTCTTTCACTGGGGTCTGAGTGACAGCAAGTCTCCTCAAGTATTCTTGCAGATTGCAGCAGTGCAGTATTCTGGATGGTCTCAATCTTTCCTCTGATGTCTAGATTTTTCAATCCCTTTTCCAATCCCTTTGGGACCGTTCCAAGTGCACCATTTGGTATCACTTTGACTTTCATATTCCATAACTTTTTCAGTTCTCTGGCAAGGTCCAAGTATTTGTCCATTTTTTCATTTTCCTTCAGCTTCACGCTGTGATCTGCTGGAACTGCAAAATCCACCAGTTGACAAGTTCTTTCCTTTTTGTTAATCAGCACTAGGTCAGGTCTTCTTGCTGGGATAAGGTGATCCGTTTTTATCTCAAAGTCCCAGAGAATTTTATGCGTTTCTTTCTCAAGAACAGATTCTGGTTTATGCATATACCATTTTGTTGTATAGTCAAAATTAAATTTTTTGAATAATTCCCAGTGGATCACCTTCCCAACCCAGTCGTGTCTAGTTTTGTATTCTCGTTGTGCTAGTTTGTTACATTCGCAGAGTATATGGTTTACAGTCTCATCTCTATTCCCGCAAAGTCTACATTTACTATTTTGTTGGGTCCTATCAATTTTCGCTTTGATGTAGTTTGTCCTTATGGCATTATTTTGTGCAGCAATTATAAGTGATTCAGTTTCTCTTTTGAGGATTCCTTTTCTTAACCATGTCCAAGTCTTTTCTTGGGCAACCTCTTCTATTTGTCGTTTGAAGCGTCCGTATAATTGTTTTTCTTCTCATTTTTGTTTTTTAGTCTTTGTTGTTTTTCTGTTTGTCCATCTGTCGCTTCTACTATTGTTGGCCGCCATAAGTAGTTTGCCTTTGCTCTTTCTTGTGTAATCCTCAAGTTGTTGAATTGTGGTTTCTACGCATTCCTCTATGTTGGCAAGACCTCTTCCCCCCTTCCTTTCTTGACACATATAATCTATCTCTATCATCTCTAGGGTGGAGATTATTATTATTATTATTATTATTATTATTATTATTATTATTATTATTATTCGAAGTATTGGTTATTTTTTCCTGTTTGTCCTTTAAGTCACGACGTTTCGGCCGCTGGGCTACCTCACCTTTGCTTCCTGATTTCTTCTACTTCAACTTCAATAATCTTCAAATTAAAAAAAAAGAAGAAAATTCCGAATTAGAATGTACTAATGTAGTTATTTACTAAACTCGACAAAGTCTGGCGTAAATCTAAAAATACGATATACCATAAGGATTGAACTCTATGTATCTTAACTTTAATATTTTTCACACACACACACACACACACACACAGATATATATATATATATATATATATATATATATATATATATATATATAAAATCCTATCTATAGGTCTGCTGATTAGGCCTAATAGGCCGATTGATTTTTCTGGATTTGTTTAGCCTTGCATTTGAATAGGTATTCCCGCCTAATTAATTAATTATTAATTGATTAACTTCCAAAATTAGGTACGACTTCAATTAAGCACATATTCTCCCAAAAATTGTCGGCTAAAAACGCCATATCAAAACACATCGTTTGTGTATTTACTTCTCATATCAACCGGTGTGTAAAAATACAGATAACTCAATTTGCAAAATAAAATAAAAAAAATTCAAAGTGATACCTGGAGAAAAAAAAAAAGACCAACACATCCGTACTTTCTGAAAATAATCATCAGCAGCGTATGTAGCGAAACAAAACAAAACAAAAAAAAAAGAAAAAAACACTGTAGAAGTTTTCTAAAAATTTTTTAAAAAATTACTCGATACGCTAAGTAGCGTATTCCTCATATATATTCCTCAGTAGATATATGAAGAAACGTCAGAATTATCCTGAACAACTATTTAGGTGAAACCTAGGTAGACAGTGTCTGACTCATTTAAGTCCTTATATATATATATATATATATATATATATATATATATATATATATATATATATATATATATATACTGCGTTTCAAATTATTAACGAGGTAACATTTTTTCATTTATTAAAAAATACCGATAGGAATTCAACGAAATTTTCACGGTATAATGAAAAAAGGTGTGTGCGCAGGCTGTATAAAAACTGTATTATTCTGCGCAACAGGAAACAAACAGTGGCCATTTGCAATATCAACACTATATAGAAGTATCCCAGATATTAAACAAGTGTCATTATACTCGTGCAATTATGGGTCACAAATGTGACTTGAACCCTCCCGAGAAATATATCATAACATCTGAACTTTCCAAAGGCAAGTCTACATTAGAAATATCTAAAATAATTGAAAGATATCACCAAACTGTGAAAGGATTTGTTGTAGCTACTATTAAGGTACCTAAGAGGGCCGATAAGGGTCACTCGAGGGTTGTTTTAATAACTGCAGATGCTTATGTAGCCTTTTTCAAAGAGCACCTGGAATCTTGGCTAAAAAGGCTGAGAATCACCTTCAGGAGAACCATCATATTTTTGCAAGATAATGCTCCTTCGCATTAAGCACATAAAACTACGGAGTACCTGCAAAAATTAGGCTTCTGTGGACCTCGGAAGATGAACTGAACTGGCCGACCAATTCTCCAGACTTAAACCCAATTGAAAACTTGTGTAGCATTCTGAAGCGACGTGTTTATGAGAATGGACGCCAATTTAGAAGTAAAGATGACTTGTGACAGGAAATAGTCAACGTATCACGTGAAATTACATCAGAGGAGATCCAGAAATTGACATGTTCGATGGACCAGTTATTTTAAAAAAAGGATCACATATCTCATATTAACTAACTTCACTATCATTTTTGAATACTTTTTACTTTTTTATTTCGATTTAATTTTACCTTAGTTACTGTATGTATCCATAAAATCTATAAATGAAACCATAAAAGTATTATTTATTACACTCGCTAATAATTTGACACATGAATAATTTCAGTAAATTAGGTAAATGACCGTGACTTCTGCTTCTTTTCGTAGAATCTTACAATTTTTACGGAGTAGGTGTATATACAGGTTGTCATTATTCTCTGATAATTTCGTTAAATTCCAATCAGTAGTTTCTGGATAGAAGGGAAAAGTGTCACTTCTTTAATAATTTGAAACGCAGTGTATATATATGTGTGGACTGTTGGAAAATTCCCGTCTAAAATATTTGAATATATGAATCTTGACTTTAATATATTTCAGTTAATCAACAGAAAAGAAGACATTTTCCATGTGTCCAGCTGCAGATTTCTGGTTGTTTTTTTTTCAAACGCTGGAGAGCAACAAAAACACTGAATATCTCCTGAATAATTCAAAGGGGGCATATTGTCTTTTATGGAATAAAGCCATTTACGATATAGCTTAAAGAATGGCATTGGTCTTTAATTCCTTCCATTTAATGGAGTCAGTGATCGAATTTCGCCCTAAGCCTAACTTTTAAAGTCTACAATTTGTCAGACTGGCACAGTCTCTTTATTCTGTTGCATAGTTACATTAATTTACTGGTAAAACGAAATCTGTCTATTTATCTATCTCTCTATAAATCTATCATCGCCTGTTCTCGTCATATTCTTTACTCTCTTTCTTTACTTCTATTATTCTTCTGCTCATCTTTGGTATCTTACGTTCTTCTTCTAGCGTCTGGGCTTCTATTTCTCTGTTCTTGCTGGTTGGTCGTCCTTGATTCATTTCTTCTTCTAGGTCACTCTTGTTGCCAAGACATTCATCAACCACAAAACCATATTATTTATTTAAACCTTTATTTACTTAACTAAACATATTTCTCTAACTAACATAGCGAGCGTGTGCAGTGAGTCCCAGCTAAGGCAGATAGGCCTTATCTGTCTGACGTCCAAGCTGGAACTGAGAGCCAGCCAGGTCCCACGTGACTTCACGTATTTCGCTGGCTTTCTGTAATATTCCATGGAAAGTCCCGCCCGTGATATGAAAAGGGGCAATCCCTTCAGAAATACAGGGGGTTGATAATAATCTATGCATAGATTATGTAACAGTCAATCTATCTATCTATCAAGGGAAGTGAGACCATGCTAAATATTTAAGAGGATAAACAGACAGATAGCAACAGATTAAGATATTAACATAATTATATATATATATATAGGGATAAATACCGGGAGTGGTTATGGGCACGAAGATGGAATCGACGAACTAAGTTCAAATCCAGTCGAGACTGTTTATTTTTACTCCATATTTATCTATTCTATGTGTGAAATCGATTGGCAGGTTCGGGTCTCTAGCGCTGATGTGTAACAAAAACGGAATTGCATTGGAACTGCAACTTCTCTTTGTGAATAACAACATCTTATATATATAATATATATATATATATATATATGTGTGTGTGTGTGTGTATGTATGTATGTATGTATGTATATTGTGCACCACTGAAAAATTGCGTATTCTGCAAGGATTAAGCTCAGAACACGTTTTTCTTAATAATAAAATGGAAATATTTAGAGCATGCCCACACCGAAAATAATTTTTGATATGGAATTGGACTAACCAAAACCTCAGACCGCCATAATTTAGTAATTCACACATATATATAAACGCACACAAAATAAGAAAAACAAAATCATCATAAAAACACGACTCAAAGACGACAAATAGGAACGCCGGTGAATGAAGAAAGCAAAAGCAAGAACAAATAACGGATCACGTTCACACGAGGCACGAGTTAAAAAACTGTCCAATTTTTGAAAAGTCAACGTCTCTTGACGGATAAACATCTGAAACCATTGGTAAGACGAACTTTGTATTGGTGACTTAAATAAATAAATATATACAGCTCTTAAAGAAATAATTGAGCACTTTATAATCATTTCTCCAATATTGATAACAAAAAAATAATTAAATATTATATTATATATATATATATATATATTATATATATATATATATATACTGTAAAATATTAATGTTTTCTCCTCACCTCATGTCAGTCTCATTACTATAAATTTCACGTATTTATAAAAAATAAAAAAAGAGAAATAAGTAGTACAATCTTCAGATGAAACATGCGAATAGAATGGACGACGAAAGACTAATATCTACTGAATATTCCTTGCACAATACAAAAGCAATGGCTATATAGCAAAGAAGTAGAGAGGGAACATGGCACCCCCCTAAAAATAAATCTACCACTATTACAAAATATATTTAAGAATAGTTATAAACTGCTTCCAGGATGTGTAGTAGGACTTATTAACCTCCATAAATTGCGGTGCTGGAACAGAAAAAAATGGCACCATTAATGGAATTTTCTAAAAGCTTATTCCCGCTAGAAATAAAAGCATCTGCGAGATTAGCTTACTAACCATTAGACCACGATGGGACACCTAGATATCACCATATTGTTTAGTTGGTTGGGTTTTAAGGCATTTCAACTCATTGGGTTATTTCATGCCGAAGTCGGTTTTGTTTTACACATTTTTGTTGGGTATTCAATTTTCCTTTCAAACTTTTTTTAAACACAATATGTATAATTCCTTTTAATCTATTTAGTAGGACTTACTAACTGCCATAAATTGTGGTGCTGGAACAGAAAAAAAATGGCACCATTAATGGAATTTTCTAAAAGCTTATTCCCGCAAGAATACACTCTGTATAATGATTATATATAAGTTAATTTATTTCAAGAATTGAAAATATTAAAGAAAATGTTATGAACTGACAAAATGCGAATATATTTTTGCTCACACATTTTCCTGTCGAAGGAAATATCACACGATTAGAAAAGATACGAAATTTGATGCACAACATTATACAGATCCATTAGTTGCAAGTGTTTAATTAACAGCTAATAAATTTAGCTGCTGTTAAGAAAACGGATATATATATATATATATATATATATATATATATATATATATATATATGTGTGTGTGTGTGTGTGTGTGTGTGTGTGTAATCTGCATTATATATCTTTATGTGTGAAGAAAAGGAAGAGAATCCGACGGTATGTAGTATATTAAGAAAAATTGAAAATACACAGGTTTAAATGAGTTAAGTTGTGAGTTTATTGGCCGACGCTGCTGTGTTTCGATCTATTATTTAGATCATCTTCAGGGCATTTGTTGGTATATGGAAGGTGATTAAAAACATTTCTATCACAGAATAATGATAAAACTGATAAACAAGGACTATTACTCGCTTTTCTCATTATTCTGTTAGAAACATTTTTTTATCACCTTCCATATATCAACAAATGCCCTGAAGATGATCTAAATGATAGATCGAAACACTGCAGCGTCGGCCAATGAACTTACCACTCAACTCATTTAAACCTGTGTTTTTCAATTTTTCTTAATATACTACATATCTTTATGTATATGTTAATTTTTCTCTCTCTGTACAGGCGCGCGAACACACACACACACACACACACACACACACACACACACACACACACACATATACATATTTAACAGTGTATGATAGCGGTTCCCAACCATTTTAGTACCATGCCCCACTTTTTTATCACAAATTTCTTCATGTCCCCCACCCGTTAATTGTTTAGTATGATATAACAATATCGGTTTTGAAGAAGTATAATATAAAAAATTGTACCTTCCAAATAAAACTAATGGGTTTTTCAAATTTTTCTAATAAAATCCATTTTATAATGTGTATAATTGCGGAGGAGGGCAACAGATGAAGAACTGCAAAGTTAAACAAGTCAGAAGCCACGCATATAGCTGGTGCCAGATGCACGATAACATTAGGGGGTGAACACGTGACTAGATTGCACAAGCTGTTGTGCTCAGATAGGTTGTAATTACAATGTTACCCAATAAATTTATAATTTTTACCCATATAGGGTAAAATAAAAATAAAATGTTGATATTACTATATTTTTCATATTGCCCCCTATTATTATTGAATTGCCCCCCCCCCCCAGTAGAGCATAGGCCCCACGTTGAGTTAGTGTGGGCCAATATATACAGTATTATTAGGGAGTGCTCAATAAACGATAAAATTCTGTGGGACTTTGGGATAAAGACGGATCACCCTATCCCAGCCAGGAGACCTGACCTAGTGTTGATTAACAAAAAAAGAGAACGTGTCAACTGGTGGACTTTGCGGTCCCAGCAGATCATAGGGTGAAGCTGAAGGAAAATGAGCAGATGAATAAATACTCGGAACTTGCCAGAGAATTGAAAAAAAACTGTGGAATATGAGAATGTAAGTGATACCAATTTATCCATTTATCTATAATATTCCGTATATGTAAAAATATGTATGCAAGTCTTCATATGTACATTTGAGTTCTCAACTTTGGCTGAATCCTATGAAGGAAACACTTGATATCATCCACCTATATATATATATATATATATATATATATATATATATATATACTTCCACTGAATAATTGTTTTTTCCCATAGTTCTATTCTTAAAATGCTCGTCGATATCCCCAACATAAATATGCTCGTATGGGAGAAATAAGAGAAAATTAATCCGACAATATGTGGAGAAAGGTAGACAAACACGGGATGTTGTACAAAATTGATGTTTATTGTAGGTAGTGATGTCGACGTTACCAACCCTCCGCACGAGCAGAATTTGACAAAAGGTCAATTTCTTAAGCGGAGTTCATCAGGTTTGAATTCAGAGTTTTCCTTCTCGTAGACCGGTTGCCTAACCAAGGTTAAAGAGCCCAGTTTGCCCTACTATTTACTCATAGCTGGTAGGAGAGTATGATTCATACCTTTCCCCAAGTATTAGCGCTAAGTGAAATGCGAGTTACTATATGTCTGTCACACATGTTGTTTGAATGTACTAGTATACTGAATACTGTATGATCTAGTAAAAAAAAAGACAACTATGTAATGACCTTAGCTGTTGCGAAACCTGGAGATTGTGGTGGGTGAGTGAACATGCTGTAATCTCAGAGAGATTACCCACCAATTTTTCGTTCTCTAATCGAATTCTAGATTTTGAACGGAACTTACCGGCAGGGAGACCACGCCTACGCTTCAAAGATGTCTGCAAGAGAGACCTGAAGACATGCCGCATCGACATAGACACGTGGGAGGCTTGTGCAGAAGACCGTGCAACCTGGCACCTCCTCGTCAAACAAGGAACAAAAAGAAGTGAACAAGAGAGGAAAAAAGCTGTCACAGCAAAGAGAGCTAAAAGAAAGGAGAAACAGCAGCATCCCCAACACCTACAGAAAGCATCACATTTTGTTTGCAGCCATTGCACCAGAGACTGCCATTCGAGGATCGGTCTGTTCAGCCACTCACGTAGCTGTAAGTGAGAGAGAGAGAGAAAAAAAAAACAACAACAAACCAACAAAAAAACAAAAAAACAAAATACGCCATCGTCTAAAATAGACGGAAGGTTGCCAACAAAATATACAAGACAACTATGCATTGGCCTTAGCTGTTGCGAAACCTGGAGATTGTGGTGGGTGAGTGAACATGCTGTAATCTCAGAGAGATTACCCACCAATTTTTCGTTCTCTAATCGAATTCTAGATTTTGAGCGGAACTTTGTTCGTAGTTTTTAGATCACAAAATTAATAGACACACCAATCAATCAAATAGTTTCTCTTCTTCTCGCTTAGATTAAAAAATAAATAAAAAAAATAATAAAAACAAAATGAACATCGATTTTATGTATTGATTCGTTTCGTCGTAGACGCTGCACGCGACATTTGAGGCTGTGGCCATTTAAGAATGGTGTTTCTACTTGAACACATGTACTCTTCTCACAGTATTCAATAATCTTTTATTTTTATTTCATTATTTTTTTTTCAACTCTGTTTGTAGGTAAGAAGTACACAAACATATAAAACATGGTGATAGCTCCAAGGTTATGACTCTGGACCACATCTTATAAGGCTTTGCTTTTTTTTTAGTTTTTGTATAATGTCTGATTAGGAATTTACCTCTCATCCCATTTATGAGGGCGTGGAACAAGGACATTTTTATGTGGGTGCATCCACGAACCGAAGCTCATGGGTGGCGGGTGAAAAATTGCGTTGATCCCGTCGGCATTCCCCCCTGAAGGGGCGCCTCAGGCACTGGGCAATAAACCCAGCCCTATCCCTTTAAATCCAGGGGTCAGGTGTTGCCTGGGGGGATAGTCCCCTGGGATCAACGCTGTTAATTATCACTAATAGTCCAGTGGCCGAAGCCACCGGATCCGCCACCCCGGAGGTCGGTTTATTAGTGCGTTTAATTTGGTTTGGTTTCTTTGTTTAATGATGTATCAACCTCCATGGGTTTGATTTGATACTGTTAAGTATCTGGCCGCCATCCTTGGCCAGTTGCAAAGAACTAAGTAAATAAGTAAGTAAGTCCCGAGTTATAGAATCCTTTGGTAAGTGAATAAGTCCTGTGGTAGAGAATCCTTTGGTAAGTGAATAAGTCCTGTGATATAGAATCCTTTGGTAAGTGAATAAGTCCTGTGATATAGAATCATTTGGTAAGTGAATAAGTCCTGTTGTATAGAATCCTTTGGTAAGTGAATAAGTCCTGCGATATAGAATCCTTTGGTAAGTGAATAAGTCCTGTGATATAGAATCCTTCGGTAAGTGAATAAGTCCTGCGATATAGAATCCTTTGGTAAGTGAATAAGTCCTGCGATATAGAATCCTTTGGTAAGTGAATAAGTCCTGTGGTATAGAATCCTTTGGTAAGTGAATAAGTCCTGCTATATAGAATCCTTTGGTAAGTCAATAAGTCCTGTGATATAGAATCCTTTGGTAACTCAATAAGTCCTGCGATATAGAATCCTTTGGTAAGTGAATAAGTCCTGCGATATAGAATCCTTTGGTAAGTGAATAAGTCCCGCGATATAATACTACGTTCCGTCGTCCAAGAAAATCCAAGTAGTAATGATTAGTATGACCAGAAAAGGCCAGTATAAATAATAATATCAGCAGCAGAGCATTGCCAGTGATTGGACAATAGGTTGCCTTCCCAGGTCACGTGATTATCAGCGAGCCTATAAGTAGGGTAGGCATCTACCACACGCCTTATATACTAAAAACTCCAACAGATACCAAAGCCATCCTTGTAGAATATATCTGGGGGATGAGGGGTTTCATACAACCTTGCGCAAATTAGTGGGAAAAAAAAGCGAATAATTTCGTTATTATTATAATATCCTCGATCTTTCTGTAAGGCTTGTCAGTGTCTTCGTGCAGCGTTTCAATTTTCGTAATCTATTAATAATGGAGGTTTGGTCTCCATTTGAATGTAACCGAAACTACGTCACTGCTTACGTCACAATACCGAAAATCGTCAAAACATAGAATAAAGAACAAACCTGTAATCAGTATTATCTGCGTTATTCGGACTATTGTCCCCATCTTTATTGTTATTTGTAAAACGTTTCGTCGAGATGCCCTCCGGCCTTCTTCAGGTATTTCTTATCGGACTCGGGAACCTTCTCGGACTCGGTAACCTTCTTTTCGAACTCGGGAACTTTCTTGTCGTATTCGGGAGCCATCACGGAAATAACAATAAAGATGGGACTATAGTCCGAATAACGCAGATAATACAGATCTTCTTGCCTCATCTCAAACATTCAGAGAAATAAACCTGTAATCAGTTTTAAAAATTATTATTTACTCTCGCCCCTTTTTCAGTAACAAGAGGGTAACTAATAAGTTTACGCATGAATAAATACTTACGATGTGTAAAATATTCAAAATGAGTTTTTAATTAATAATTAATCGATGCCCGCAAAAATTATTTGAGGGGAACAAAACCATGTTTCCATTTCTAATTGTTCTAGATTATTTTTTTTTACTCCTTTGATAAATCTGATAGATACAAACCCACTAAAATTGAATTCTTAACTCCCACCCCACCTCAGGCAATATCTTTCAAAAATTTCAAAAATTGATTTTTACATCGCCCGGAGGGTGTTTTCTTTTTGCTAGTTCTAATAAGTAACGTCATGCATTACACAACTGTTGTGGGGTTTTAAGGGGTCAAAATAAGAACAAAACGACGGGTAACAAATGTAGGAAAATGTATTAACAACAGAGTAGACAATTACAGTACAGAGTAGTGGGAAATACGTCCGACAATAGAGTTATGAGCTGACTCGCATTGGCTTACTCTTCAAGCCATAATTGTCCCTGTTACTTATAGTAACCGTCGGCGAATTCCATTAGTCTATAGGGTATATCACCTATAACACCCCCTCCTAAGATTTCACCCCACAGGAGACTTAATATTTTTTTTATCTTGGGATTTATATTGATGAATTCCGTCGATCTTCGTTTTCTTGAAGAATGGCGTTGTTGAGGGGCTGCTTGTGGAGTAGGTAAGCTAAATGTGCCGTATATGACATCCATTACCACCTTCAGCTGTTATATAGCCCATTACTCGGGTGTATAATCATAGTTCATCTTTATCTGCTGAGATGCTAGTGGTTGCATCTCAGCTTGTCGTATATTTTCTTCTGGTCATCTTTGGTATCTTATGTCGCCAGAAGTTCTTCTTCTAATGTCTTGAACTCTTCATTTGGATATTTCGTGTCTGGTCTTCCATTAGGGATTTCTCGTCTATCAGAAGCCCTGTGTCACAAGTAGTGTTTGTATAAATAACCCAAGACTTAGATTTTCTTCATATTATATTTCATTTAGAAATCCCCATCCAGATATCACCTATAACAACAACTAACCAACCAACCAACCAATAAACACATTAATTCGAATAAATGAAACAAATAATCTACTGTATACTATAATCTAATCATTTATGACTTCGTGATAGACAATATTTTTACAAATTCTGCTAAATCAATAACAACACAAAATTCTAAAATAAAAGAATGAAATATAACTTTATTATAATCTTGCAATTATATCAGAACTAAATAATTTGTAAAATACAATGACTTTTAATTCTATTTTCATCTTTACCGATACTGATAATTTGAATCCTTTTTCTTTTTCATTCTTTTTCAACTTTTCTTTCTTCGTTCTCTCTATTTCCATCCCGCACTACCCTTCCCACTTTTATCTTTCCCCATCCACAATGTTCTTTACTCTACTCTATTGTATCTAAGACGACTCTGTTTCTTTGTTTTATAGTATATCTACCTTCGTTGGTTATTTAAGTTCAAAACTAAATCTGTCTGTCTCTTTATATATATATATAATATATATATATATATATATATATATATATATATATTAAAAAAAAATTTGAGATAAAACAAAAGAAATCACAGTGCTCAACCACAAATTTTTAGGAGCTTTATTTATTTATTTGTTGAATTTTTTTTAGATATAATTGTTTTCCATAGGTAACTACCCAGTTTTCAGGCTATTTTGCCATCATCAGGTTGCTAGTAATTATTCTGGTGTTTATGTGAAGACATTTCCTGCTGTTATGTTTTTGGACCGCAAATTACGTCGGTTGATTATTGTGGACGCTCTTTATGCTTTGGATTTTTATTTTTGAATTTTTAAATTTTTGCATTTAAAAAAAATGCTCAGAAAGTTATCTCCCTTTAATCATATGAAGTTTCGTTCTTAATTGGAATTTTTGTAATCAACTTCATATGTTAAAATACGTATGTATTTTCAATTTTTCTTTTGGTAAAGTCCTGTAATTTTCGCAATTTAATTTTTCAGGGTGGATGGTGAGTTTCATTTTTCGAAAATCCATTCTTTTATTGAATTATATATCCAAAATCACGTTTGAAAAATTCAATTTATATATATATATACATATATAAAAATTCATATATATATATATATATATATATATATATATATATATATATATATATATATATATATATATATATATAAAGATAGGATGGTTCGAGTAAAATCCGACAGTATGAGGTAGGTAAAAGGATAGTGAATAAAAAATAATAACTCAAAACAAATCTAAGAGCTGAAATATTTCGTCCTATTCATAAGGACATCCTCAGTCAAATGACTTTTATTCAAAGGAAAAATTACGTACATGTGATTGTTGTATAATATTGTATATATCTTATTATAATAGAGATTGTGTGTTTTTCTGTCTGTAACCAAAACTATATTACTACTCAAGTCACAATTCCCTTTATTGTTTACGTCACAGTCTCCATGATTTTATTTTTATTTAAACCTGAGTTATTAATAGAATTGTTTTACATTATTAATACAGTTGGACTAATCTACATATTAATAACATGCAATTGTATTTATATATACAACAAAATAGCGGTTTAGAGTGTAAACTGGAAGGCTGATTTGTATACTGATATAAAAAATTTGATTTTAATGAATATGTGCTTGTAATTATAGATTTCTAATTATTTGGTTTTTATCGTAATGAATATGAGCAGGATATATTTTAAATGAAATCCATTAACAAGAAGAAATAACTGTAATTCTATTCTTTTTTTCCTATTTTAACTAAATAGTTAAATTAGGAAAAGTTAGCAACGAAAGACAGGAGTTATGGAAGAGTAAGTTTTAGTTGTTCTATTTGTTAGGAAATATTAAACAGAGCTGTGTAGAAAAGGATGCCTTGGAAAGGAGGACTGGTAGGCATTGTAAAATAGTACAGATATAAAAAGAAATCTAACGAAAATAAAAAAAGCAAACGAAACTAAAACAAATCAAAACTATTTCAAAAACTGTAAAAGAGAAAAGCGATAATGAAAGTAAACGTAGAAGAAAATGAAAGTAAAAGTTGAAGAAAATGAAAGTAAAAGTTGAAGAAAATGAAAGTAAAAGTTGAAGAAAATGAAAGTGAAAGTAGAAGAAAATGAAAGTGAAAGTAGAAGAAAATGAAAGACAAAGTAGAAGAAAAATAAAGTAAACGTAGAAGAGAATGAAAGTAAACGTAGAAGAGAATGAAAGTAAAAGTAGAAGAAAAATAAAGTAAACGTAGAAGAGAATGAAAGTAAACGTAGAAGAAAAATAAAGTAAACGTAGAAGAAAATGAAAGTGAAAGTAGAAGAAAATGAAAGAGAAAGTAGGAGAAAATGAAAGTGAAAGTAGAAGAAAACGAAAGTAAAAGTAGAAGAAAATGAAAGTGAAAGTAGAAGAAAATGAAAGTAAAAGTAGAAGAAAAATAAAGTAAACGTAGAAGAAAATGAAAGTGAAAGGAGAAGAAAATGAAAGTGAAAGTAGGAGAAAATGAAAGTAAAAGTAGAAGAAAATGAAAGTGAAAGTAGAAGAAAATGAAGTGAAAAAGTAGAAAATGAAAGTAAAGTAGAAAAATAAAGTAAACGTAGAAGAGAATGAAAGTAAATGTAGAAGAAAAATAAAGTAAAGAAATGAAAAGAAGAAAATGAAAGTGAAAGTAGGAGAAAATGAAAGTAAAAGTAGAAGATAATGAAAGTGAAAGTAGAAGAAAATGAAAGTGAAAGTAGAAGAAAATGAAAGTAAAAGTAGAAGAAAAATAAAGTAAACGTAGAAGAGAATGAAAGTGAAAGGAGAAGAAAATGAAAGTGAAAGTAGGAGAAAATGAAAGTAAAAGTAGAAGAAAATGAAAGTGAAAGTAGAAGAAAATGAAAGTAAAAGTAGAAGAAAAATAAAGTAAACGTAGAAGAAAATGAAAGTGAAAGGAGAAGAAAATGAAAGTAAAAGTAGAAGAAAATGAAAATAAAAGTAAAAAAAAAATGAAAGTAAAAGTCAAATAGTGACAATGATAATATACAGAGAAAAGAAATAACCGGATGAGTGGATGTCAATCGACTTTCGATAAGGTAGTCAACTGTATCTCTTTCGTTGATGTATAAGATCCTATCGAATGTGCTGTATAGAGTGTAGGGCATTGGAAGGTCGGGTTATTTTAGTCAAGATAAGGATGAGGTTCAGAGAAGGAGGTAAGAAAAAAGATGTAAAACTATGGCCATCTGAGCTTATCGTGCGCTGCCATAATCTGACAAGTCGACTACGGGTGGTCAGAAATATTTTTTAATGATAATCTAACCACACGCAATATTTTCCAACGAACTGACCCATTGACCGAAACTGAGAACACCACTGAAACTCCCCACCCCAGCAAACAGTACGTTCCACGCCGATCATATCTGAACGGCTATATTTCCTGTGATGACAAGGTAGAAAGAAAACTCGAAATCAAGACAGAGAAACTAAAAAGAAAAACAAAACAAAACAAACAACACAAAAACAACAAAATTGGCCGTGCGGCGATGTCCGTTTTGATAGTGACGGTGAAATGGGTACAGAAACCTCAAAACCCCTGACAGCGGGGATATTGTTTCTACAACCTAAGGAACCTGTCTGACAGTCGGGATCAAGGTCATCAAAAGAGGTCATGGATGAGGGAGGTTAAAGCTGAAGCACTCGAGGAAATTGGGAGAATTGTTATCGATAAACAGTATGAACGACTACAGTTAAAAGCAAAAATATTTAAGTCTTGTCATAAGAAGCAAATTTTCTTTAAATGACAGTACAATCGACGTTTATAGCATAAGAGCTACGCTATAATTTTCTTCGCCAATCCTGTCAACGTTACCATTACCATCAGTTAAATAAATAATAATATGACTGATAGTAATAATAGTAGTTGTCAACTGTGTTAGGTCTGTAATAATATTTTTTTAAAAACGTACAGGATTTACAAACCAATGTATGTATTTAACCAACCCCTCCACCATGAACATGATGCAACACACCAAGGACCAACCTGACCCGGAGTGGTAATACTAGTTATGGTCCCGGGTTAAATAGATTTTTTTAAATGAGTATCGTAAATCCTCGAGTATAATCCGCACTTTTTTCCCAAAATTTAAAGGGCAAAATCCCTAGTGCGTACTATATACAAGGTTAAAAATGTAAAATATTTTCCAAGCAATGTCCGAGTCTCTATTTACTGTCAGGCAATATTTATTCAGGCGCATTTTCTTGTTGAGGTACAGCCCCCTAAAAATCCCCTGCGTATTATACACAAGGGCGGACTATAATCGAGGATTTACGGTATTAAAAATGTGTTTAAAAAATTGATATTGAAAATAAATTGAATACCTAACAAGAATCAATAAAACAAAATGTATTCGGCATTAAATAACCCTATGACGGTTGATATGCCGTAAAATTAATCCAACCAACCAACCAACCAGGATGCAACACAAGATCAATTTCTAAGCGAAGTATGTATTTACCCAACCTTCCGCCAGGATGTAGCACACTGTTGAACGTGGGGAGCCACGTACAAACCGAAGCTCATGTGATGTTTAGTGCAAAAAGTGCGTTGTTCCCGTCGGCATTTCCTTTATCGGGTGCCTTGAGCACCGGAAAGGGACAGCTGCTGCCTTGGGAACACGCGATTAATTTTACTCTACTCGGAGATCTTGTTTTGAAAGGGGGGCCAAAAATATTCAAAAATAAATACTACTCTAATTCTCTGCCAACTGTAAGGAAAACTTCAAATAATCTCAGTCCTCAGCTTTCAATCTTCTCTTCTAAAAGAAACACCATTTTTCCTCACTGGCTTAGGTTCTTTTAAGTAAACTCAAAAACCAAACATCCGTCCGTCCAGTACCTAGATTGCATTGTTTTTGCATACGGGCGACGCGGGTTCGATCCCGGCAGGCAAAACAAAGTCTTACTCTTTTTCGTTCTCCGCCACAGATCTTGAACAGGATTGAACCTGCAGCCTAGAGATAACTGACACTTAGAACTGTATAAGCTCAACGTCTATATCCACAACGCTATGTGTCCAATTGAAGTGAAAGTTCTGTGACGGCTTCTGTTTTTAGAGTTATATATAGAAACCAACACATTCGGCAGGTGATCTAAATATTTTGACTCTCCAGCGTATGTATGTATGTATCCATTTGACTTCGTTTACTCTTTTCTATCTGTTCTTCCATAAAGAAAATTAAAACACTTTCAGCCTTTTTATCCTCCCCATCTTTGGAAGTGTGTTCTTCACGATTCAAATGTCAGAAAGCAACTCAACAAATAAACGAACTGTTAAGCTCTAACGCAGACCTCTTATCTCCAAGCGCACATGCGCAGTAGCCACTTCACTGAACACAGCGCCATCGGCCATGTTTGGTGACTCATTCCTACAATGGCGCGAACATTACACTTGCGCGCGCATTTCGAATGTACACACTGTACGGCTTGGGCATCCGGTCGAACTCTCTGTAATATTTCCGCGGTGATTCACTCGAAAAGAGAAGAAAGATAAGAAAAAGAAATATAATGAATAAAAGGAACGTTTTGTGTTTAGCCATTTTTTTTCTTCTCTTTTCATTCAGCTGCATTATCGGTTTTTTTTTCTTTTTGTATGTCTTTCCAGGCATTTCATTTTTTCCTCCTTTAAATATTTTTCTTTTGTAATTCTTCTTTCACAGTTCCTGTTTTCGTAACTTTTTCTTCTTTAGAAATTTGTTTCTTTTTTATTTCTCCAAGCTTGTTTCTTATGTTAAAATATTTCCCCTTTTTTTTTCTCTCTTCGTAGTTTAAAATGTCGTAGTTTCTACACTCTGAAAATCCATTTTCTTTTTCCTTCTTTCTAATATTTCATCTCTTTTTTTCTTCTGTCTTATTTTTGAAACATTTCTTTCGTTCTTTCTTTCTTTGTTTTTGCTTTCGCTATCTATAAACCTCCTTCTTTCCTTTTTTCTCCGTATATAGAAACTTTCTCTCTTTCGGAAACATTCGTATTCTTTCTTTCAATCTTTCATTTATTCATTCTTTCTTTCTTTCTTCTCTTTCTTTCTTTCTTCTTTTGTGATCCAGAAAATTCCTTCTTTTCTTCTTTGCATATCTAGAACTTTTCTCATTTTACTGAAAAATTCGTTATCTTTCTTTCTTTCTTTCTTTTTTTCTTTCTTTCATTATCTAGTAACATTCTTCGTTCCTTCTTTCAATATCTAGACGCTTATTTCTGTTTATGAAGCATTTGTATTCTTTTATCTATCTATATATCAATATATCTATCTTTTCTTTCTCTCTCTCTCTGTCTCTCTCTGTCTCTGTCTCTGTCTCTCTTTTGCAACCGAGAAACTCTATTCTATTCCTCCTCTTTCCCTATCTAGAAACTGTCTCCCTTTTCTGCAACATTCGTATTCCTTCTTTTTCTTTGTTTGTTTGTTTCGTTCTTTCTTTCTTTCTTTCTTTCTTTCTTTATTTATTCTCTACTTATTTCTTTCTTACTTTCTGTAATTTTATCTACCTCTTTCTTTTTCATCCCGCTATCTGGAACCATTCTTCCTTCCTTCTTTCTGTATTTAGAAACTTTTTCATTCCTATTCTTTCTTTCTTTCTTCTTTCTTTCTTTCTTTCTTTCTTTCTTTCTTCTGCCTCTTTTCTTTCGATATCCTGAAACTTTCTTCTTTCTTCTGTTTTCTATTTATTTCCCTTCTATATTTTTCCTTCTTACCTTTTCTATCTGATAATTCCCTGTTTTTTGTCTTTCTTTCTCCTGAAATGAGATGCTTTTTTTCGATTCTAAGTCTTTCTCCTTTTCTTCTCCTTTCCATAAAACTGTCCTTCTCTTCTTTTTTTAAAATCTGAAACTAGATTTCTTTCTTTCTTTCTTTTTTTTTCACTGTTCATTCTTTCGCATCTTTATCTTTTTATGAAACATTTATTTTCTTCCTTTCTTCCTTTCTTTCTTTCTTTTTTCTTTTTTTTTTCTAATTCATTCTTTGCGCATCTTTATCTTTTTATAAGAAAGAAAGAAAGAAAGAAAGAAAGAATATAAATGTTTCAATTTATATTCTTTCTTTCTTTCTTTCTTTCTTTCTTTCTTTCTTTCTTTCTCTATACAGAATTTCATTTGATTTCTTGTTTATTCTATCATCCTTATTCTACCTCCTCCTCATCATTCCCTTTCCCTTCCCCTTCTTCTTCTTCTTCTTCTTCTTCTTCTTCTTCTTCTTCTTCTTCTTCTTCTTCTTCTTCTTCTTCTTTAACCCTTCATGATTATCATGTTTTACTTCACTTAAATTCTCTCACAAACATCTGGCCCCTTTTTAATGTCACTGCAACCCCTATTTTTCATTCCACTCGAATTTATTTCATTATTTCTTTACTTTTCAAACTTTCTTTCAAATCCCCCTTCTTTTTCATACCTTTTCTTTTTTTCTTTCTTTTATTTCTTCTTCAACCACTTTCATCTTTCCATCAATTTTCTTCCATTTCTTTATTCAATTATTTCCCCTCCCCTTTTTTCTCTCACCTATTCTGTTCATTTCTTCCCTTTTGCTCATTTTCCTGTTTTTTCTCACCTCTTCTTTAAATGCAACTGCCGTTACTTCCGGCTGACAAAACCACGTGTCGTGTCCTTCGAAGCATTCAAACATTATGCTTCATCATCTGTCGTTGGCTTGAAAAAGGCTTAAAAAAAACAAAAACAAAAAAAACCAGCCTCGTTTTGGAATTCTGCTACAGCGACCGCACTTCCTGAAACCTTATTCAAAAGATAAAACATGGCTAAATAAGAAGAATAAAAATAAAATAAAAACAGAGCACCGACCCTTTAACCAAGTAATAAATTCGATTTATATAAAAATATAAAACAGTAAAGAAAAATAAATATAAATTATTTAAAATGCAAGTGCATAGATTGCATGGAGATTTTTAATTCTTCTTTTATTTTCTTCTTGTCTATTTTCTTGGTGTTTCTTTTAATCTTATATAAGTGCGGTTTATTTATCAGTTATTCTGGACATCTTTACAGAATTTGTGTTGTGAGAACAATATCCAGTACTCATCTAATAAGCTTCGTTTTATTCACAGGGTTGTCTTGAACACATTTAAGTACTTTAATAAATAGAGAAATAAAAAAAGAATATGAATATCTATTTACCTCAGCCCCACAGGATGTGACACAAGGTTAATTTCTTAAAGGAGTGATATAATGAATATGTAAATACCTTGGTACCCCCTTACTATAATCTCATTGGATAGTGTCGTGTATAAATAGTCGACACTGTGTTGGTCCAAGTGCCTTATACCTACGACCCACACTTATTGGATTGACCAGACCTTATGCTGACAAGCTAACTTTACTCGCGAGACGACCCCTTGACCAACGGATGTACCAATAACTACTGTGATAATATACCAACTACCAACTTCAGAATATATCCCTTACCAGGATATATCAAGGAGTTTACCAGACCGGTTGCCATACCAAGTATATGAGTCCAGTCTGCCCAAATATCTATCCATAAGTGAAAAAAAAACCCAACAAAGTCTGGCCTTACTATTGGTAAACTTGTCGGGGAGGCCTAAAGTCGGTATCAGCCAATCAACGATGGAGTCTATCCCCCTTTCACCCCTCACTTGTGCTAGACCAAGGAGATTATTTTAGCGTCTGAGGTGGTGGAGCGCTACACCTACTATCATTTCCTTACTTTACCGCACAGAACCCTGTGGTACTCATACGCCGAGGGCCAGTATCGAACTAGGGACCTTGTGCTTTCTAGCTGAACGCTCTAGTCGTTGGGTATCAACTGGACAGCGAAGGGCACTATCTTCTTTTCACTGGCGATAGACCAAGAAGATTGTTTTGTCATCTGAGACGGAGCGTTATACCTAACATCAGCTCCTCATTTGACCGCAATGGTCCCTGCACTACCCATACTCTGGGCCGGCATCGAACCCGGGACCTATTGGTTCCTAGTCGGATGCTCTACCTCATCCAGGATTCGAACCCGGTTCACCGTATCTATTCCCTACGACGATAACCAATACAGAACGAGAGGTCCCATCTATAGGTAAAATAGATCTGCTTTAAGATTATTTGTATGGGATAGGAATACTTGGTAACATATAAAGGAATATAAAAGCCGTGGAAGCGCGTGGTGTAATGGTTAAAGTCATGGGAAATGGACTCATCGCCACGAGTTCAAATCCTGGACGTGCTAATTGCATTTCACTTAGCGCTAATATCCTTGGGAAAGGTATGAATCCTACGCTCCCTTCAGCTATGGATAAATAGTAGGGTAGACTGGGCTCTTTAACCTTGGTTAGGCAACCGGTCTAGGAGAAGGAAAACTCAGAATTCAAACCTGTTGAACTCCGCCTAAGAAATTGACCTCGTGTCACATCCTGCTCGTGCGGAGGGATTGGTAAATATATATAAAGGAATGTAAATTATTTGTATTAAAAATAGTTCTTGCTAACCAAGGAGACTAGTCTAACCCTTTTATTTATTCATAGCTCGATTCATACCTTTCCCTATGTGTAATGCAAACAGCCTCGTCAAGGAATTGAACTCGGATTGACGAGTTCATTTCCTTCGACGAAAACTGTTACCTATCGTGGCTCCAGAGAAAAGAATATAAAGATATTTAGAAGTTGTTGGACGGCACTTATTAATGCGTTGTTTTTTTTTAATTGCTCATTCTTCACGTGATTGTCTAAGTTTAGTTTATTTGTTTAATTGCATATTAATATCTTCCATCGTGTTTTCGTTATACGCTCCTTGGTAACACAAAAGTTTCAAAAGTAAAATAAGTATTTTCCATTAAACGTAGAAGGAATTAGAAAATAACACTTTTTGTCCAGGTACCAGAAAAACTTTCTCCATGATTTTATTTTTTAAAATTTAAAACTCAATTATTAATAAAATTGTTTTACATTATTAATAGTGTTAGCCATATCTACATGGCATTTACCTCGTGCCCTACTTGTACGGCTTAAGCACAAGGCCCTATTAACGTGGGACCACCCACAAACCGAAGCTCATGGCTGGCGGGTGAAAAATTGCGTTGATCCCTTCGGCATTCCCCCTCAAAGGGGCGCCTCGGCCCTGCCCCTTTAAATCGTGGGGGCAGGGATTGCCTGGGGGGGACGGCACCTTGGGATCAACGCTGTTAACTTGTAAAGATCCAGGGCTGAAGCCACTGGACCCCGGCGTTGGCCGGAACTACAGGTATTTGCCTCTCATCCCACTTATGAGGGCGTAACACAAGGACATTTTTATGTAGGACCACCCACAAACCGAAGCTCATGGGTGGCTGGTGAAAAATTGCGTCGATTTGTTACGCAGAGATTAAATAAGAAATATGTGAAATCATATAATTGCAAAAAAAAATGTCTGTATTCAGCTTAGAATAACCCAAGAGGATTTGATTTATTGTTAAACAAGCCAACCAATTATTTCTTTATTTCTTTCTTTCTTTTTCTTTCTTTCTTTTCTAACACAACCCTATTGCCCTTATGGCAATCCTCCACCTTTCTTATACTATATGTGCTAGAAGGCTGTGGCTGAGGGTCTTAATATCCCGAGTATGATGTTAAACTCTATCTGATGGTAAAATTCCGATTCAGGAGCTCTGGGGAATGTGGAATACCCCTTCCTCATCTTTACTCCCAGGTACATTCTGACCCGTAGTGATAGTACCTTTAAACTTTTGTCACATCCTACTCGTGACGAAAGGATTTGGTAAATACCTACTATGATATCGCAGTCGAGTGCATTAGCCACTAAGCCATGGTGACTCCCCTGGACCTTTGTCAAACTTGGTATACAGCTATGTTAAATTTAATCCTACTTTTCCCTGTAAAAATACACCCTGGTAGATTCATAAAAATAATAGTTTTATGAATTATTTATTCTACTATATGATCTTAAAATAGTAGTAAAAATTGGATCAAGTAACCAATAAGCACCAAGGAACAACCAAAGGATTCTTTACCAAGGATTTCCGCTGGACACGCGCTCTTGCTTGGAGCCTAAAGGATGGTCCTTACAATCGTAACAATAGTCACTCTTAGAGTGCTACTGGTGCATGTAACCTAATACTGTTACATAATCTATGCGGTTGCATAAGATTATTGTCAATTCCCTGTAATTCTGAGAGGATGACCCTTTTCATATCATGGCCGGGTCCTTCAATGGAAAAGTACAGAAGCCCGCCAAAATACGTGAAGTCACGTGGGACCTGTTCGGTCCCCAGTTTTCAGTTAGGCGTCAGGCAGAGCGGTCGGACATTTTATGCTCTGCCTAAACTGGAACTCACGCGCGCTATGTTAGTCAGATATTTAGTTATATGAAATGTATAGTTAAGGAAATAAAAAGTTGTATAATTAATATGTTCTTGTGGTTGATGAATGTCTTGGTAACAAGACTAAGAAATGAATCCAGGACGACCAGCCAGCAAGAACATAGCAAAAGAAAGTCCAGACCTTAGAAGATTCCAGACCAAGTCAAGATAGATGAAGATATACCAAAGACGATCAGAATACTAAAGACGACCAAGAAATAGAATTAAAGAAAGAGGTATGCAACAGTACTACCTCTTGAAAGCTTGACGATTAACTGGTTCTTCTTACAAAATGTTTCTGGTGAGAAGTGAAGTTGACACCAGGGAGTATGAAAAATGAAAGTCTGTCAAAGAGTGGATGAACCCTCTTGCAGGATCAGTGGTCATCTAGCACATTCATGACGTGAACGGAAACATGATCTTGATAAATCATTTATCGATTAAAAAATCGCTAGTCTATAAAACTAGAAGTAGTCAAACCCTGGTTTTTGTTAAGGTGTCCGTCGATGAGAAGGACACTGGTGTAAAAAGTGTTGCATAGCATTATACTTATACTAGCAGTGGCTACCCGGCGTCGCCTGGGTAGAGGGTGATTTTTAAAAAGTACATTATTACTGGATCGTGAGTTGAATCCTTGTGGGATGCCCCATTTAAATCCCTGTGTAAAAAATAGACATTGCATTGATCCAGCTACTCTAAAAAATGTTGATGTCTTAAATATTAAACGAAAAAAAAATCCATGCTGTTATCATTTAAATTTTATTTTTTAATTATCTTCACGAATATAAATCAATTCTTCATTATTTTTTCTAAAAAAAAACCCCCAAAAACAACAACAAAATCTGTTGATAATGAATGTGTATATATATATTTACTTATTTTTAATTGTTTTATTTTCGTAATTTCCTTCGGACATACATCCACCTACCCAAACATACACACGAATATAAATCAAATTTCAATTATTTTTTCTCAAAAACCAAGCCCTGGTTATATTTAATGTGTATATATATTTACTTTGTCGTTAATTGTTTTAATTTCGAAGTTTCCTCCGGACATACGTATACACACAACTGCCCTTTATATATGTATAGATTTACATACTGTTATACTCACCTTATCTTCTTCGCTCTTTATAAATTCAATTGTTGCATTACGATTTCCATTTGGGAATGGAGAGATGACGTGTCAACTTTTGTTACGTTACACCTCTCACTTCAAACGAAGTTATGGTATGTTGATAGTAGAAATTAATTGTATACTTATCTCTGGACCGGAATTATATTGGGAGGGGTTGGAATCCTGGTTGTTGAGTCGATGCTGGAGTTGGCTGACAATTCATGGATATTTCTGGTCTGGAAACCAACTTGGGTGTCGGGGAAACACCTTGCCTTGTGCCATTTAGAGTTTTTAGTAATAACACAAAGCCACTTTTTTTCTCATGAGATTTTTATTTCCCCTAAGTCAGACCAGATGAGAGCACGTCTGGCCCTTTCAAGTCATAATACCAAACTCAATTCCACGCTGACCTCTCAATCCCTCTCTCTTACTTCGCCATGTCTCATCACTCGTCAAATAGAAACATGCTAAACTTTCCCGTACTAACTTACATTTTAGTGTTACACTCATGGCTCCCCATTGACACCAGGGAGTATGAAAATGAAAGTCTGTCAAATACCCCATTGTGTGTGGGTGGTTGTGCGTGTACTCGCCTTGTCCGTCTTTCTACGACGATAACCGTAACACTGCTTGCCCCCATATAAACCATTTAAATCTATCTTTGATATTTATATATGTGTATGTGATTGTATGTGTATTCTTGTCTGTATCTGTGTGTGAGTGGTTGTGCGTGTATTCGCCTTGTCCATGATTCGAACTCGTGTCCAGTTTCTACAACGATAACCGTTACACCGCTTGCCTCCACATAAACCATTTACATTTATCTTTGATATTTATATATGTGTATGCGATTGTATGTGTACTCTTGTGTGTATCTGTGTGTGGGTGGTTTGTAGTGTATTCGCCTTGTCTATGATATGAACTCGTGTTCTCTTTCTACAACGATAACCGTTACACTGCTTGCCTCCATATAAACCATTTAAATTCATCTTTGATATTTATATATGTGTATGTGATTGTAT
Source organism: Doryteuthis pealeii (assembly GCA_023376005.1). Lineage (NCBI taxonomy): Eukaryota > Metazoa > Mollusca > Cephalopoda > Myopsida > Loliginidae > Doryteuthis > Doryteuthis pealeii. Next base: position 312,816 of record CM042152.1, read on the forward strand.
GTGTATTCTTGTCTGTATCTGTGTGTGGGTGGTTGTGAGTGTATTCGCCTTGTTCATGATTTGAACTCGTGTCCCTTTCTACAACGATAGCCGTTATACTGCTTGCCTCCATATAAACCATTTAAATTTATCTTTGATATTTATATATGTGTATGTGATTGTATGTGTATTCTCGTGTGTATCTATGTGTGGGTGGTTGTGCGTGTATTCGCCTTGTCCATGATTTGAACTCGTGTCCATCTTTCTACGACGATAATCGTTACACTGCTTACCTCCATATAAACCATTTAAATCTATCTTTGATATCTATATATGTGTATGTGATTGTATGTGTATTCTTGTGTGTATCTGTGTGTGGGTGGTTGTGTGTGTATTCGCCTTGTTCATGATTTGAACTCGTGTCCCTTTCTACAACGATAGCCGTTACACTGCTTGCCTCCATATAAACCATTTAAATCTATATTTGATATTTATACTTATATATGTGTATTTGATTGTATGTGTACTCTTGTGTGTATCCGTGTGTGAGTGGTTGTGTGTGTATGAATGCATATTCGCGCACAGTGTCCAGATAAAAGTGTATGTTCACCTTCAAGATCTCCTGTAATGTAGCTATTTCTGAAGTAGCTAACTGACCTGGGATTAGTCGCTTCTTCTGCGGTGTTAACTATAAATTTGACGATAGAATTGTAATGTAAACGGAATAATGAAACAATCTCTGGCATTTCAACAGATTCATTTTCGCTTTGCAAAATGCACTTGATTTGTATTACAACCTCGAAACCTGCAGATGTGCTGTTTACCTTTAAGGGCATTAACACAGCACCCCTCACCCAAACCCGTGACTTTCCAAAACTTTATTAGTTTACTTGAAAGCAAGTAAACTCTTACTTCCTCTACGTCAATTCTTAGTGTTTTCTCACCGCTATCAAAGCACCTCTAACCCGCTAATATATCGAACGTTACATTTTGTTTCGCGCCAACTACACAATTCCTAAAACCCAGGGCCTTGGCGATGAGTGGACAAAACTGAAATAAACATTTCTGTGGTCTAAGGTAATTAATTCTTCGCTTGATTGCTTATATAAGATTCGTTGTTCGGGAAGTTATTGTTATCACGAAAAGAAGCAGTGTCTTTGTCCCTTGCCACGCTCGTTTCTCGATGTGAACTCGGAGATACGACGCCATGTTTTGAGTGTCGGAAGGCTGCAAATTGTCAAGAGCATGCGCAATGTAAATACTGCGCCGGAAGTAAAGTTGTCAGTGTCCGTTAATACCTTGGCTAGCGTTGTTGCTTATCTCGCCAAAGGCAGGCTTTTGTTATCTTTGTTAGTGTTATTTGGCATCGTCTTTGCTATTAATTTCTGAGATGACGCTCACAGGTTTCTATGTAGGTTACACGCCATGACACAGTTGTATGCACACGTAGAAGACCGTGTAAATAGACGCATAGATATACTAGCAGAGATACCAGGCGTTGCCCGGGATTTAAAAAGTTACAAATAGATCTTATTTATATTTACTAGTACAAAATAAAAAACGGCCTCCGGGCGATGTAAAAATAGATTTTTGAAACATATAACCTGAGGGGTGGAAGTAAAAAATTCAATGTCAGCGAGTTTGTGCCCTAAGTAAGTAAAATCATCAAATTCATTAAAGGATTAAGAAATAAAACAATTTGAAATGTAAACTTTAAATATGTATTAAAATAAAACAAACTATATATAGATATATAATACCAGTCATGTATTTATTAAAACTTGTTTTAAAAAACAATGAGGACTGTCTAATGTTGCATGTTCAAATTTTGAGTGTATTTATTCTATGTTATGACGATTTTGGGTGATGTAAAGCGTAAACAAATCGAGAAAATGTCAATCTTTGTATGTACATTTCAGCCTATTAGGCCTCATCAGCAGAGCTATAGACAGGACAATGCTTTGTGCGGGATTCGAACCCCACCTGTCATGGCTGACAGGCGGACACTCTAACCATTACACTATCTGGCTTCTCCAGCTGAAATGTACATACAGAGATCAACTTTTTCTCGATTTGTTTACGCTTTACATTTAAACCGATATGCACGCCTAGTTCATTTAATTATAATTAATTAATTAACAAATTAGGTATGACTTTAATTAAGCACATAATCTCCCCAAAAATTGTCGGCTTTCGCCATTTCAAACACATTGTTTGTCCACTTCATACATATATATATATATATATATATAATATATATATATATATATATGTGTGTGTGTGTGTGGTGTGTGTGTGTATTATTAAATACGCATGGTCCCGTTGTTGATCCTTGTGGAGGGCATGTAATTTTAATATTTGGTTTGATTTCTACACATGTTAATCTTTTCGGTGCTGGGCACTGATGGAGAAGTAAAGACGAGCTCATAAGCGACGTTCTCCTGTAGATCCCAACACATGGAGACAAGTGTAAGCCGACCAGCAAAGACTTAAATTAATCAGCTCTGAATGGATACTGGATGCCATTTGGCGGACCTGCCAGGAGCAATGACCAATAGGGACGTGTGGTGTATGTGTGTGTGTGTGTGTGTGTGTGTGAGAGAGAGAGAGAGAGAGAGAGAGAGAGAGAGAGAGAGAGAGAGAGAGAGAGAGAGAGAGAGGGGGGGAATGGATGAGTGATGAGAATCCGCGCTCTAAGCAAGACCTGATGATAAAGATGATGATGGCAATGGTACCGGGTTAAACCATGGGAGGAAAAGAGAGAAGAAATTCTATCAAAGGGAAAAGATAATTGTAAATTTTCCAAGAAATATAAAATGGCGCTTCTTCTAATTCTTCGAAAATCATGAGGTTAGTTTTGATCAAATATTCATAATTTTGCCAGCCAACCTGGTTTTAAGATTCGACTGATTCATTAATTTCGCGCCTAAAGGACAGAACTAATATTTTAACCCACACAGCCACACTTATATTAATAATTCAATTTTATATATTCATTTGCTATAATTTTCATTGACATTTATGTAAAATAATTCCGATGCAATTATCAATTTTCAAATTTTGTTGCAGGCGAAATGGTTAGCGCCGAAGACACAGATTTCTCAACTTTTGATATAATGTTTTAAATAATAACTAGACGATCAGTTAACCATTTGGGTTACTTTTGTAACTGCGGTCTATGATGATATTGATGCTTCTATTTAGGAAGGAGTGAATGATTATAATGAGTATTTCATAGTTATCCCCATTATATCGAGAATTTAGAGAACGGTTAAAATGGAAACCACACCTGGTTACTGACATTTTGTCGCCTATGCATTCTTGCTCCAAAGAATATATATATATATATATATATATATATATATGAAAAATAGAAACCGTGGAATTATTTAAAGCTAAAAAGTAAAAAAATATATATATCTAAATAGAGCACATAATAAAGTTGAACCTAATGAACCAGATATACCTACTAAGAGTTTCGCCTAGTAGAACATCAGAGCAACAATCTGACTATCTCTCTCTCTCTCTCTCCATATATATATATATATATATATATATAATATATATATATATATATATATATGTGTGTGTGTGTGTGTGTGTGTGTGTGTGTGTATGGTGGTAGACTCTCCTATCGTGAACGATAGATGAGGGTCATCTGTGAGTGATTTGATTCCTCCCATGTTGTGCATGCTATCAAGAAGACATTTTATGTTTCCTCGAGTGTGACAGCAACCCAGCACTGCTGCGAGCCATGAAGCCACACTGACAAACGAAATGCTCCAAGGCAGGAGTTAAATGTTTTTGTTTAAAGTTAGGCGGAGCCGATCTCTATGCTTCAGTCTATTTTCTTCAAAGCTCTTTAGTCTAGTGAAACATATCTTACGCCATTCCTTCCGATCCGATGCTAGATCTTCCCAAGCACTCGGGTCAATATCAAGGCGTTTCAAATTGTCCTTCAATTTGTCCTTGTAGCGTAAGAGAGAACGTCCAATAGAACGCTTAGCATTTGGTAATTACCCGTATAAAATCTTCTTTGGAAGCCTGTTTTCATTCATTCGGACAACGTGACCAGCCCACCTAAGTTGAATTTGGCTAGTAGGGTTTCGATACCAGCAATATTGCATCTTTTTAAAATTGTGCTATTTCTTACTTTATCATCCCATTTTATACCACAAATGACACGAAGACAACGCATGTGAAAAGCGTTAAGTTGGTTTATGTGCTTGCGGTAAAATGTCCAAGTTTCATCACCATACAGTAGAATAGAAAGCACGACTGCTCTGTAGAAAGCTAATTTTTATTTTAAGAGATACATATTTGGTACTCCATAAACGTATATAAATGTATATATATACATGTATATATATACACGTATATATATATATATATATATATATATATATATATATATTCTTTTTCTTTCTTCTTTTTAAAAAACTGTTACAATAAGATATACATAATCTGGTGACCGAGAAAAATGCGGCGGAAGTGCTCACATTCGAAACTATTGTAATAACTTTTTTTCTTCTTTGTCTTTTTTGCAACCTCAAGGTTTTTGTTTTGAACTCATAAGACTTTTGTCTCCGCTCTTGACAACACGGAGTATAAACAAGCTCTGAAGATGATTTTTATAAAATCGAAATATTGTTCAATATCAGCTATGAATATGTTATAAAATGTTTTCACTTTAACAGCATTTTGTGCTGTTTTCATATCCTTTTATCTATACTCATATATATTATATATATATATATATATAAATATATATATATATATATATATACATATTACAAATTACAAACACACACACCTGATATATCAAATGAACATCTGGTGAACTTTATTACGACAACCCTAATAAAAAAGAAATAAAACAGTTATAAAACTCAGCTAATGAATTTTATTAGCAAGCCACCCAAAAAACAACACACCTGTTTAAAAGACTAATGTTAAAAATGAAATTCCTGTCCACTCCCACAAAAACAGGAAGAGGGATTGAAATACTCAATATATATATATAATATATATATATATATATATATATATATATATATATATATATAAGTTAAAAGAAAGGAAATGAATCCGACAATATGAGTAAGTAAAGTAAAAAAGGTTATGGGCGGAATTGGTTATTATTTTAGATAATGTTAAGCGATTTGGATCTAATGTAAGGTATTTTTCACTTTATATATAAAAAATAATTACAGTAAATATCTAATCATTTATGAATTACAGAACTTAAAAATAAAATTTAAATAATAAAAACAATTAATCGTAAAAAATTCCTTTACTAAAAGTCTTTTGAATTCCAACCGTCACATTTCTTAACACCCATCCCCTTCCGTTTAAATTGTTTCGTCTTGTTGCCAACATCTCAAAAATTCGCTACATTTGTTGACAAAAGATATACATGAGACATGCCCGACATATATATGGCGCGAAATGCCCACGTTGGTGAATATTGTAACGTCTTTCGTTTTTTGCAGTATTAAGGTTTTTTGTTTTGTAAACTCATTTTGACTTTCCTCTCCGACCCAAACAACCACGGGAGTGAATGAGCTCTGATGATGATTTTTGTAAAATCGAAATATTGATCAGTATCAGCTATGATTATATTATAAATTGTTTTCTTCTTTAACAGCATTGTGTGATGTTTTCATTCCACCTTTTCTTACTCATATATATATATATATATATATATATATATATATATATATATACATGCATATAAGAATTCATTCTCATATTATAAATCAAAGCCTGAAGAAGATACCAGAAGATCTGAAACACGTGTTGCATATGTAAAACAAAAAAGAATTAAAAAAAAATGTTTTTCTGAGAACATTTTTTAATGAAATATTGAATTTTCTCCCGTTGGAACCAGAACAACATTTTTCATATATATATATATATATTATATATATATATATATATAATATATATATGGGTGTGTGTCTGTTTTCAGTCATTATCCAAAAAACCATATCATATCATGGTGACACATGAACAATGTGATTTTCAATCAAAGTCGCACATTTTATCGACGTTTGTGCAAATTTAATAAATAAACCCACAATTCTCGGAATTAGATCTTGCAGAAAGAAACTGAAATAAATGACCTTTGAATTTGTGGACGTTTTTTTTTTTTTTTAATAATAAATCTTGGGATTTGCTTTGCGCCGAATTCGTTGTCATCGTACAAATATACGTACATTAATGTGACTCAGTTTTAGAGAAATAATTCAATTTATGCACTTTTGCAGTGTTTTTTTTTTTTTTTTTTTGTAGTTTTTTTTTTTTTACATCTTTCTCTAAATCTTCCATGACGCAATGTCTAACAACACTGATATATTGTTGCCCCTCTTGTTGTTGTCGTACGGAAAAACGTGTTATGTAAGATAAGAGACAAAACGTTTTCACAAGGGCTTCGTATCTGGTCGTTGCAATTGAGAAGTAAAATGAAATATGGTTTCACTGGCTCTCTCTCTCCCATAAATAAATTTCAATAGACGTGAAAGAAGGGGAAAAAAATTATGGTAAAGGAAATTATATTCGATTTATTTTTGTTATGGTAAATTCTCGCTGTTGCCAACGGGATGTTCGTTTTGTTATTTTTTATTCATTTTTAATTTTTTAAAGTCTAAGGACAAGAAAAGAAAGAGGGAAACAATTAAACACTGGAATGAAAAAAAAATGAGAGAGAGAAAGAATTAAAAAAAATAGATTTAGAGATGTGTGCTTCATATTTGCTAATTTAACGGCATGTCCATCTTTGTTGGGTTATTTAATGCCGAGGTCAGTTTCTTGTAAGCAATTATATATAAAGCAAAAAGTAAAGTCGTCGGGGCGGCCTAAAGTCGGCATCAGCCAGTCAGCGAGGGAGTCTATCTCCTTTTCAATAGCGCTAGACCAAGGAGATTGTTTTGGCGTCTGATGTGGAGTACCACACCTACCATCAGCTCCTTACTTTACCGCACAGATCCCTGTGCTACTCATACGCTGCATTAATGCATTCCAGTAATGTGACACATTTAGTATCAATCATGTAATAATACTATATAGAAATAAATGGGTATAATTTTATGGTGCATCAACAGCTCCACAGTGGTCATGAAAAGCTCAGCAAGTGTTTCCCCCTCTACCTTTTTATTTTTTAGATTTTTAATAAATGCTTAATTTTAAAAAAGAGTCTTGATAAAAGAATAAATAAATACTCTTGTTGAACATTTCATGACCATACTTTTTTTTACTTAAAAAAATATATATTTTCGGTTGAAAAGGGATAGACCCCCTCGCTGATTGGCTGATACCAATTTTAGTTCAATCCGACGGTTTTACTTACTTTACTTAAACAGATTGTCAGCAATCCGATCTCACTGACAAGTTAAAGCGACAGTTCTTCCAAGTTGTAGTTGTATCGGGGCTACTGTACGGCTGCACTACTTGGGCCCTAACGAAGCGCCAAGAGAATAAGCTAGATGGGAGCTGCAGAGGAATGATGCGTGCAATCTTAAACAAGACATGGAAACAGTACCCACGCGAAAACAGCTGCACGGCCACCTGCCCCATATCACACAAACCCTCCGTATGAGGTGAACAAGACACGCTTGACACTGCTGGAGAAGCAAGGATGACCGCATAAGTGGCGTTTTCCTGTGGAAGCCATTACATGGGCACGCCAGTGTGGGCTGGCCAGCAAAGATGCACACAGACCTGCCCTGCGCTGATACTGCATGCTGCACAGAGGACCTCCCAAGGGCAATGCATGATAGGGACGGTTGGCGAGAGATTGTCATGGATATCCGTGTTACTAGTGCGACATGATGATGATGATGATGATGATGATGATGTGGTTTCAAGTATTCCTATCCAATACCAGTAATTTTGTGTGATTTAACGGATTTCAAGTAAGTATATGATTTCAAGTAACTACCAATAATAAGACCTGACCAAGTATTATTAATTAACAAGAAGAGAATAATCTGTCATCTGATGAATTTTGTCGTTCAAACAGGCCACAGAGTGAAAAAATATAAGAAAGCGAAAAGATAGACAAATTCGCTGATATTTTAGCCTATAACACTACGATAGTGTTATAGGTTGACTGGCGATATTAAATTAATTACTTGATAATAATTAGGATAATTTGTTAAATGTTAAAGTTGACTTTTGCAACGTAGTATAGAAAATAAGAAATACCCAGATAATAATAATGATAATATTTAAAAAATTCAATTTATCAAAACAAAGATTTGTGTCACGTAGGCTATTCCTACATTTTATTCTAATGGAGATTGTGAGTTTTTCTGTCTGTAACCGAAACTATCTTACTATACAATTCACAATTCCCTTTGTTATTTACATCACATTCTCCATGATTTTATTTTTTATTTAAAACCCAATTATTAATAAAATTGTTTTACATCATTAAGACTGTTGACCATATCTACATACTAATAACATGCAATTGTATTTATATATACAACAAAATAGCGGTTTACAGTGTGAATGAGAAGGCTAATTTTCATTTTGATATTAAAAATTTGATTTTAATAAATATGTGATTAGTATTATTGATTTCTAATTCTTTGGTTTTATCTTATTGAATATGAGCAAAAATCTCTTCAATAAATTTTAAAAGAAATCCATTAACAAGAAGAAATAACTGTAATATTATTCTTTACTTTCTATCTTAACTAAATAATTAAATTAGGAAAATTCAACAAAGACAGACGGGAGTAATGTAAAATGATGGAAGAGTTAGTTTCAAAGTTGTTCTATTTTTCAATCATGCCTCCTCTGTTCAAAATCTTTTTATCTGCATTCTGATTCAGTTTCATCAGCCTTTCTAATTTAATATATTTTATTATATTAAAACTTAAATACTAGCACCCGGAGGGTGCATATATTTGCTAGTAATAGATAAAATTCCTTTGATAAACAAAAACAATAATTGGCCTTGGGTTGTCAATATATGGCAGATTCCGAAAACTATGGAATTTGATGAATATTGATAAATAAAATTAACATTGAGCCGTGGCACTTGGAAAATTACAACTAAGACTGGCACAAGGCCATTTATACAAATAATCAATATTATCGAATGGCTGGCCAATCAGAGACATATGTTTGAGGGGGGTCTGTGCCCCATAAAAGGCGACAATGTCAAAGAAGTCTGTGTCGCCATCTGGTGATTGTACCATTCATTGATGAACTATCAATATAAATATTAAATACCAATTATAAATATCATCACTGATAAAGTATAAGTATAAAATATTATCATTGATAAACATTGATAATTTATATTGCAGTTATGTTATCATATATTATACATTGATAAACTAGTCAAAATTACATATAAAATTAATGATCGAGTCAATTAAGAGTTGATTGAAATGTTTTCCATAGAATGAAAAGCTGATTAAGTTGTGGAACATGAAAGTGACAGCGAAAGCAATTGTGGTTGTTGCTCTTTGGGTGAACCTGTTCAAAAATCTCTGGAATTTGTTGTCATTGGAAGAAAAAAAAACAATACTGGGCATGAAGTGCTACATAATTTGTGGGTAGCCTACGAATTATGTATGTAAGTGTTGTTAGATTTTGAATTGAAGTTCGTTGAAGATTTAAAATCGGAGGGTGTTATGTTACTGACAGGTAATGACCTTTACTTGACCCCCTCCGACTTCCGCTAATGGGAAGGTGTGAGAATAGACGTTAGGATCGTCGCTCCCAAGATGCCTGCTTCTCAACGCGGTAGAAAATCCTTTTGGATTGTGGGTTTTGAATAAATGTTATATACTCATTGCAGGTATATAAATCAGAGTGTTATTTTGTGATAGAGAGAATAGATACATTAGAGACAGACAGACAGACAGACAGATATATATATATATATATATATATATATATATATATATATATATATATACCAACAACGAGCAGGATGTGACACAACATCAATTTATTAAGCGAAGTTTAACAGGCTTGTATTCAGAGTTTTCCTTCTCCTAGACCGGTTGCCTAACCAAGATTAAAGAGCCCAGTCTGCCCTACTATTTTCCCATAGCAGGAGGGAGAGTAGGATTCATACCTTTCCCAAGGGTATTAGAACTAAGTGAAAATGCAGTTTCCACGTCCAGGATTTGAACTCGCGGGGACAAGCCAATTCCCATGACTTTAACCATTACACCACGCGCTTCCACAGACAGATAGATAGAGTCGTATAACTTACTTGCATTTCTTCTCTAGTCGCCATGTTTTCGTTTCCTTCTTCTTCCTTTTCTATTTCGGCTATGCGCGTCTTGATTCAATTAGGCGTTTCTTTTAAAGGCATGCTAATATAATAACAAGACTTATTATTATTACTTTAGACAAAGCTTTATTTTAGCCCTTTCACGCGCGGGAGTCATAACCTAAGTAGAACACGTCTGTCCCTGCCTGAGGTCTGG
>CM042152.1:323306-348306 GCA_023376005.1 Doryteuthis pealeii
TAGGTATGACTTTAATTAAGCACAAAATCTCCCCAAAAATTGTCGGCTTTCGCCATTTCAAACACATTGTTTGTCCACTTCATACATATATATATATATATATATATATATATATATATATATGTCAATCTATATTAACTAAATATATATATTATATATATATATATATATAATATATATATGTGTGTGTGTGTGTGTGTGTGTGTGTGTTGTATTATTAAATACGCATGGTCCCGTTGTTGATCCTTGTGGAGGGCATGTAATTTTAATATTTGGTTTGATTTCTACACATGTTAATCTTTCGGTGCTGGGCACTGATGGAGAAGTAAAGACGAGCTCATAAGCGACGTTCTCCTGTAGATCCCTACACATGGAGACAAGTGTAGGCCGACCAGCAAAGACTTAAATTGATCAGCTCTGAATGGATACTGGATGCCATTTGGCGGACCTGCCAGGAGCAATGACCAATAGGGACGTGTGGTGTATGTGTGTGTGTGTGTGTGTGTGTGTGTGTGTGAGAGAGAGAGAGAGAGAGAGAGAGAGAGAGAGAGAGAGAGAGAGAGAGAGGAGAGAGAGAGAGAGAGAGAGGGGGAATGGATGAGTGATGAGAATCCGCGCTCTCAGCAAGACCTGATGATAAAGATGATGATGGCAATGGTACCGGGTTAAACCATGGAGGAAAAGAGAGAAGAAATTCTATCAAAGGGAAAAGATAATTGTAAATTTTCCAAGAAATATAAAATGGCGCTTCTTCTAATTCTTCGAAAATCATGAGGTTAGTTTTGATCAAATATTCATAATTTTGCCAGCCAACCTGGTTTTAAGATTCGACTGATTCATTAATTTCGCGCCTAAAGGACAGAACTAATATTTTAACCCACACAGCCACACTTATATTAATAATTCAATTTTATATATTCATTTGCTATAATTTTCATTGACATTTATGTAAAATAATTCCGATGCAATTATCAATTTTCAAATTTTGTTGCAGGCGAAATGGTTAGCGCCGAAGACACAGATTTCTCAACTTTTGATATAATGTTTTAAATAATAACTAGACGATCAGTTAACCATTTGGGTTACTTTTGTAACTGCGGTCTATGATGATATTGATGCTTCTATTTAGGAAGGAGTGAATGATTATAATGAGTATTTCATAGTTATCCCCATTATATCGAGAATTTAGAAAACGGTTAAAATGGAAACCACACCTGGTTACTGACATTTTGTCGCCTATGCAATCTTGCCCAAAAGAATATATATATATATATATATATATATATATATATATATATATAGTGTGAACAAAAAGTATTAAGACAATCAGGAATATTTCTTGTATGTTGTTTATTCTTAACCAGTTTCGACCTTAGGTCATCGTCAGGAGAAAAATTCTTATTTGAAGAAATTGTTGATAGATTATTAGAAAGGGAGCATTATAGAAGAATTATAAAAGTTCAAGTGTTTTTGTGGGTTTAACATGCTGTTAAAATCCGGGTAGGCGAGTGTGTTTAATAGTAGCATGTCCATTTGTTCCGTGACGAACCTCTATGAGGTAGGTTATTTTTTAGATGCTCTTATATAGTTCATGGGAGTTGTGTGTATGACTGTATGTGCATACATATATATGTATGTGTGTGTTAACATATACGTGTGTGAATGTGAGCGTGTGTCTGTATCACGGTACTGTGCGCGTGACTTCTAGATTTTTAATTGGGTCAACAGTGGCTTGTATATATATATATATATATATATGAAAAATAGAAATCGTGGGATTATTTAAAGCTAAAAAGTAAAAAAAAAAATTATATCTAAGTAGAACACATAATAAAGTTAAACCTAATGAGCCAGATATACCTACTAAGAGTTTCGCCTAGTAGAACATCAGAGCAACAATCTGACTCTCTCTCTCTCTCTCTCTCTCTCCATATATATATATATATATATATATATATATATATATATAATATATATATATATGTGTGTGTGTGTGTGTGTGTGTGTGTATGGTGGTAGACTCTCCTATCGTGAACGATAGATGAGGGTCAGCTGTGAGTGATTTGATTCCTCCCATGTTGTGCATGCTATCAAGAAGACATTTTATGTTTCCTCGAGTGTGACAGCAGCCCAGCCCTGCTGCGAGCCATGAAGCCACACTCACAAACGAAATGCTCCAATGCAGGAGTTAAATGTTTTTGTTTAAAGTTAGGCGGAGCCGATCTCTATGCTTCAGTCTATTTTCTTCAAAGCTCTTTAGTCTAGCGAAACATATCTTACGCCATTCCTTCCGATCCGATGCTAGATCTTCCGAAGCACTCAGGTCAAAATCTAGGCGTTTCAAATTGTCCTTCAATTTGTCCTTGCAGCGTAAGAGAGGATGTCCAATAGAACGCTTAGCATTTGGTAATTACCCGTATAAAATCTTCTTTGGAAGCCTGTTTTCATTCATTCGGACAACGTGACCAGCACACCTAAGTTGAATTTGGCTAGTAGGGTTTCGATACCAGCAATATTGCATCTTTTTAAAATTGTGCTATTTCTTACTTTATCATCCCATTTTATACCACAAATGACACGAAGACAACGCATGTGAAAAGCGTTAAGTTGGTTTATGTGCTTGCGGTAAAATGTCCAAGTTTCATCACCATACAGTAGAATAGAAAGCACGACTGCTCTGTAGATGTTAATTTTTATTTTAAGAGATACATCTTTGGTACTGCATAAACATATATATATATATATATATATATATATATATATATATATATGTAGAGAGAGAGAGAGAGAGAGAGAGAGAGAGAGAGAGAGAGAGAGAGAGATACTGATATTTCTCGATTTGTTTAGCCTTACATTTAGATAGGTATGCCCGCCTAATTAATTACTTATTAATTAATTAACTTTCAAAATTAGGTACGACTTCAATTAAGCACATATTCTCCCAAAAATTATCGGCTAAAAAAAGTCATATCATAAACACATCGCATGTGTATTTACTTCTCATATATATATAATATATATATATATATATATATATATATATACACATATATATATATATATCTTTTTTCTTTCTTCTTTTTAAAAACTGTTACAATAAGATATACATAATCTGGTGACCAAGAAAAATGCGGCGGAAGTGCTCAAATTCGACACTATTTTATAACTTTTTTTTTCTTTTTCTCTTTCGTTTTTGCAACATCAAGGTTTTTGTTTTGAACTCATATGACTTTTGTCTCCGCTCTTGACAACACAGAGTATAAACAAGCTCTGAAGATGATTTTTTATAAAATCGAAATATTGTTCAATATCAGCTATGAATATGTTATAAAATGTTTTCACTTTAACAGCATTTTGTGGTGTTTTCATATCATTTTATCTATACTCATATATATATATATATATATATATATATATATATATATATATATTACAAATATATATACATATTATAAATTACAAACACACACACCTGATATATCAAATGAACATCTGGTGAACTTTATTACGACAACCCTAATAAAAAAGAAATAAAAACAGTTATAAAAACTCAGCTAATGAATTTTATTAGCAAGCCACCCAAAAAACAAAAACACCTGTTTAAAAGAATAATGTTAAAAATGAAATTCCTGTCCACTCCCACAAAAACAGGAAGAGGGATTGAAATACTCATGTATATATATATATATATATATATATATATATATATATATATACATGCATATAAGAATTCATTCTCATATTATAAATCAAAGCCTGAAGAAGATACCAGAAGATCGGAAACACGTGTTGCATATGTAAAACAAAAATAATAAAAAAAATGTTGTTCTGGTTCCAACGGGAGAAAATTCAATATTTATAAAAAAAAAAAAAGGTCCGCAAATGTATTTTGTTCTCGGAAATTTAAAAAAAATTCTTTTGTTTTACACATGCAACACGTATTTCAGAACTTCTGGTATCTTCTTCAAGCTTTGATTGATAATATGAAAATTAATTTTTACATGCATGTGTATATATATACATACACATGGGTATTTCACCTCCTCTTTCTGTTTTTGTGGGAATGGAAAGGAAAGGAATTTCATTTTTAACATTAGTCTTTTAAAACAGGTGTTTTTTTTTTTTCTGGTTTGCTAATAACTTTTATAACTTTTTTTATTACTTTTATTACTTTTTGATTTGGGTTGTCTTGATAAAGTTCATATATTATGCATATATATATATATATATATATATATATATATACAATATATATATTATACATATACATATATCGTGCATATATATGTATATACAATATATATATTACACATATACATATACTATACATGTATATATGCAATATATATATCATATGCATATATATATCATTTTTCATATATATATATATATATATATATATATATATATATATATATATGGGTGTGTGTCTGTTTGAGTCATTATCCAAAAAACCATATCATATCATGGTGACACATGAACAATGTGATTTTCAATCAAAGTCGCACATTTTATCGACGTTTGTGCAAATTTAATAAATAAACCACAATTCTCGGAATTAGATCTTGCAGAAAGAAACTGAAATAAATGACCTTTGAATTTGTGGACGTTTTTTTTTTTTTTAATAATAAATCTTGGGATTTGCTTTGCGCCGAATTCGTTGTCATCGTACAAATATACGTACATTAATGTGACTCAGTTTTAGCGAAATAATTCAATTTATGCACTTTTGCAGTGGTTTTTTTATTTTTTTATTTTTTGTAGTTTTTTTTTTACATCTTTCTCTAAATCTTCCATGACGCAATGTCTAACAACACTGATATATTGTTGCCCTCTTGTTGTTGTCGTACGGAAAAACGTGTTATGTAAGATAAGAGACAAAACGTTTTCACAAGGGCTTCGTATCTGGTCGTTGCAATTGAGAAGTACAAATGAAATATGGTTTCACTGGCTCTCTCTCCCATAAATAAATTTCAATAGACGTGAAAGAAGGGAAAAAATTATGGTAAAGGAAATTATATTCGATTTATTTTTGTTATGGTAAATTCTCGCTGTTGCCAACGGGATGTTCGTTTTGTTATTTTTTATTCATTTTTAATTTTTTTTTAATCTAAGGACAAGAAAGAGGGAAACAATTAAACAATGGAATGAAAAAAAAAAATAAGAGAGAGAGAAAAAATTTTAAAAAATAGATTTAGAGATGTTTGCTTCATATTTGCAAATTTTGCATGTCCATCTCTGTTAGGTTATTTAATGCCGAGGTCAGTTTCTTGTAAGCAATTATATATAAAGTAAAAAGTAAAGTCGTCAGGACTAAAGTCGATATCAGCCAGCCAGCGAGGGAGTCTATCCCCTTTTCACTAGCACTAGACCAAGGAGATTGTTTTGGCGTCTGAGGTGGAGTGCCACATCTACCATCAGCTCCTTACTTTACCGCACAGATCATTGTGCTACTGATACGCTGCATTAATACATTCCAGTAATGTGACACATTTAGTATCAATCATGTAATAATACTATATAGAAATAAATGGGTATAATTTTATGGTGCATCAACAGCTCCACAGTGGTCATGAAAAGTACAGCAAGTATTTCCACCTCTACCTTTTTATTTTTTAGATTTTTAATAAATGCTTAATTTTAAAAAAGTGTCTTGATAAAAGAATAAATAAATACTCTTGTTGAACATTTCATGACCATACTTTTTTTTACTTAAAAAAATATATATTTTCGGTTGAAATGGGATAGACCCCCTCGCTGATTGGCTGATACCGACTTTAGGTCAATCCGACGACTTTACTTACTTTACTTAAACAGATTGTCAGCAATCCGATCTCACTGACAGTTCTTCCAAGTTGTAGTTGTATCGGGGCTACTGTACGGCTGCGCTACTTGGGCCCTAACGAAGCGCCAAGAGAATAAGCTAGATGGGAGCTGCAGAGGAATGCTGCGTGCAGTCTTAAACAAGACATGGGAACAATACCCCACGCGAAAACAGCTGCACGGCCACCTGCCCCATATCACACAAACCCTCCGTATGAGGTGAGCAAGACACGCTTGACACTGCTGGAGAAGCAAGGATGACCTCATAAGTGGCGTTTTCCTGTGGAAGCGATCACATGGGCACGCCAGAGTGGGCCAGACAGCAAAGATGCACACAGACCTGCCCTTCGCTGATACTGCATGCTGCACAGAGGACCTCCCAGGGGCAATGCATGATAGGGACGGCTGGCGAGAGATTGGCATGGATATCCGTGTTACTAGAGCGACATGATGATGATGGTGATGATGATGTGGTTTCAAGTATTCCTATCCAATACCAGTAATTTTGTGTGATTTAACGGATTTCAAGTAAGTATATGATTTCAAGTAACTACCAATAATAAGACCTGACCAAGTATTATTAATTAACAAGAAGAGAATAATCTGTCATCTGATGAATTTTGTCGTTCAAGCCGGCCACAGAGTGAAAAATAAAAGAAAGCGAAGGCAAATTCGCTGATATTTTAGCCTATAACACTACGATAGTGTTATAGGTTGAAAGGCGATATTACTTGATAATTAGTATAATTTGTTAAATGTTAAAGTTGACTTTTGCAACGTAGTATAGAAAATAAGAAATACCCAGATAATAATAATGATAATATTTAAAGAAATTCAATTTATCAAAACAAAGATTTGTGTCACGTAGGCTATTCCTACATAAAAAAAGTCGTCGGGGCGGCCTAAAGTCGGTATAAGCTAATCAGCGAGGGAGTCTACCCCCTTTTCCACTAGCGATAGACCAAGAAGATTGTTTTTGCATCTGAGGTGGAGCGCCACACCTACCATCAGCTCCTTACTTTACCGCACAGATCACATACGCTGAGTTGGCGAGGACCGGAATCGAACTAGGAACCATGTGGTTTCTAGCCGAACGCTCTACCGACTGAGCTAAAACAAAACCAATAATTGGCCTCGGGTTGTCAAAATATGTCAGATTCCGAAAACTATGGAATTTGAGCAATATTGATAAATAAAATTAACCTTGAGCCGTGGCACTTGGAAAATTACAACTAAGACTGGTACAAGGCCATTTATACAAATAATCAATATTATCGAATGTTTGAGGGGGGTCTGGGCCCCATAAAAGGAAGACCAGAAGCTGGAACAACTGACCGTCAGCCGGAGTCAGGCACACAGAGATCGAGAGCTCGCCACAGCTAGGGGCCCTAGCCCCAACTTTGCCGATACCTTCCGCCATCTTGCCACTCGGTACCAAATTGATGATTTAACCAAAGATAAAAAGCTGTAGATCGCCAATCAACTGACAAAGAAATTACCTTCAACATCCACGCTCCTTTGACATAATACAAAATATCAATCATTGTATGAATAAATCAATGTATTCATTTTGTACATAATTATCAATAAGCGTTCCTGTTTATTTGTTTTCTTGAACCGTTGGCAGCTTTAGGTAATTTGGCTATCATCCAACTCAACCGAATTGATGAGAAAGCATAGAAACAGCTCTCCTTCAGGACACTATAGTACTATAATCTGTGCTACGACCAGCATAGAATAATCCTCGGACACTAGAGTATTATATTTGGTATCATCCAACCCAACGACTGTGATGCTGTGCCGGAGCATCGTTCCATAAATTGAAAATTTGCCTCAGAAAAGTATAATAAGCCATTGTGCTAATAGTGGGAATATTCT
Organism: Doryteuthis pealeii; assembly: GCA_023376005.1. Classification (NCBI taxonomy): domain Eukaryota; kingdom Metazoa; phylum Mollusca; class Cephalopoda; order Myopsida; family Loliginidae; genus Doryteuthis; species Doryteuthis pealeii. Next base: position 331,008 of record CM042152.1, read on the forward strand.
AAAATATGTTTATATAATTCAAATATAGAAATAAAGAAATCTGGTTAATTTTAAAAACATTGTATTGAAAGCTGACGCTTGTTTCAAAATTATATTACAGTTATGTTACTATATGTTGATATATATAAACATTGATAAATATTATCATTGATCATCATCATCATGTCGCGCTGTTAGCACGGATATCCATGACAATCCCTCTCCATCCGTCCCTATCGCTCATCATTATCGGGAGGTCCTCTGTGCAGCATCCTGTATCCACACAGAGCTGGTCAATGTACGTCTTTGCTGGTCGGCCCACACTGGCGTGCCCATGTGTTGGCTTCCACAGGAGGACGTCGCTTATGAGTTCGTCCTTGCTTCTCCAGCAATGTCCCGCGTGTCTTGTCCGTCTTACTCGGATGGTTTGGGTGATATGTGGCAGGTAATCGTACAGCTGCTTTCTCGTGGGATGTTGTTTCCACATCTTGTTCAGGATCACCCGCAGCATTCTTGTGCAGCTCCCATCTAGTTTATTCTCTAGTCGCTTCGTTAGGGTCCAGGTGGTGCAGCCATACAGCAGCACTGACGTGACAACGGCCTGGAAGAACTGTCTCTTTAACTTGTCTGTGAGATTGGATTTCCATATGACCGATAATTTATTTATAGCGACCCATGCCTTTCCTATGCGTGTATTAACGTCGTTTTCTGTGGAGGAGATGTTACTGCCTAAGTATCTAAATTGTTCTACCGGGTTTAGGAGTTTGCCATCGATGGTGGAGATGACGCTTTTGTTTTTGAAAGACATGAACTCAGTTTTATCAGAGTTTACGTATAGGCCGACATTTCGTGCTGCCTTTTCTAGGCTGTGTAGCAAGGATTGGGCTTGTGCAGGTGTATTTGCGAGTAGTGCTAGGTTATCAGCATAGTCGGCATCCGTAATAGTATGTGCGAGATATCGCCTGCTTCTTGCTTTTTTTAGTGAGAGGCCATTTTCTTTTATGGGATCTAGTGATGTTCTGAGTACGTAGTCTAGGCATATTATGAATATATACGGCGCTAGTGTATCCCCTTGTAGGACTCCGGCGACAATGTCAAAGAAGTCTGTGTCGCCATCTAGTGATTGTACCATTCATTAATAAACTATCAATATAAATATTAAATACCAATTATAAATATCATCACTGATAAAGTATAAGTATAACATATTATCATTGATAAACATTGATAATTTATATTGCAGTTATGTTATTATATATTATACATTGATAAACTAGTCAAAATTACATATAAAATTAATGACCGAGTCAATTAAGAGTTGATTGAAATGTTTTCCATAGAATGAAAAGCTAATTAAGCTGTGGAACATGAAAGTGACAGCGAAAGCAATTGTGGTTGTTGCTCTTTGGATGCCCCTGTTCAAGAATCTCTGGAATTTGTTGTCATTGGAAGAAGAAAAAACAATACTGGGCATGAAGTGCTACATAATTCGTGGGTAGCCTACGAATTATGTATGTAAGTGTTGTTAGATTCTGAATTGAAGTTCGTTGAAGATTTAAAATCGGAGGGTGTTATGTTACTGACAGGTAATGACCTTTACTTGACCCCCTCCGACTTCCGCTAATGGGAAGGTGTGAGAATAGACGTTAGGATCGTCGCTCCCAAGATGCCTGCTTCTCAACGCGGTAAAAAACCCTTTTGGGTTGTGGGTTTTGAATAAATGTTATATACTCATTGCAGGTATATAAATCAGAGTGTTATTTTGTGATAGAGAGAGTAGATACATGAGAGACAGACAGACAGATAGATAGATATATTTACCAACACCTCCGCACGAGCACGATATGACACAACATCAATTTATTAAGCGCAGTTTAACAGATTTGAATTCAGAGTTTTCTTTCTCCTAGACCGGTTGCCTAACCAAGATTAAAGAGCACAATCTGCCCTACTATTTACCCATAGCAGGAGGGAGAGTAGGATTCATACCTTTCCCAAGGGTATTAGAACTAGGTGAAAATGCAGTTTCCACGTCCAAGATTTGAACTCGGGGCGACGAGCCAATTCCCATGACTTTAACCATTACACCACGTGCTTCCACAGACAGATAGAGTCGTATAACTTACTTGCATTTCTTCTCTAGTCGCCATGTTTTCGTTTTCTCCTTCTTCTTCATTTTCTATTTCGGCAATGCTCGTCTTGATTCTTCTAATTAGGGGCTTCTTTTAAGGGCATGCCTAATTAAATAACAAGACTTGTTATTACTTTGACAAAGCTTTATTTTAGCCCATTTCACCGCGCGGGAGTCCTAACCTAAGTAGAACACGTCTGTCCTGCCTGAGGTCTGGTTGTAAAACTGGTTACCTAACTAGTCGAATCACGTGGCGTGCGAGATTCCCGCCTTTACGAACGGTCTGTATTTTTCCACGGAAATCTGCCGTCTACGTTCTGATTTGAAAGTCAATGTCCCTTATTCTACAGGTGTTTGTCAATAATCTATGCTACCTATAGATTATTCAACATAAGGAATAGACGTCTAAAAATCTACGAAATCTTCTTTATTTATTACAAACAAGAAATGAACACAGACACGCAGCTAAAAACGAAGGAAGCAGCCAAAAAGAAGGTAGATTTAGTCCAGAGGGGTTTGGTCAAGACGAAGTCAGAAAAAGTAAGAGCCCATCTCCTCTCCTCTACTCACGCCCAATTATATATCCAATATGAAGGGGGTTGTGACAGAAGAAGCCGCCACTGCACACATTTGCTGCGAGAGTACTTCCTAAATGCAAAACTGGGATTTGTAGGATTTCACAAGCGATTGGCTTCAAATGATAAAAGACTCAATGCTCCTCAATAATGTTACCAACTCCTACAGCGGCCGAATGCAGTAAATACATCCGTAAAACGCCAGCGACCACAGCAGTCAACCAGTCTAAAAATCGTTGTAAAGGAGGGATCATTCTTTCGAAATATTGGATGAAATAAAATGGAACTTAGCACATATAATCCAACTCATTTCTCATTCATTTAACACTTTACCCATTCTTTGCACTAAATCCAAAATATCTTATTATAATGGAGATTGTGTGATTTTCTGTCTGTAACCGAAACTATATTACTACTCAAGTAACAATTTCCTTAGTTATAAACGTCACATTCTCCATTACTCTAATTTTTATTTAAACCTCAATTATTAATAAAATAGTTTCACATTATTGATGCTGTTAACCATATCTACATACTAATTATATGCAATTGTATTTATATATACAACAAAATAGCGGTTTACAGTGTGAACGGGAAAGCTAATTTGCATATTGATATTAAAAATGTGATTTTAATAAATATGTGCTTTAGTATTATGATTTCTAACTGTTTGGTTTTATTTTAAATAAATATAAACAAACATCTCTTCAATGAATCTTAAATGAAATCCATTAACAAGAAAAAATAACTGTCATTTTATTCTTTACTTCCTCTTTTAACTTAAATTAGAAAAAATAACAATGATGAAGAGTAAGTTTCAGTTGTTCTATTTTCGATTATACCCCCGGAGGGTGCATATATTTGCTAGTATAAATAATATATATATATATATATATATATATATATATATATATAAAGTAAGTCGTCGGGGCGGCCTAATGTCGGTATCAGCCAGACAGCGAGGGAGTCTATCCCCTTTTTCACTTGCGCTAGACCAAGGAGATTATTTTAGCGTCTGAGGTGGAGCGCCACACCTACTATCAGCTCCTTACTTTACCGCACAGATCCTTGTGCTACTCATAACGCTGAGTCGGCGAGGGCCGGTATCGAACTAGGAACCTTGTGGTTTCTAGCCGAACGCTCTACCGACTGAGCTCACCCGGCCCTTATATATATATATACATTGAAAATTAGACTCATCAGATATATATATGTATATATACATGTATATATTTATTTATTTGTGTGTGTGTGTACATGTAGCTGTATACTGAGACAGGGACATAAAGCGAGATAGAGACAGAAAGTAAGAGAGTGAGAGAGAGGAGAGAGAGAGAGAGAGAGAGAGAAGAGAAGAAGGAAAGGGGAGGAGAGGGGAGAAGGGGAGGGAGAGGGAGAGGGAAAAAGAGTATTGTGTAAGAATAAGCGGTTGTTGTGAAGGAAAAAATAAATTAAAAGAAACAAATGAGTTTAATATAGTTAAATGAAGTTAATAAAAACAAATAAAATCGGGAAAACCGAGAAAACCTGATCAGGAAACGATAGCAAAACAATAAACTGATGAAGATGACACCCCCCTTCAAAACACAAAACAAAATAATAAAAAGACAAAAGCAAAGAACAAAACGAAAACAAAAAACAAAACACGGATGATGGCAGCTGTTCAAAAATGATTAAGATAAAATACAATAAACGGTGAAATTAAATGCAGTATAAAATAAACTGCTGACGCAGTAACGGCTGGATCAATAATAACGAACAAAAAATTACCGAAAAAAAACCCCAAATAAAGAAATTAAATCCAACGAAAAAAAAAATGAATATTAAATAACTGCTGAATAAAACAAGCCGTAGAAACAAACGTTATTGGCAGTTAATTTTGAATTCGTTACCAAATGAAACAAGGGAACTACAATGTATCATCAAATACAGTAAGAGAAACCTTGAGGTTTCACGATCTGCCATGTTCCGGGCCATTGTAGAAATGCCGAGCTGAACTGCGAATAAAAAGCAAATAAAACCCAAAGGCTGAAAGAAAAACCAAATACTAATATTAATCAACTAATCAAGTTATTAAAATTATTAATAAAAATAATGATTTTGTTTGTTATTAATAACAGCTGTGGTCGGTTAGCTGAGAGCCAATTAAGCACGCCTGTGCATGCGCAAAGTCAAATATAGCCCAGGGCCCACGAACAGTTACAGAGGCGTCAGATTATTCCGACCCTGCACTTTGAGGAATAAAGTTTGGGACCAGTCACGCATTCTTTTTAAATTATTTTTGCCGCGTCATGTTTGATGAAAAATGGGAGCTAAATAGTTAACATACTTTAATCTCAGCCCAAAGGCGATTTACCCACTCATACGCTGTGCTAGCGTGTGACACAAGGTCAGTTCAATGTGGGGACGCCACAGGAAGCAAGCCTCCTAAGAGGCGGTGCAAAAAATAATCGTGACAAGCGAACTCGGCAAATATTGCGCCCCACGTAGAACATCGTACAATGCTTCTAAAGGTAATTATCAAATCTAATTTCTTACGCTGGAGCATAGGCCTAATTTGCGATCTTCTCAACGTCCGCTGTACTTTGTATAGTAGTGACGTGTTTATCCATGACAAATTAATTTCGTATGTATCGTGTGCTACGTATCTGATTCTGCGTGCTGGGTTCCCAGTTTCGATTTCTGTCGGAGGGAAATCGTAAGTATACATCGCTGATGAGACTTACTACATTTGAAACAGCTGTACGATGTTCTACGTGAGGCGCAATATTTACCGAGTTAGCTTGTCATGATTATTTTCAATAATTATCGAATTTTATACGATATACGCATTGTAATTGCCTTCAAGCAAAAATATAAATTATATATATATATAATATATATATATATATTATATATATATATATATATATAAGAATCCTTTCTTTCTGTATTATTATATTTTTCTGTGTAGCATGTCTTTTTCTTCCCTTTTTTCTTTATAATAAAAACGGAATGGTCCATTATTTAGTTGAGATAACGTCACCCATAAAATAAAATAAAAGAATTCAGCGCATACACCACGCTAAATCACATAATAAGCGAAGGCAGCAAGCTAATACAAAGGGAATACAAGACTAGGCAGAACTGGATAGGAAGGTGATCCACTGGGAATTGTGCAAGGTTCAAAATTTATCGGAAAGACAGCTAGAATCGAACTCCCTAACAAATGTCGGTTAGTCTAGCTCGTTAAGCGTCCTATAAGGATTTGAGTTACCGAAAGATTGTTTTATTGTGAGATCTTACTGTTATATACCCACTTCATATCGGGTATATAAATGGGAGAGATTAGAGGAGAGGAGATGGGTGCTTACTCGTTCTTGCTTGTTCTTACTTCGTCGCTGCCTATTGAGGTCAGTCAGTCAGTCAGTCAGTCCGTATACTGTTGGTTTGGACAACAGCAACTGGCTTGGCACAACTGAACTAATGCCCAAGATAGCTTATACTTAAGAGACTCAAGAATAGTCCATTTATGTATTTGGGTGATTCCATTCCTTGAGTCCTGATTGGCTGCTTGATTTCTATGATGTTATGAGGCTTCATAAATACTCTGCATTCTGCAGTAGGATTGCAGCAAGGTTATATCTGTATTGAGTTACAGCTACTTGTTGCATTGTCTTACCAATTCGACGGTAATTGGAACTTAGTATGATTATTCTACACTGCCATCTCCTTCTAGGATGATTCTTCTTTCTCCTTTTGGGCTGGTCATCTATGCTTATTTGCTGGTTTGTAATAAATAAGCAAGTTTGTTTTATGAGACGTCTATTTTTTATTACAAAAACCTCAAACCCAAAAGGATTTTCTACTGCGGTGAGACGCTGGCATATTAAGAGCGAAGAACCCCTACGTCTGCTTCCCTCAGCTAACGATCGGCATCTGCCTAACTCTAATTTCCGTTCTCACGCCTTCCTTCAGCCAATCAGCATTCAGATCAGAGAGGGTTAAACTGCCGTCAATAACCTTTTTTTCAACGGTTAATGGCAATTATCCATTTTCCGTCATTTGAAAAGTTTCTCTACTCTGGAGTGTTAAGCGAAAACGCTATGAAGCAGAGTTTTTAGTTGGAGTCATTTGAATTTGAATTTCACTTACAAACATAATTCATAGGCTACCCACGCATTATGTAACACGACCAATAGTTTTGAGAAGAGACACTTTCTTGTTTGATTTGTTCCGACAACGTTTCGACATAGACATCTTCAGATATAATATGCATTCCCATAAAGAAATAGACTATTGTTCTAGTTTCTCTATTCTGAAGTGGTAAGCGAAAACGCTATCAAGCAGAGTTTTTGGATGGAGTCATTTGAATTTTTGTTGACTTTTCTGGGATATAAGGTGTGTCTTAGATGCCTACTATTATTTATAGACTCGGCGATAATCATGTGACCAACCTATTGGCCAGTCACTGGCAGTATTCTGCTACTGATATTGTTATTTATACTGGCTGTTCTGGTTATACCTACTCATAACTACTTGGATCTTCGTGGACGACGGAACATAGGATTATATCACTGGACCTTTTACACTACGTAGGATTCCAGAACTCGGGACTTATTCACTTACCAAAGGATTATATAACTCAGAACATATTTACTTTAAGTTCTTTACAACTGGCCAAGGATGGCGGTCATATACTTAACAATTTCAACTTCAATTACAAACATAATTCGTAGGCTACCCACGAATTATGTAACACTACCAATAATTTTCAGAAGAGACACTTTCTTGTTTGGTTTGTTTCGACCGGTACATGTTCCAACTTTCCGCAGATATAATATGCATTCCCATTAAGAAATCGACTTTTGTTCTAGTTTCTCTACTCTGGAGCAGAATTTTTAGATGGAGTTATTCGCAGATTTTTTTTCTTCCGAATTCCATTTTGAGTCTTTTGTTCCTCGTAAGCAGTTGGAACCATTGCGAGTTGAATTCGTGCTGATAGAGCTTATACATTTCTCTGGTGTCTTAATATCTTTCCTTCATTCCTTCACTCTTCTCACCTTTAAACAACATTTTTTCTCTCTATGATTTCAACTTCAGTTCAACCTACATTAGCTTCCATTACACAACAGAAACAAGAGGCGTAAAATGGAGTTCAATAAAAATGTATGACAACAAATCCGCGTATAAATTAGGATACATCTCTACAATGAGTAATAAAAGTCGTAAATATATCTTATTAACTATTTGGTTTGGTTTGTTTTACTGCATATCAACCTCAGTGGGTTATTTAATGCCGATAAAGTTTTGAAATAAATCAATTCTTAATGGATAATACAATTTTGTTTATTAATACATTTTTCTATTTAACCCATAGATGGGACCCTAACAGGTACTACCACTCCGGGTCAGAGTGGACCAGGGAGCAATGGTGATGAAGGGGTGCTCCACATTCCCCAAACCTCCAGAACTGGAACCTCACCATCAGATAGAGTTTAACGTCATTCCCAGGACATGTAGACCCACAGCCACCGCCTTCTAGCACCCATATGATAAAAAGGGGGTGGGGCTTGCCATAAGAGCAATAGAGTTGGGAAAATCATATAGGTGCTAGGGCTTGACGTGACCAGCCGATTGATCGGAGGGGGCCTCTCCGAACGCCCGTCTACCCCAAGATAGGGCCAAAGTGGAGTATTGCATGTCATGAACTGCTCATCCACATGGGCTCTATCCTTAAGCATCACGGGTCGCCACCCACGGCCAACAGGTGGCCTCATTGGAGGAGTCTTACCCCTCTGCAGAGGTGCAGTCGGTGCATTCTAACGCCCCAGCCGTCTTCCGGCTTTCTTGAAAGATATTGCCCCAGTGGGGGGGGGAGTTAAAAAATTTTGGCTGGTTGGTTGGTGGGATTTTACGGCATGTCAATTATTGTTTTATTCATTCTTGCTGGATATTCAATTTTTTAAAGACATTTAAAACTCATTTTTTAATCTATTTAACCCATAGATGGGATCCTAACAGGTACTACCACTTCGAGTAAGAGTGGACATGGGAACAATGCCGATTAAGGGTCACTCCACACTCCCCAGTGCTCAAGAATTGGAACTTCACTAGATTTAGTTTAATGTTATATCCAAGACATTAAGACCCTCAACCACCGCCTTCTAGCAAATATATGATAAAACGGTTGGTGTCTACTATATGGACAATAGTGTTTGACGTGACGAACCGATTGATCTAAACGCCTGTCTAGTCCAATAAAGGGGCAAAATCGAGGTTTGCATGTCATGGACTGCTCAAACACCAGAAGCATGTCCTTAAGCATCAAGGGTTACCATCTACGGCCAACAGGTGGCCCGATTAAAGTAGGGGTCTTACTCCTCTGTAGAGGTGCAGTCGACGTATTCTACAGCCGCAACCGATCAATGTATTGAAATTCAAATAAAAAAATTGGATTTCAAATTTCAATTTAAAATAGTTGAAATTCAAATAAAAAGAGGTGTATTTCAAATATAAGAAGCTGTATTTGAATTTAAAACAGGTGAAATTCAAATAAAAAAAGTTGGATTTCAAATATAAGAAGCTGTATTTCAATTTAAAACAGGTGAAATTCAAATAAAAAAAAGTTGGACTCCAAATTTAAGAACCTACATTTTAATGTACAACAGTTGAAATTCAAATTTATGTTGTTGAACTACAGATTTCAAAACTTGAACTTTAGATTTAAACAGTTGAATTTTTAAAATTTTTAAAGTTAAACTTCAATTAAAAAGAAATAGATTTCAAAGTAAAAATCAGTGCTCTTAAAGTGGGAAATATCGTTCAACGAAAAATACAATATAACCTATAGAAGAAGCACACAACACACAACTCGGAACTATTTAATATGTGCGCCTAATCAAAAGTAACATCAAGTCACGATTTCCAATGCTGAACATCACAGTTGGATATTTAAGAATCAAATTTGAACAACGATTTTATTGTGAGATACATACATAATTGTGCTTGTTTGTTGATTCAAATGTAACGAATCAATGGCAACAATTAACCCACTGCTGTGTATGAAAACATACAATCATGTATTAAAGCATTTTTACTCCAACCTTTGCATTAGATCTCCATATGACATGTGTATGATTTTACATAACTAGATTTAATAAATGATTACTTGCTATTGATTTCTAACATTGTTTTATCCTCAAATATATTAAAAACAATCCTATTGATAATTATATATAGAAAGCAATCAAGATAAGATTAATTAATATCAACTATAATCAGAGGGGAAGGTGGTTGATTTCATATGGTGATTATCGGGGGTCATATAAATTCAAGTTGAACCCTGATAAACACGAGGTCAATAATATCGGTTGTATGACTAACTCTATCATTTTTATTTTTTCTAAGTATTAAGTAAACTAAGTATTACATTAAGCATCAAGGTATAGAATAATTATATACATATATACATATGTGGCTGTGGGTGTATAATATTACAATACAATATTGTATTTTATCAACAAAACCTGTTAGTACAAATCGTTTATTATCATTTGTAGTGTAACCATAAACTGGACTTCTTGTAGCGGACACTCTTACTATTAATCTATCCATAAAATATGCTGCAAGAAACTGATTCATATCCTATCATATACGCCATTCTGTAGACATGAACATAGAAGCTTCAAAAAATCAGCCATTATATTAGAAAACACTTTGTTTACTATAGTGGCATTAACTATTAAATGTTATGTTATTTTCAAAATGTATGATTGCAGTAAATTGAACGCAAACGTTCATCTATGATATTTAGAACTGGGGTTGTGAGGATTTAATTTAATCGAAGAGTCAGTTTATCTAACGTCGCCATATTTTTGGTTTTTAAACTTCCTTACTACAGTGTTTACACGTATATTCTTTTCAAAAATCTACTTATTATTAGTTACAATAATATTAATCATACTACTTAGAAAATCAATGTTGTCATGACTTAACTATTGCTTTTTTTTTCATTTAAGAAACAGCCACATTATTTTTATATTTTAAACATGATATACCTAATTGTTCTTCTCAGCTTATTTTTGAAAGGATTAAAACGTTTATAGTTATTTTTAAGTCAAATCAAATATTTCGCTCGTATATTCTGTATAGTTGAGCACTGTAGTTTAGAAACACTTGTCTGGCCGGTCTTCTTCGGCAATGTCAGGGGGAACGGAGCGTTTTTTAATTGTTTTTGGTAAAAGAAATGAACTAGTTTCTAAATGTAGACATATCAACAAATTTCCCTTGTGCCATTCTACGACCTTACTGTAATTAATCCCATATTTTACAGCCCTCCTTTTTCACTAAAAGAGAAAAAAACTTTTAGGATTTTTCAACAAGTTTGTTTATATAATTTATTATTTATTATTTCTCTACTTTTTAAATTTTTATTTTATAATTTTAAAATCTATTTTCTATTCTTAAAACATGTGTAAATTGATTTTAGTATTAGTATTATCTGCGTTATTCGGACTATTGTCCCCATCTTCATTGTTATTTTTACAACGTTTCGGCCGATATGCCCTCCAGCCTTCTTCAGGTATTTCTTGTCGGACTCGGGAACCTTCTCGGACTCGGGAACCTTCTTTTCGAACTCGGGAACTTTCTTGTCGTAATCGGGAGCCATCACGGAACTTTGAACCTAACCCTTTATTTAGTCCACGGGTGTGTCCTGTTCTCATTCCGCTAACCAGTTGTGTTAATTATTTTTTTATAACGATAATCTCGGAAATTCCCACCAACACACAAAACCTTCAGTGCACACAAGAAGTTAAGACTACAACAGAGTGTCAAGTCCTTCGATGTCACACATGCAAAGCCTGTAGAAGAACTCCTACCTGAAGTCCACTCACCTGTTTTTAAAATGTCTCGCTGCTATCTTATGCAAATAAATCTGTAGCATAAAAATGGCAGTTCTGCGAACGGTTCTCAGAAAGTAGATCGACCGGCTTCTATGCCGAGTTGTGATGACACACTCATGTACTTCACTTCTTATTTTTTGAATAAAAAAATTTGGAGTGAGTACACGAGTGTGCTCACTTCAAATATTCAGAAAGTATATTGACACGCGAGACAGCAAACGCGTTTAGCTTCCGGTAAGTCACTGTCACTTCTTTATATTAGTAAATGACTATTTTAAAAAAATGTTTCTAATTGTCAAATTTTACTACCTGGAGCAATGCTCGATCTCTGCTAAAATTTTGATACTTCAAAATTATTTCGCTTATTCGTACTTTCAAATTTTTTAATATTAATTTTCATCTGACTATTTCATTGCTTTTTATTTAATTTTCAAAATTGAGGATAAAAGTTTAATTTGCTTTTTTTTTAAACCTAAAAAAGCACTCTTTCTATTCATAGTCGTAATTAAATGATCCATAGCAGTTTAGTGCCTCGTCCGTGTTAATTTACGCAGATACACTTTTTTTATCGGTAATATCATTATGATGATCTTCGTCACTGTCAACGTTACCATCTTTATTATCATCATTTCATAGCTGCGGCCTTTCTCCGTGTTAATTCAATATTAAAATGAATTTGGAGATAATTGAATTTGTACTTCAATGTCAAAACAGAAAAATAAAAACATATAACTCGAATATATTTAGTGTCAAAAACTTCGTTTTCTCTCTTCTCCATCTGCGCTCAATAAGGACAAAAAAAAAAATAAATAAAAAAAAATAAACAACAGCAAAAAAAGTTAAAAGAAAAGAAAGGAACTGAAAAATATGAAATAAAATCCAGAAGGAAAGCCCTACCCAGCCTCCATTTTTATTCCCTTGTTCGATTCAATATACCCCAATCACAAAACAGTTCTCGGTCCCCCCCCCTTGAAGGAAAGCGCCTCTTCTTTCTCCTTTGATGGCTTTAGTGAAGACCGGTGAGATGTGGTTGGTCAATCGTCTTCTTCAAGAAAAATATCTTCTTTTTTTCTTCTTCTTCTGTTTCCCCCGTTAATTCTGCAATCAACCTGCTCCTCCAACTACCTCATCCTCTTTTCCTCCCCACTCCCACTCTCTCATGCCAAAGGGACGATACGGCTTCAAAATACTTTACGAGGGTCCGCTTACGTGTTGAATCGTCGGGAATGGATGGGTCGGTGGCAGGGAGGACGTTTTGAAAGGGCTTTTCATTAAATTAGATCGATGATCGATAGTTTCCGATTTCACTGGCCAGCGTTATTTTCCCAGAAGAATATGGCAGTTGTTTTTTACGACATGGCTGCCCTATTCACCGACAGGCAAAACTTGATAGATTGCTCGAAAAGAAATCAATTTCTTCAAAAAATCATCATCATTATTATTACTAGCAAATATATGCACCCTCCGCGTGCAAATATTTAAGTTTCAATATAATAAAATATCATGATAAATTAGAAAGGCTAATGAAACTGAATAAGAATTCAGATAAAAATATTTGGAACAGAGGGGGTATAAACGAAAAATAGAACTTTGAAACTAACTCTTCCATCATTTTCCATTGCTCCCGTCTTTCATTGGTAAATTTTCCTAATTTAACTATTTAGTTAAAGTAGGAAGTAAAGAATAATATTACAGTTATTTCTTCTTGTTAATGGATTTCTTTTAAGATTTATCCCCGAGATTTTTACTCATATTCAATAAGATAAAACCAAACAATTAGAAATCAATAATACTAAGCATATATTTATTAAAATCAAATTTTTAAGATCAATATGCAAATTAGCCTTCCCATTCACACTGTGAACCGCAATTTTGTTGTATATATAAATACAATTGCATGTTATTAGTATGTAGATATTTTAACAGTCTTAATGATGTAAAACAATTTTACTAATAATTGAGTTTTAAATAAAAAATAAAATCATGGAGAATGTGGTGTAAATAACAAAGGGAATTGTGACTTGTACAGTCATATAGTTTCGGTTACATACAGACAAATCCACAATCTCCATTATAATAAGATTATTATTATTATTATTATTATTATACTACTACTACTACTACTACTACTAAGGACCAGTTTAGCAAATTCCGTGGAGCATCCGCCTAGTGAATTACAATGTTCCGGGTTCAATACCGGTCTTTGCCGACTCAGCGCATGAGTAGCACATCTTGGGTAATCTGATATGTACGATAAAGCATGTGGGAGCTGACAGTATGTTTGGCGCTTCTGTTGCATACCTCTTTCTTTACTTTTTCTCTACTTCTATTCTTCTTTTGTTCGTCTGTTCTATCTTTTGTTCTTCTTCTAGCAACTCTTCTAACGTCTCTTCTAGCGTCTGGACTTCGTCTTGGTGGTCAGTCGCACTTAACTCATTTCTTCTTCTAGATCAGTCTTGTTACCAAGACATTCACCAACCACAAAACCGTGTTATTTTCGTAAGCTTTTTATTTACTTAACTAAACATTTCATGTAACTAAACATAGCGCGCGTATGCAGGTGAGTTCCAGTTAAGGCAGTACATCTTCTCTGCCTGACGTCCAACTGAAAGCTGAAGACCCAACCAGGTCCCACGTGACTTCACGTATTTCGCGGGCTTTCTATACTATACCATGGAAAGTCCCGCCCGTGATATGAAAAGGGCCATCCCTTTAGAAATACAGGGGATTGACAATAATCTTATGCAACCGCATAGATTATGTAACTCTGTTGCAGATTGACTATTGTTCAGTTTGTTTTGCGCGGGAAGTTCGAAAAGACAAAGGAAAATTGGACTGAGAATACAATGGCTAAGGTAGACAGAGGGTCTGGTGTGACAAAGGACTTCCTCTATACAAGCGGAAAATTGAACAAAGAAACTGGAAAGGGAAGTAAGGACTTCCGGCTGAGAGACAAAGAGAAAAATTAAAATGCGTGGGCGGTCGTCAATACTTAAGCGGTTGCCAGTCCACCCAGAGAGACCCCAGAGAGACAGCGGACAGAGCGGACTGAGTGACCGCTGACACGGTCGGTCGCTGCCAGCGAGCAGTGAGGCGGGCCCACCACTTTCCACCACACCAACAGTAGTAGTGCCCATTATCAATGCCCGCCACTCACATCCACCACGTACAACCGAGATGAGAGAAATAAAGTCAAATCTCCTACTACATAGAGCATGCCTTGTGATGTCATTTAGGCGACCTCTAGATACATCGTCTAGGGGTCAGAAACGATCTCCGCTGTATACCAGCAACGTATACGAGTCAGAGTAGCGTGAGTTTGAAGATGCCAGTATATAACATGTACGATTTTGTGGCCCGAGTCGAGCGCTATGCAACAAAACTTCTCCACAGCAAAACAATCTCCTTGCTCTACTGCAAGCGAAAAGGGGAAAAGATATAATTTACTCAGCACCATGTAAAGCTTGTATATACGCCACTCTCAGGGAAATAATTTTAATCTCCTTTCCTTCATAACTCATTGACGCAATACTTGATACCATATAACAGTAAACTATTTGTATTAAGAATAGTTGCTTGAAGCTATAATTATTTAGCAAAGATTAATCTTAGTTATCTAACACCTTGTAACTGCTTGAACATTGTTACTGTTAGATGAGTAATTCCATATCAAATGCCATGTGCATCGTCATCGGTGTTATGTTCCCTCTGCGAGTTTTATCTTATTGTGAGAGCTTTTCACACCAGCGTCAGCTGATGGTATTTCACTGAAGTCTGAGTGACAACAAGTCTCCTCAGGTCTCCAGGACTCTTCTGAGTATTCTAGCAGATTGTAGCAATGCAGTATTCTGGATTGTCTCAATTCTTCCTCTGATTTCCATATTTTCCAGTCTTTTTCCCAAGCTTTTTGGGATCGTTCCAACTGCACCAACCACAAGTGGTATCACTTTGACTTTCCATAGCTTTTTCAATTCTCCGGCAAGGTCCCGGTATTTGTTCATTTTTTTCGTTTTTCCTTCATCTTCACCCTGTGGTCTGCTGGAACTGCAAAATCCACCAGTTGACAAGTTCTTTCTTTTTTATTAATTAACACTAGGTCTGGTCACCTGGCTGGGATAAGGTGATTATTATTATTATTATTATTATTATTATTATTATTATTATTATTATTATTTAAACATTTATTGCTTGGTCAATATGAACTGCCTCATATGGAATTTGAACTCAGACCACAATAACATTTTTGTACTGGTTACTTTTACACCCGCCTGGAACATACTTTTGTCCTCCTTCTTTCTTCATCTCTTTCCCATTCATCTCTTTCTTTCTTTCTTTCTTTCTTTCTTTTTCTTTCTTTCTTTCTTTTTTTCATTTCATCTTTAGTCAATTTTTTTTATTTTCCAGTTCTTTGTTTTTCTGATTCTTTTCTTTCTTTCTTTTTTTTTCTTTCTTTCTTTCTTTCTTTCTTTCTTTCTTTTATCTTGAAGTTCTTTGTTTCTCTGATTTCTTTCTTTCTTTCTTCTTTCTCTTTCTTTCTTTCTTTCTTCTTTATCTTCTTTTTTCTTTCCTTTTTTTTTTTCTTTCTTCTTTTTTTCTTTCTTTTCTTTTTCTCTTTCTTTTCTTTCTTTTTCTTTTTTTTTCTTTTTTTTTTCTTCTTTCTTTCTTTCTTTCTCTTTCTTTCTTTCTTTCTTTCTTCTTTCTCTTTCTTTCTTTCTTTCTTTCTTTTTATCTTGAATTCTTTGTTTCTCTCTTTCTTTCTTTCTTTCTTTCTTTCTTTCTTTCTCTATTCTTTCTTTCTTTCTTTCTTTTTATCTTGAAGTTCTTGTTTCTCTGATTCTTTCTTCTTTCTTTCTTTCTTTCTTTCTCTCTTTCTCTTTCTTTCTTTCTTTTTATCTTGAAGTTCTTTGGTTCTTCTGATTCTTTCTTTCCTTTCTTTTCTTTCTTTCTCTTCTTTTCTCTGTCTCTTTCTTTCTTTCTTTCTTTTTATCTGAAGTTCTTTGTTTCTCTGATTCTTTCTTTCTTTCTTTCTTATCTTTCTTTCTTTCTTTCTTTCTTTTATCTTGAAGTTCTTTGTTTCTTTGATTCTTTCTTTCCCTTTCTTTCCTATTCTTATCTTTCTTCCTTATCTTGCAGCTTTCTTGTATTCTCTTGGTTCTTTCTTCTTTCTTTCTTGCCCTAGCTCTATTTCTTTCTTCTTTCTTTCGACGTTCTTATTGTCTTCTGTCGTTCTTACTTTATATTTCTTTTTTCTCATTACGTTCACTTACCCAATCTAACTGTGCTACTATTTCTAAAAGTAGATTTCCTTTTTACACAGTGTTTCCACTCTTCCCTTTAGCTTATTACACTAATATTCAACTGTGTATATAGAGCAGTGCATAGTAGTTTTAAACAATATATATATATTATTTATACCTTTGAAGCAATTTCAATGCGTATTATCGTATAAAATTGGATAATTATTGAAAAATAATCATGACAAGCAAACTCAACGAATAACGCGTGTGACGTGTGGAACACCGTACAGCTGTTTCAACCTTATTAGGTCTCATCAGCAGTGTATACCTACGATCAACAGAGATCGAACTGCAGAACCCTGCATATACTTTACTTAACAATGCTTCAAAAGAAAATTATCAAATACTATTTTCAATATATATATATATATATATATATATATATAAATATATATATATATAATTTAATGCGTGAATATTATGATTTCACAC
>CM042152.1:350806-358306 GCA_023376005.1 Doryteuthis pealeii
TTTCTAACTCCTGTCTTCTACAAACATCCATCATTTTCTTCACCCCATAAATCTATCCTGAGGGAAGGTTTGAATAAACCGAAACGTTTAAGCGTCGATAAATAAATTCATCTTATTTTTCGAACACTTCGTTTTTCAAATTTCTTAATATATATAATATATATATAAATATAAATATAAATATAAATATATATATATATATATATATATATATATTATATATATATATATAATATATATATAATATATATATCTACCAAACCTTTGTTGAACCCATCGGGAAGAAAACAGCCGACAAGAAAAGACCAAATGTAAGTACAACCAAAAATACTTCGGCGGATCTTAATACTTGGCCAAAAGAAAAATATATATATATATATATATATAACCGCCAGGATTATCTAAAGCTAAAAAAGTAGAGAGTGCTCAATACCTAAGTAAGACAAATAATGAAATTAAACCTAATGAGTCAGATATACCCCT
The DNA here is from genome assembly GCA_023376005.1 of Doryteuthis pealeii. Taxonomy (NCBI): domain Eukaryota; kingdom Metazoa; phylum Mollusca; class Cephalopoda; order Myopsida; family Loliginidae; genus Doryteuthis; species Doryteuthis pealeii. The sequence goes on from CM042152.1 coordinate 351,290, forward strand.
ACTAAAGTTTCTCGTTTATGTAAGCTCTTCGGAGTAAAGATCTGAATAAAAAGAGTCCAGATCTTTGCCCTGAAGAGGCTACTAAACAAAACTGTTAGGTAGGTATATTTCCGACTCCATAGGTTCAAACTTTATATATATATATATATATTTTATATATATATAATATTATATTAGCCGTGCCCATGTGCTTTCCTCCTATTCGTGTATTTAACGTCGTTTTCCTGTGGAGGAGATGTTACTGCCCTAAGTAATCTAACCTTGTTCTAAGCCGAGTTTTAGGAGTTTGCCATGGTGAGATGTCGGGTTTTTTTTTTTGGTTTTTTGGAAAGACATGGTGGAAAGCCAGACATGGCAAAGCGATGTGTGGGCTCGACCAGCAAAACGTACGTTTGATCAGCTCTGTACGGATGCAGGATGCCGCATAGAGGCCTATCGAGAATGATGACGATAGGGACGGATGGAGAGAAGATTGTCATGGAATCCGCGCTGAAAAGCGTGACATGATGATGATGATGATTGATATATATATATATTATATATATATAATATATATATATATATATACTAGCAGGACCCTGTGGGTATATACCATTGTTATGATAATTTATTATTCACACGTTTGATATGGTTTATAATGAGTTTATTTGCAAAGATAGTCAATATGTAAAAAAAATTAATACTCTTGTTTTAACAATCCTAAACTCTTTTTTTTTTTCTTTCTTTTCCCTGTTTTCAATCTTTTTCGATGTATGTTCGATTTAAAAACAGATAAGCAATTATCGCTTTCCCGCGTGCTCATCCCCCTCAACTATCTTCCCCCATTTCTTTTTTTTCTGAGCTAACCCGGCCACTAATATATATATATATATATTATATAATTATAGATAATATATATATGTTTTTTTTTCTGGCTAACTGGGTTTAATATTTGGGTGGAATTCGGGGGATTAGTCCAACCAAAGTCCATGTCCCGAAGTAATTTTTCGGCACTTCGAATGCCATCTATCGGGGTGATGTTTTTCCCCCAGTTTTTTCAAATTAATATTAATGGATGTAGAGGCCTGGAAGGGGGGGAATTGAGGACTGGAAGCTTAAACCAGGCCCCTATATAATATATATAAATATTATATATATATATTAATATATAATATATATATAATATATATATCCTGGTCTAGGGCAAAGTGAAAAGGAGGATAGACTCTCTTGCTCATTGGCTGATACCGACTTTAGGCCAACCCGACGACTTTACTATATATATATATTATATAATATATTATTATATATATATATATAATTATATATATATATATATATATATATATATATATATATTATATATATAATATATTATTATAGGTAAATATATATATATATATATATATATAGGTTATACTATATATAACAACATGCATTTATCTATGCATATATATAAAGGTAATATATATAGTATTATATATATCTTTTTTCTTTTTTGTGCATTTCCCCGCTAAACCATAATGCTAAGTTTTTTAAGTCTTGGACGTCTTCATAGATCTTCTCAGCTTCCCTTACTAGGAAACTGTGAATTGCCATTATCTTCGGGGAGATAACGAAGTAGTTTCCTCTTACCTCCTCCAAAGTTTGAATTAATGCTTAGCGTTTTGAGGGTCTGTAGCGGAAATTAACTAAAAATCATGATTTTACTCGGGGATGTTAATTAGAGTAGTCATTTTCAAACTCGACTTCAGGTTCACACTAATACACATATTGGTTTGGTTTTGGTTTGATTTGTTTTATGGCATATCAACATCAGTGGGTCATTTTGAAATAAATTCATTCTTAATGGATACTCAATTTCGTTTATAAACTCTTTTTTTTTTTTATTTAACCCATGGTGATTCATTCAGTTTTAATTTCATAATTGATACATTCTGAATATCTTAAAATGTTAAATTAAGAACATAATGTTTTAAGAAATGAAGCTAATCTGCCTTCCATATAAATTTGTGTACCCAGATTTGTGGACACCCTGTAGATGACGAGAAGGGAACCTGCCGATAGGGACGGTTTGCGAGAAAAAAACCAAGAATATCCATGCTGTCATCACGAACTGATAATAAAGATGATTATGATGATGATGATGATGATGGCCGGATTAAACTACAGAAGAAAAAGGGTGAATATTTTTTTACTATCAAAGAGAAGTGATAATTGGAAAATTTTCCGTGAAATATAGAATGGCACTCCTTCTAATTCTTCGAAAATTATGAGGTTAGTTTTAATAAAATATTCATAATTTTGCCAGCCAATCTGGTTTAAGATTCGAATGAGTCATTAATTTCGCGCCTAAAGGACGAAACTGTCAACGTCACATGCGGTTAAATAGCTCTCATACTTCTTCTTCTTCTTCTTCTTCTTTCTTCTTCTTCTTCTTCTTCTTCTTCTTCTATTATTATTATTATTATTATTATTATTATTATTATATTATAATTAATTATTTAACTCTTTATCTTCTATCTTCTATACTGGTTTGCATCCTCTGGTCTTTTTATTCTTGGTTTGACTTCGGCTGGCTTGGGTGTTTCTTAATCTATGTGTCAACTTTTTGTTCTTATTACTGAACAGAATGACTTGGTTAAAATTTGACGTCATTATTTTCCCAAGTTCTCACTTCAACCGCACGGATGGAGAATTCTCACGACTGGGTAGTCATAGGTCTAAACCAACGAATGAGAAAACTACTTATCGGCCAGCCAGAGATCACTACTTGTCTGTGACACTTTTAATGAACCCTGAAGTCTAGAGGTGCTTGGTGAAATGGTTAGATTCGTAGGAAATGGACTCGTCGATCCGAGTTCAAATCCTGGATCAGGCTGTTTGCATTTCTTATAGGGATGATATCATTGGGAAAGGTATGCATCCAACTACTCTCCGTCCAGTTATGAATTAATAATAGTTATGAATGAATAATAGATATAATCGAGACAAAACGGACAATAATATTTTTTTAGATAGAGTAAAATACTCAGCAGAGTCCTGGAGACATGAGAAAACTTGTAAGCTAGTAAAAGATCACCAGATAAAACTGGTTAAAAAAAAACGCAACAGAATAGAAAGTGTAGGAGTTATAGAAAAAAATCAGTTTGAAAAATTTTTTTTAAAAGAATTGAGTTTAGAAAAAATGAATATCATCAAGAATGAACGTCTTAGGTATAAAATAACCCAACAAGAGTTGACATGCCGTAAAACCCAACCAGTTAACCAACCAACTTCCTAAAACCATTTTGAGTGAGTGAGAAAGTGTGTCAGTAAACAAGTGAGAATGTATCGAGTCAAACAAAGTTTTAATAAACATTATTTTTCCTCCTGAAATTAGATAGGTCATTCATAGCCCCGTCGGCGAGACCTGGAATACACCGTCTACTTTTCATGAGTAAGACCTACCAAAAAGGAATATGTATGTGCGTAAAGTAAAAGTAGAGTCGTCGGGGTGGTCTAGGGAGTCTATCCCCATTTCACTAGCACTAGACCAGGAAGATTGTTTTGGCGTCTGGGGTGGAGCGCCACACCTACCATCAGCTCCTCACTTTACCGCACATATCCCTGTTCTGAGTTGACGAGAGCCGGTATCAAGCCCGGAACCTTGTGGTTCCTAAGCAGACGCTCTACCGACTGAGCCAGCGTGTCCCACCCTTATTTTCATCAGTGGTCTTAATATTTTCTGACTCAGGATGCTGAGAGTTTGGATTTGGAAATGGAGGATTTTTTTCTTTGTTAAAAACACCTTTGTGGCAACAAATAATAATAATAATAATAATAATAATAATAATAATAATAATAATAAGAAAAGAAGAAGAAAGAAGAAGAAGGAAAGAAGAAGAGGAAGAAGAAATAAAAGAAGAAATGAAAGAAGAAGAAGAAGAAGAAGAAGAAGAAGAAAAGAAGAAGAAATAAAAGAAGAGAAAGAAGAAGAAGAAGAAGAAGAAGAAGGAAGAAGAAGAGAAATAAAAGAAGAAATGAAAGAAGAAGAAGAAGAAGAAGAAGAAGAAGAAGAAGAAGAAGAAGAAGAAGAAGAAGAAGAAATGAAAGAAGAAGAGAGGAGGAGGAAGAAGAAGAAGAAGAAAAAAAGAAGAAGAAGAAGAAGAAGAAGAAAGAAATGAAGAAGAAGAAGAAGAGGAGGAGGAAGAGAAGAAGAAATAAAAGAAGAAATCAAAGAAGAAATGAAAGAAAAAGAAGAAATGAAAGAAGAAGAAGAAGAAGAAGAAGAAGAAAAAGAAGAAGAAGAAGAAGAAATGAAAGAAGACGAAATGAAAGAAGACGAAGAGGAAGAAATGAAAGAAGAAGAAGAAAAAGAAGAAATGAAAGAAAAAGAAGAAGAAAAAAAATGAAAGAAGAAGAAGAAATGAAAGAAGAAGAAATGAAAGAAGAAGAAGAAAGCAAAATTCATTAAAAAAACCAACAAAATAATATAATAATAATGATAATAATAATAATAATAAAAAAAAGAAAGAAGAAGAAGAAGAAGAAGAAGAAGAAGAAGAAGAAGAAGAAGTAGCATAAGAACAATGGGTGTGATATTAAAGTGAATCCAGTACGGAAGCTCCAGTTTTTTTTAATTATTGTTGCATTGTATGCACCCCAGTCAGAAAATAAACTCTTCTCTATTTCTAAGACAGATGCTCCCACCTATGTTATTCTGTCGTGAAAATGGTCGAGATACCTCCAATGAAAAAAAAATACCTTGAATATTTTTGATGAGCCATGTTTCATGTGACCCGCTTCCCAAAAGAGGTTGGCCATGCCTGCACTACAGTATTCTACAAATGGTCAATGTATTCCGCTAAAAAAATCTGTTGTTAAACTAACAGACGGATCATGAAATGATTCTTTTGATTTACTATACAAAAAAAAAAGACAACAAACAAAAAACAAAAAAAGAAACATAAAAAGCATCCAAAATAATAAAAATATAACCGTTACGTTGAAAGTGAAAAATATAGAGTAACACAAGTTATTAAAATAGATGAAACTTTAATAAAAAAATAACTAAAAAATGTTTTTGAAGTTGAAACATGAAAATACAAAATAGTTGAAAAGAGATATCAATGATTAAAATAATCACACAAAGCAAGACTAAGAGGAGATAAATAAAGAAGCAAGAAAACACGAACAAATAAACGTTAATAAAACTGCATGAAACTCCCCTGCCCCCCTAAAAAACAGTAACAATAAACAAAAAAGAAAAAAAAGAAAAGGAAAAAAAAAAGAAAGAAAAAGAAATTCTGTTGAAACACAGCAAATAAATAAAAACAAAAAAAAATTAAAAAACAAAAAACAAAGGAAACAAAAAAAAAAAAGAAAAGGTTGAATTCTGTTGAATCGCAGCAAATATAAAAAACTAAAAAAACAAAAAAACAAAAACAAACAAAAGGAAACAAAAAATAAAAAAAATAAAAAGAAAAGGTTGAATTCTGTAGAAATGCAGCAAATAAATAAAAACAAAACAACAAAAAACTAAAAACTAAAAACAAAGGAAACAAAAGAAAAATAAGAAAAAAGAAAAAGAAAGGTTGAATCGCAGCAAATAAAAAACAAAAAATAACAAAAAGCAACAAAAGGAAACAAAATAAAAATTAAAATAAAAATAAAATCAAAGGAAACAAAAAAAAATGAAAAAGAAAAAGGTTGAATTCTGTTGTATCGTAACAAATAAGATTGTCAAAAGTAGACAGAACCCACCCTGTGCATCATAAAAAACCAAAAAAAAAAACAAGAAAACAAAACCAAAAAACAAACAAATAAAAAAGACAAGCAAAAAACACCCCCGCCAAAAACCACAAAACAACGAGTAAAAACAAAGTTTAAACAAGAAAGAGCGCGATAAATGAATGACAAAACGCGGGAAATTACTCGATAAATGGAAAAGATGGAGGTTATGTGTTTACAAAAGGCGGGAAATGAAATAAATAAATTTGAAAAGAAAAACAAACAATAAATGGATTCCATATTTCTTGGATTGTTTGTCGGTTAATCGTCGGCGCGTTTCCGTTATTTTTTCCAACAACGGCAACGCATTTTCCGCCAGCCAAGTCTGCAGAATTCGATGATAAAGCAACGCAGCAGGCGATTTGCTGATTCGCACAATATCTGTTAGATCAATAAATGGCATGGAAAAAAACGCGCGAACGCAGACCGTGATGCCGTTAACGGCGGGGTCCGTCGAACACCGGAGACAGATCTCTTGGGGGTTGTTTTATTTCCCCAGTGGTCGGTTTGGTTTCATATAAACAAATAAAATACAGACACAGACGAAGACACAGATACATGTAGAGGTGGATGTGGGTTCTGTAATGGTTATTGTTATAGGAAATGGACAGGCCGAGTCGTGTTCAAGTCCTACGCGAGGCTGGTAGCATTTCATATAGTGCTAAAAGCTAATTTTCAAAGGTATTAATCCAACTATTTTCCTTTTAGCTCTGGATAAACATAGGGCAGACTGGGCTCTGTAACCTTGGTTAGGTAACCAGTCTAGTGTTGGATATTGTACAAACGGAAATAGGAATTTTCGGTTAGATTAAACAAAGCAAAGAAAAGACGACAAAAATGAAAAAGGGGTTAAGATGCCGGAAATAGATTTGATCGTTGATAAAATGCAAACAAAGGAGGCGCGTAGGCGTTTGAGATATACAAAAGGTAAGACGGTTCGACCCGACGGGACAGTCAGTAGTGAACAGACCCCAGAGAGACAGCGAACGGAGAACAAGTGAGCGACCGATTCACGGTCACAGCCGATAGTCTGTGAGCCATCACGTAGCCACCTCCCGCCTCCTCAACGCTATTCATCCCAACAGCAGCAGTAGTTCCCATTGTCAACGCTCGCCACTCAGAGAAAAGAAATAAAAAGTTCAATCTCCTACTAGATACAGATGTCTTGTGTCTTCGTTAAGTAACCCCTACACATATCGTCTAGGAATAGTGACGATACCCGCTACGATACGTACGCCGATTTAGCAGCGTGAGTTTGAAGAAGCC
>CM042152.1:363306-407416 GCA_023376005.1 Doryteuthis pealeii
TGAACTAGCTGTTTTATCATTCGAGCTGCTTATATATAAGCAGCATTTATCGATGTATTTATATGCGTGGTTCGGCGATCGTAATAATTACCAATACGCCTGTCTCTCCGTACGTATCTATAGTTCTATAATCTCTGTCTATCTGACTGCCGGTTTGTTTGTCTGTCTCTCAATATATACAGGGTGATCCAAAAAAACAATTTTAAAAAAAGTCAGGGCTGTTTTTTGGGTGTGGTGGTGGGTGTCCCCCTGTATGTATATATATATATATATATATATATATATATATATGTCTGTATATATATATATACATATATATAATATATATAAATATATATATATATGTCTGCATATATATACATATATAATAATAGGTCTGTATATATATATTACATACATATATATATATAATATATATATATATATTAATATATACAGACCTATATATATATATATATATATTATAGGTCTGTATATATATATATATATATATATATATATATATATATAATATATATATATATATATATATATAATATATATATAGGTCTGTATATATACATATATATATATATATATATATATATATATATATATAGGTCTGTATATATATATAGGTCTGTATATTATATATATATATATATAATGTATATATATATATATATATATATATATAATATATTATATAGGTCTGTATATATAATATAATATATATATATATATATATATATATTATATATATATATATACAGGGTGACCCAAAAATACAGGCTGTCTATTAAAAAAAAGTCAGTTTTTTGGGATCACCCTATATATACATATATATTTGAAATATGTGTACTTTGGCAGCATTCTTTCATTTATAAATATAAAATTAAACAAAACAGATGTCTCCTGTTTAAGGATTTTATTTCCGATATTCTCAATATTTCTGGCAAAAAAACAACAAAACAAAACAAACAAAAAATCCAAATACTCGAAGCTCTATACATGAAACAATACAAACCATGCTTAAATAAGATTAATTTCGAATAGAGTAGTGACATTTTTAAAATGCCTATAACCCTTTCCTAGCCAATTCCCCTCGTTCCAGCCCTTACACTCCTTAGTATAATTTCTACAATTTCCTCTCCTACTTACTCTCATCACAACTAACTTGAAAAAAACAACAACAAAACCCCCCAAAAACAAAAAAACAACAACAACAACAACAAACAAACAAACTGGAACGCAAACAGATCGCCCCTGAAGATGGAACTTCGAAGTGCTGAAAGTACTTGGGACTAAAACTTTAGTTTGACTAATCCACGAATTCCATCCAAATATAAAAAAAGTTGACCAGAAAGATTGAAAAGATCAGAAATACACTCGTTAAACAGGAGACATCTGTTTTGTTTAATTATATATATCCCATAAATTTGGTATGAGCTCTCTAATTGGTAATTTAAATTAAATCTCACCACTCAGCATATAAGCAATGATCGTTTCCCCGGAAAATTTGATTTCTCAGTGACAGTAAAATACGTAAACAACCCTATGTATTTAATAGTTTAAAAACACCAGTCCCCGCTACAGCTGTCAGTGGACGAGGGGATAAGATATCAGGCAACCATACGGTCAGTCTGAGTTCGACCCTAGCCAAAGATAGTTGTGTCTAGCCAAAATGAAGAGGCGTGAAACGCCGGAACACGTGTCTGTGGATGACTTATTATATATATATATATATATATATATATATATATATATATATATATATATATATATATGTATTATATATTATATATTTATATATAGAATGAATAGAGAATAAATGAGAAAAGTATTGGCATAAAAAGGTGCTCAATGCCAATAAATCAGAGCAGATTTACAATCAATAACAATGATATGGATATTATAAACTCATAACTATAAGTTATATATATATATATATATGAAGGCGCATGGGCTCGTCGATTTGAGTTCAATTCCTAGACGAAGCTGTTGGCATTTCACATCGCGCTAATACCCTTGGGAACAGTATGAATCCATATATTCTCCCTCCAGCTATGGGTTAAATAGTAGGGCAGACTAGGCCCTTCAGCCTTGGTTAGGTAACCAGTCTAGGAGAGGGATAACTCTGAATTCAAAATTCCTGAGGTCGGTCGTTGATTGGGTTTGTGGCAACCCTGGATGCACCAATTATTTCCTATCGACTGTGCCAAAAAGTGTGGATGGTCCAACACAAGCCTTCACCGCTATAAACAAATCCCTGTGTGGGTGTTCATTGTGTGTATGAACCCTCATACGTCGAAAATCGACGGGAGAGTCTATTTAATTTTGTAATATATATATATATATATATATATAATATTTGTATACACATATAAACTCTCACACACACTCATATACATACCTATATATATATATATATAATATATATATATATATATATGTCTGTATGTTTGTATCTACATCTAGTCCTTGGACACTTCTGCGTAGACTACAAAACATTAACTACAGCGTTGTTTACCATATGCATCACGACAGTTCTGTTTAGATACCCAACTCATTGAGACAAATAATGTGGTTATTTTCATACGAGATTTTTAGATTTTTAGAGAAATTCAATTAATTCATTTTCTATATCGTCAGATTTCAAAATTTGATGTTTTATATCTTTGTCTCGTATTCTTTATAGCAAAGGAAATATCTCAACTTCAGTTGATTATTTCAAAGTATTTTCAAGATAAAAGATGAAATCGCCGTTTTTTTTCGCTTTATTTAAAGCACTGATTAGACACCGAAGTCTTTTTTCTTTATAATTAAACAACATTTGTCTACTAATTAACGGACTGATATAAGTTGCTTTTGTTCGTTAATGGTAAAAACTAAGATTAAACGGAAAGATAGATAAAGAAATGAATGTGTTGTTTTGTTCTCAAGTTCCTTTTGTGGCATAAAATTTTCCGTTTGAGAGAAATTCTGACGACTAAAACGTAATTATGAATTAAAAAAAACTATCAAACCTTAAGCTGTACGGGGCGGCCTTCCTATCTATAGCTCTGCTGATTCGGCCTAATAGGCCGAAATGTACATACAGAGATTGATTTTTCTCGATTTGTTTAGCCATACATTTAATAGGTATTCCCGCCTAATTCATTATTAATTAATTAATTTTCAAAATTAGGTACGACTCCAATTAAACACTTATTCTCCCAAAAATTATCGGCAAAAAGCCATTCTAAACAAACCGTGTTTACAACTTATCACATCGTCGTGTAATAAAAGTCACTGAAGTGGAATATTAACCTACTCTAAACAAATCGTAAAAATCTGGGAAGTGCGTTTGGTGTAGAGGTTGTGATATCGGCCTGTCAGCTTGGCAGTCCGGTTTCAAATCACGCACGGGGCGGCCTTCCTATTTATAGCTCTGCTGATTCGGCTTAATAGGCCGAGATGTACATACAGAGATTGATTTTTCTCGATTTGTTTAGCCATACATTTAATAGGTATTCCCGCCTAATTCATTATTAAATAATTAATTTTCAAAATTAGGTACGACTCCAATTAAACACTTATTCTCCCATATATATATATATATATATATATATATATATATTTGTAAAGAAAAAAGGCTTAAAGACCGGATATTAAGCGATTATGGTCCATTTCTACCCGTGGGTATCTATTTGTTAACCTATCGGCCATTTGACAGCTGCTGTAAAGGGTGTGGTGTTTAAACTATTAAATACATACATTTGTTTATATATTTAACGATCACCAGATAGATCCAGTCTCTAAACAGACGATCATTGCTTTATATATGCTGGCAGTGAAAGTTAATTTAAGTCACTCTAGAGAACTCTACTGAGTTTTTGGAACCATATATATATATATATATTTGCCTGCTATGGCAGGGGCGTGTAATAGTAGTATCATCATTGACAAGGTTAATTTCGCAGGGATTGTTCGCTATGTACCGGCGGCCGAACGGATATGGTCTCTGACTATGCCTGTGAAGTCCCGGTTTCGATTCCTGTCGGAGGGGAGTCGTTAGTATACATCGCTGAAGAGACTTAATAAAGTCGAAACAGTCTGTACGGTGTTCTACATGGCGAGCCATCCTTTGCGGGATTTACTTGTCAAGATTATTTTCTATAATTATCGAATCTTATTCGATACATGCATTTATAATTGCCTTCAAGCAGAAATATAAATAATATATATATTATATATATATATATATATATATATATATATATATGGTTCCAAAAACTCAGTAGAGTTCTCTAGAGTGACTGAAATTAACTTTCACTGCCAGCATATATAAAGCAATGATCGTCTCTTTAGAGACTGGATCTATATGGTGATCGTTAAATATATAATTCAATGCCTGAAGAAGACAACAGATCAGAAACACGTGTCGCATGCATATGTAAGTTAATAAAAAAAAAAACAACATAATCCTTTTTGCAAACCTTCTTTTTTATAATATATATATATATATATATATTGTAAACACGGTTTGTTTGGAATGGCTTTTTGCCGATAATTTTTGGGAGAATAAGTGCTTAATTGGAGTCGTACCTAATTTTGAAAATTAATTAATTAATAATGAATTAGGCGGGAATACCTATTAAATGTATGGCTAAACAAATCGAGAAAAATCAATCTCTGTATGTACATTTCGGCCTATTAGGCCTCATATATATATATATATATATATATATATATATATATATATATATATATATATCTTGACAAGTGGGTTCCACATATGCTTCTTATATAAATAGAGGAAAATTTTACGGTGTAGATATTTAATTAATGTAAATATTTAGATATAAAATTTAGATATGAATTTGCACTATTTCTTTAAAGATACATTAACTTTTTATAGCTAGAAATATCTTCACGCAATATAGAAATAAATGGAACACCACAACTCTCTTAATAACACAAGAAAAGAGATAAAGTAAAATGGTTTTATACTTCTTCCGTAGTTAAATTAACAACAAACAACAACAACAACAAAACACTATTTACAATTTGGATATTTCCTAGTTGAGTAACATGAGTTACCCAGAAAAAACAGAACCCATATTATTTATTTATTTTCCCATTAAACTAACCCTAAACCCCAACCCCAACCCTAACCCTAACCCTAACCCTAACCCTAAACCCTAACCTTAACCCTTGTCGGACTTAAACTTAAAAGAAATATTAAAATTAACAGTTTTATTACAAAATTTGTGGGTTCTGTTTTTTCTGGTTCACCCTGTAATATTATGTTACTCAACTAGGGTGTTAGGGTTAGGGTTAGGGTTAGGGTTAGTTTAATGAGAAAATAAATAATTTTGGATCTGTTTTCTTGGTCCCCCTGTAATATCGTGTTATCAACTAGAAATAACCGACGATTTTTACCATTAAAGAAAGGGAGTGGTAAACGGACATTTTTCTCAACTGCGGGGTTGCTGGTGGTCGTAGGGACCAGCAGTCAACTCTGGATTTGAGAGAATGACTCTCTAAATTGCTCCTACAAATATACTAAACTATAATAAAGGATTCGAAGATGATAGGTAGATGATTAGTGAGAGATGGGTTATTTATAGACTTCATAGCAAATTTCTTCTAATTAAAACGATGGAAATTAATTCTTTTCAACATAACTAAAAGTAAGGAATATTTTAGTTTTTAATTTTAGTCATTAAACTAAACAGGAAAAAGCCTTAGGGAAACAATCATTGATTCGCTCAGCTTTACTATAATAATAGATAATACGTATTCGTATATTGTTTATAATTTCGAATCCATTTTGAAAGCCGTATCGTACTTCGTTGATAACAGGAATTTTACGGAATGTCTAAAACTCTGTTACTATGCCAAGAGTAAACTTTTTCCACTTCTTCTTAATTTTGAAAATATTTTGGCAAAATTTGATTTCTGGAAAAATTTCTTTTACACGTCTGACCTTTACGTAGTCTAGCAAACACGCCTCGGGGCACCTATAAGTATTAAATTGAAGAAGAAGAAGAAGAAGAAGAAGAAGAAGAAGAAGAAGAAGAAGAAGAAGAAGAAGAAATGAAAGAAGACGAAGAGGGAGAAATGAAAGAAGACGAAGAAGAAATGAAAGAAGAGGAAATGAAAGAAGAAATAAAAGAAGAAATGAAAGAAGAAGACGAAATGAAAGAAGAAGAAATGAAAGAAGACGAAGAAATGAAAGAAGAAGAAGAAGAAGAAGAAAAAGAAGAAGAAGAAGAAGAAGAAGAAGAAATGAAAGAAGACGAGGAGGAAGAAATGAAAGAAGAAGAAAGAAGAAGAAGAAGGAAGAAGAAGAAGAAGAAGAAGAAGAAGAAGAAGAAGAAGAAGAAGAAGAAGAAGAAGAAATGAAAGAAGATAAAATGAAAGAAGACGAGGAGCAAGAAATGAAAGAAGAAGTAGAAGAAGAAATGAAAGAAGAAGAAGAAGAAGAAGAAGAAGAAGAAGAAGAAGAAGAAGAAGAAGAAGAAAGCAAAATTTATTAAAAAACCCAGCAAAAACATAAACAAAGACAAGAAAAGCAAAAAAGAAAAGAAATGGTTTCAATTTAATCAGCGACACCATTACGACGTTTTTTTTAATAGACAATATTTTTTAATAGACAATATTTTGTTGTTATTAGGAGATAAATATTGCTTTGACGAGTAAAGGGAGAGAAAAAATATATCATATGTGCAAAAGAAAGGTTTAAACGAGATCATTCACTAATATAGTGGACATAAACTAGCAGTAAAAACTTACTGAATAAAACATAATATAGGCCTCAATGGTGTCACGAAGGATTAGCACTTGAAACGGTATTTTTTTCGGCGGACTGCCCTATTGTCAGTATCAGCCGGACACCGTGCGAGTTTATCCCCTTTTCATTAGCACTCGACCGGGAAGATTATTTTTGCATCTGAGGTGGAGTGTTACTCTTACCATCAGTTCCCCACTTTACTGCACAAATCTAAGCTGAATTGGCGATGGCCGGTATCGAACTCGGAACATTGTGGTTCCTAGGTGGATGCTAACTGAGTGTAAACAAGTTGTGATTTAACATAGACACATAAAGTGACATTCATCATCATCATCATCATCATGTCTCTATCATTCATCGTCGTGGGGAGGTCCTCCATGCAGCATCCAGTATCCGCACAGAGTTGGTCAATGTATATCCTTGGTGGGCGGCATACACTAGCACGTCTATGAGTTGGTTTCCACAGGAGAACGTCGCTTATGAGCTCGTCCTTGCTTCCCCAGCAGTGTCCAGCATGCCTTGTCCGTCTCCCTCAAATGGTTTGTGCGATGTGGGGCAGGTGACCATACAGCTGCTTCCTTGTGGGGTGTTGTTTTCACGACTTGTTCAAAACCGCACGCACCATTAGAAATTAATATTTTTTCATTATTTTTTATTTTATTTCTCCGGCCATATTTATTTTTTTGAATAAATTTTAATCCGCTTTGCAAACTCACTTTTCCTTAATCCCAATTATCTATCCAGAGCTCAATGAGGGATCCAACGGGTCACATTTTTTCTAGTTCCCTTACATATTGAAATGGCCCTCATATTTATTGTACCATGATGTACTCAGATTGGTCTCAATGTTTCAACCTATTCTGCCATTGTTGTTAAAATCTATCTATTCTTTCTTTCTTTCTTTCTCTCCGTACTAAGACTGGTAATTTTTTTCTGAAAATTTAGACGAATAATCATCATCATCATCATCATCATCATCATCATCATCATCATCATCATTTTTTCTTTCTTTCCGTACCAAGAATGGTCATTTTTAAAAAGATTTAGACGAATCATCATCAATCATCATCATCATCATCATCATCATCATTTTTTTCTTTCTTTCCGTACCAAGACTGGTCATTTAAAAAAGATTTGACGAATCATCATCATCATCATCATCATCATCATCATCATCATCATCATCAATTTTTCTTTCATTCCGTACTAAGACAGGTAAGTCTTTTTGAAAATTTAGACGAATCCTCATCATCATCATCATCATTTTTTCTTTCTTTCCGTACCAAGACTGGTCATTTTTTAAAGATTTAGACGAATCATCATCATCATCATCATCATCATCAATTTTTCTTTCATTCCGTACTAAGACAGGTAAGTCTTTTTGAAAATTTAGACGAATCATCATCATCATCATCATCATCATCATCATTTTTTCTTTCTTTCCGTACCAAGACTGGTCATTTTTTAAAAGATTTAGACGAATCACCATCATCATCATCATCATCATCATCATCATCATCATCATCAATTTTTCTTTCATTCCGTACTAAGACAGGTAAGTCTTTTTGAAAATTTAGACGAATCATCATCATCATCATCATCATCATCCTCATTTTTCCTGGCCGACACAGGATCAACAGTATTCTACAGAAGATGAGAAGAACAGAGAGAATCCAACCCAGATGTAAAGATAAAAGATAGACGACTTGCAATCAACCAGCTTAGAAGGATGCGTATTATAAGATGGTAGGAGAAGAAAAGGACTGGTCAAATATCTACTTATATATCTACTAGCAGCGGCTACCCGGCGTTGCCCTGTGTAGAGGGGGGTTCTTTTAAAGTTAGTCCCGCAGATCCATTATTGCTGAATCGTGAGTTGAACCCTCGTGTGATCCCCGATTTAAACCCTATGTAAAAAATAGACCTTGCATTGATCCAGCTACTCTGAAAAGAAATGTTAATGTCTACTATCTAAAATATTAAATGTAAAAAAAATTCAATTCTGTTATCATTTCAATTTTATTTTTTAATTATCTTCCCGAATATAAATCAAATCTTCATTATTTTGCTCAAAAACCAAGCCCTGGTGATATTTAATGTGTAATGAAAAAAATCCATACTGTTATCATTTAAATTTCATTTTTTAATTATCTTCACGAATATAAATCAAATCTTCATTATTTTGCTCAAAAACCAAGCCCTGGTGATATTTAATGTGTAATGAAAAAAAATCCATACTGTTATCATTCAAATTTCATTTTTTTAATTATCTTCACGAATATAAATCAAATCTCTATTCATTTTGCTCAAAAAACAAGCCCTGGTGATATTTAATGTGTAATGAAAAAAAATCCATACTGTTATCATTCAAATTTCATTTTTTAATTATCTTCACGAATATAAATCAAATCTTCATTATTTTGCTCAAAAACCAAGCCCTGGTGATATTTAATGTGTAATGAAAAAAATCCATACTGTTATCATTTAAATTTCATTTTTTAATTATCTTCCCAAATATAAATCAAATCTCTATCATTTTTGCTCAAAAACCAAGCCCTGGTGATATTTAATGTGTAATGAAAAAAAAATCCATACTGTTATCATTCAAATTTCATTTTTTAATTATCTTCACGAATATAAATCAAATCTTCATTATTTTGCTCAAAAACCAAGCCCTGGTGATATTTAATGTGTAATGAAAAAAAATCCATACTTTATCATTTAAATTTCATTTTTTAATTATCTTCACGAATATAAATCAAATCTTCATTATTTTGCTCAAAAACCAAGCTCTGGTGATATTTAATGTGTAATGAAAAAATCCATACTGTTATCATTTAAATTTCATTTTTAATTATCTTCACGAATATAAATCAAATCTTCATTATTTTGCTCAAAAACCAAGCCCTGGTGATATTTAAATGTGTAATGAAAAAAATCCATACTGTTATCATTTAAAATTTCATTTTTAATTATCTTCACGAATATAAAATCAAATCTTCATTATTTTGCTCAAAAACCAAGCTCTGGTGATATTTAATGTGTAATGAAAAAAAATCCATACTGTTATCATTTAAATTTCATTTTTTAATTATCTTCACGAATATAAATCAAATCTTCATTATTTTTCTCAAAAACCAAGCCCTGGTGATATTTAATGTGTAATGAAAAAAAAATCCATACTGTTATCATTCAAATTTCATTTTTTAATTATCTTCACGAATATAAATCAAATCTTCATTATTTTGCTCAAAAACCAAGCCCTGGTGATATTTAATGTGTAATGAAAAAAAAATCCATACTGTTATCATTCAAATTTCATTTTTTAATTATCTTCACGAATATAAATCAAATCTTCATTATTTTGCTCAAAAACCAAGCCCTGGTGATATTTAATGTGTAATGAAAAAAAATCCATTACTGTTATTTAAATTTCATTTTTTAATTATCTCACGAATATAAATCAAATCTCTATCATTTTGCTCAAAAAACAAGCCCTGGTGATATTTAATGTGTAATGAAAAAAATCCATACTGTTATCATTTAAATTTCATTTTTTAATTATCTTCACGAATATAAATCAAATCTTCATTATTTTGCTCAAAAACCAAGCCCTGGTGATATTTAATGTGTAATGAAAAAAAAATCCATACTGTTATTTAAATTTCATTTTTTAATTATCTTCACGAATATAAATCAAATCTCTATCATTTTTGCTCAAAAAACAAACCTGGTTATATTTAATGTGTATATATATTTAATTTATCGTTAATCGTTTGATTTTCGAGGTTTCCTCCGGAGATACATATACACACAACTGCCCTTTATATATGTATAGATTAAATGAAAACTTTTTTTCTCTTTCGCCTGAATTGTATTACTCTTCCTACACTACCACTTGACATTTGATTATTATTGTCTTTCTTACTGCTATTTTGTATTTGCACTTAGACTTAAGGTAACAAGAACAAACCACTTCCGCCGTAGACATGTATTGACCTTCCTGTACTGGTATCACGAACAAAAACAGATTTCAGGAATCGCAGCATTGATGGCGTCGATGTTGGTTTAATTTTAGAAATTCTCTTCGTGTTATTGTTCGCAGTGAGCACTCATTATATTGTGCCACCGCAGTAGATAAGGATAATTGCATTGAACGTCCTTGGTATCTTTTATTTTCAACGGTTAACAATATGGAGTACACGCTATTTTCCCCCTTCTTTGAAAAAAAAAAACCAACAAAAACTTATAGGCTTTGCTTGATATATATAACAAAGTTGATAACTTAAATTGAAAAAAAAAAAAAAAATATCTTACACATTTATTTATATTTACTAGCCAGAATATACGCACTCCTGGCGCAAGTATTTAAGTTTTAATGTAGTGAAATATATTAAATTAGAAAGACTAATGAAACTAAATAAGAATGCAGATAAAATTGATTTGAAACAAAGATAATTGCATAGAACGTCCTTGGTATCTTTTATTTCCAATGGTTAACAATATGGAGTACACGCTAATTTTCCCCCTTCTTCGAAAAAAAAACTTATAGGCTTTGTTTGATATATATATAACAAAGTTCTATAACTTTAATCAAAATAGAAAAAATATCTCACGTTATTTATAGTTACTAGCCAGAATTTAAGTTTTAATGTAGTGAAATATATCAAATTAGAAATACTAATGAAACTAAATAAGAATGCAGATAAAAATCGATTATAAACAAAGGGGATATAATCGAAAAATAGAACAACTTTGAAACTAACTCTTCTGTCATTTTCCATCATCCCCTCTTTTATTGCTAAATTTTTCTAATTTAACTATTTAGATAAATTAAGAAGTAAATAATAAAATTATAGTTATTTCTTCTTGTTAATGGATTTCTTTTAAGATTTATCTCTGAGATTGTTGCTCTTATTTATCAAAATAAAACCTATATATATATATATATATATATATATATATATATATATAATCAAAAAATCCGGAGATGAAATCTTCTTTACGACAGAAGTTTCTTTAAAAAGTGACCTAGTTTGCAGAGCTCAATGTGTGCTCTTTTTGTCAGAGCCACAGAGCAAAATTATATAAGTAAAAATATTAAAGAAGATTTTGATCTTCTGCATTATAGCCTATTTCAGGAAGCCTAGACCAAGTGTTTGAAGTTCCCCATCATAGACAACTCGACAAAGTGGGGAGAGGACGCTGTCCGGAGACACAAAATACGACTCAGCAGGTCCGTCTTTTTTTTCGTTTCATATTTACTCTTCTCTCTCTCTCCTTCTCAATACGACACACGTTCAATCACAGACTTTGTTTTAACAAAACTGCTAGAATGTTAACACATCAAAACGGCCACTCGCAGTAACAAAATATAAACAATACATCCACACTCTGCACACACAACTACCTACAGACACATACATTCCGCAACACAACTGAGAGAACAATTGACTATACCAATTGTATTTATGTATATAAAGTTGTTTCTTGTACCTATTTAGTTTTCTTCTTTTGTTTTCTACGGATACTATATTTCCGTAGTCTTATACAATTAAATTGTGGGATGCAACACTCGGAATCTTCTTCATCCACTCACACACCGAGTACACAAGACCCCCACACCTATCAAAAGCTGAGGTCTGTATGTCAAACGAAGCAAAGCTTAAAAGATGACAACTCTGCCAGTTTCTGAGACCTTATAAAGTGATATTTATTTTTAAACCACTAGGACCGGTTTTGCTCAGTTGGTAGAGTGTTCGGTTGGGAACCTCAAGGTTCCTGGTTCGATACCGACCCTCGCCAACTCAGCGTATAAGTAGCACAGGGATCTGTGCGGTATAGTGTGGAGCTGTATAGGTGTGGCGGCTCGCCTCAGACGCTAAAACAATCTCCTTTATCTAGCGCTAGTGAAAAGAAGTTAGACTCCCTGGCTATCTAGCTGATACCGACTTTAGGCCACCCTGGTGGTAAGGTTTAGTTCCGAGGTTCACTCTAACTCCGAGTCGTGGTATCTTTTAGGAGTCCATCTACGGGTCAAATATATATATTTAAAAGTTGGGAATGGTATGCATCCAACTTTTCTCCTCCTAAATAGTAGAAAAAAAGCCGGTTTAGAAAAAGGAAAATTCTAAAATCAAACCTGTTAAAATCCATTTTAAAATTCCTCCGGTGTCACAGACTGGTCATGCAGAGAGGTTGGATAAATATATACCCATCACAGTTACTCTCTCTCTCTCTCTCTCTCTCTCTCTCTGTCTCTGTCTCTCTCTCTCTCTCTCTCTCGCACTCTCGCCAATTCTCCTCTCTCTCTCTCTCTGTACACACACACACACACACACACACCACACACACACATATATATATATATATATATATCGATATATATATATATATATCTTGTTCTTATTTATCTATCTATCTATCTATCTATAAATCTTTCTCTCTCCCTTTCCCTCTCTCGCTCTCACTCTCTCTCTCACTCACACTCTCTCTCTCCGTCTCTCTCTTCTCTCTCTCTCTCTCTTCTATATTATATATATATATATATATATATATATATACACATCTCAGTATGTTCATATCTATCTATCTATCTGTCTATTAATCACAGTCTTTTGATATCTATCTCGGTATCTCTATCTCCCCCTCCTCTCTCTCTCTCTATATATATATATATATATATATATATATATCTATATATATATATATATATATATATATATATATCGATCTATATATCTCAGTCTGTTCATATCTATCTATCTATATATCTATAATCACATTCTTTTGATATCTATCTCGCTATCTCCATCTTCCCTCTCTCCCTTTCTCTCTCTCCCCCTCTCTCTCTCTCCTCTCTCTCTCTCTCTATATATATATATATATATATATATATATATATATATTGCAGCCTGTTCATATTTATCTATCCGAGCCTTTCCATATCTATTTATCTAGCTAGCTAGGTAGGTAGGTAGCTAGCTATCTAGCAAGATAGCCAGATAGATATCTCGATAGCTAGATATTTATCCAGTTACTTCAGCCTGTATGTATCCATGTATCTATTTATCTATCTATTTATCTATCTGTACCAGCATGTTCATATATATCCTAACCTGTTCATATATATATATATATCTGTCCCAATATGTCCATATCTATCTATCATACCTATCCTAGCCTGTTCACATATATCTGTCCCAACACGGCCATATTTATCATATCTCTCCTAGCTTGTTCATATATATATGTCCCAACAAGACCATATCTATCTATCATACCTATCCTAACCTGCTCATATATATCTGTCCCAATATGGACTTATCTATCATACCTATCCTCGCCTGTTCGTATATATCTGTCCCCACATGACCATATCTATCTATCATACCTATCCTAAGGCTATTCATATATATCTGTCCCAACAGACCATATCTATCTATCGTATTCTCTCCTAGCCTGTTCATATATATCTGTCCCAACATGACCATATCTATCTATCATACCTATCCTAAACTGTTCATATATATTCTGTCCCAACATGACCATATTCTATCTATCATACCCTATCCTAACCTGTTCATATATATCTGTC
Source organism: Doryteuthis pealeii (assembly GCA_023376005.1). Classification (NCBI taxonomy): domain Eukaryota; kingdom Metazoa; phylum Mollusca; class Cephalopoda; order Myopsida; family Loliginidae; genus Doryteuthis; species Doryteuthis pealeii. The sequence continues at coordinate 377,661 of CM042152.1, forward strand.
CCAATATGACCTTATCTATCATACTATCCTAGCCTGTTCACATATATCTGTCCCAAATATGACCTTATCTATCATACCTATCCTAGCCTGTTCATATATATCTGTCCCAACATGACCATATCTATCTATCATACCTATCCTAGCCTATTCATATATCTGTCCCCAATATGACCATATCTATCTATCTATCTATCTATCTATCTATCATATTTCATTAAAATCCCGTCATCCAGCTAACAAGATAGGCTTCTGTATATTGTTGAATAACCAACGCCTTAAACTGCATGTGCACTTTTATGTAATATGCCAACTGTTTTTCTTACTCATAAATAATGTAAAACAAACTACTGAGATGTATGAAGCATTCTGACACAGGGAGACCGACATCCACAATTAGATATCAACGGCCCTCGATTCCCCAAATTCAACATTATTCTTTTAATTTTGTAACTTTTCTTGTTCCGAGAAACTAAGTGACAGATATGAAATATGTGCGTTACCGCGGGGCATTACTTAAAATCCTACGAAATACAGACCTGCCGCTTGTTCATACATTTTAAACATTTGCAGTTTATTCTTTTTTGGGGTTTTTAATTGATTATTCGATCGATTATGATTTACAACGAATCTTTATGTTTTAATATCATTTTATAAAAAAAATAACTTTTCTTTTGATTTGTTATTACATACGTTCTGTCTTTTCTTTCTTTCTTTCTTTCTTTCTTTCACTGTTTTCTTTCTTTCTTTCTTTCTTTCTTTCTTTCTTTCTTTTTTTTCTTTGTTTCATTTTGTGTTTGGTTCTGTTTATCTTTCTTTCTTTCTTTCTTTCTTTCTTTCACTTTCTTTTTTTCTTTCTTTCTTCTTTCTTTAACTTTTACTTTATTTTTCTTTCGTTCGTTTCTTTCTTTTCTTTTTCTTTCTTTGTTTCATTTTGTGTTTTGGTTCCGTTTAATCTTTATTTCTTTCTTTCTTTCTTTCTCTCTTTCTTTCACTTTCTCTTTAACTTTTTACTTTATTTCTATTTTCGTTCGTTCATTCTTTCTTTCTTCTTTCTTTCTTTCACTTTTCACTTTCTGTTTTCTTTTTCTTTCTTTCTTTAACTTTTTAACTTTATTTTCTTTTCGTTGTTTCATTCTTTCTTTCTTTCTTCATTTTTTCTCTATTTTTTTTCGTCCTTTCTTCTTTCTTTCTTCTTTCTTTCTTTTTCTTCACTTTTGTCTCTATTTTTTTTTCTTTCTTTCTTTCTTTCTTTCTTTCTTTCTTTCTTTCTTTCTTTCTTCCTTTATTTCTTTCACTTTACACTTTATTTTTCATTATTTTTCCTTTCTTTAACTTTTTCATTTCTTTTTCTTTTCATGCGTTCATTCTTTCTTTCTTTCGTTCTTTCTCTCTTTCTTTCTTTCACTTTTCTCTCTATTTTTTTGTTCTTTCTTTCTTTTAATTTGTTATTACGTAAGTTCTGTCTATTTACTTTCTTTCTTTCTTTCTTTCTTTCACTTTCCGCTTTATTTTTTTTTTATTTTTTCTTTCTTAATTTAATTTTTTACTTTATTTTTCTTTTCGTTCGTTCATTCTTCTTTTCTTGCTTTCTTTGATTTTCTCTTTATTATTTTTGTTTTTCTTTCTTTCTTTCTTTCTTTCCATTTTCATTTTCATTTTCTTTCTTTCTTTCTTTCCCAATAATATTTCCATCTTCTTTTCCAGTAATATCTGATTATTTCTTTCATCTTTTTCTTTTCTCTCTCAGTCATTTTTCTTTCTTTCTTTCACTTTTTACTTTTTTCAAACTTCATCGCTTTCTTTATTTCACTTTCCATCTTTTCTTTCTTTCATTCATGTTTCATTTTCTTTTCTTTTTTTCTTTCTTTCTTTCTTTCGTTTTTTTTCTTTCTTCTTTCTTTCTTTTTCATCTCCAGTCATTTTTCTTTCTCTCTCTTCTTCTTTCTTTCTGTCTTGCACGTTGCATTTTATTTTTATTTTCTTTCTTTCTTTCTTTCTTTCTTCTTCCCAGTAATATTTATTCTTTCTTTCTTCTTTCTTTTTTCTTCCTCTCTCAATAATTTCTTTCTTTCTTTTCTTTCTTTTCTTCTCTTTCTTTCATATGAAATTTCTTTCACAGTCACTTCGTATTTTTTCATTCTTAGTAATATTTTGTCTTTACCTGTATTGTTATATTGTTTGTTACCCAGTAAATTTTGTTCCTTTTCTTCTTCTTTCTTTTCTTTCTTTTCAGTCATTTATTTCTTACCAACCTCTTGCTTTTCTGTACTATCTTCTTAATAGGGTTTTGTTATTTGTGTTTGTTTTTTCTTTCTTCTCGATAATTTCTACTTTCTTTCTTTCTTTCTTTCTTTCTTTCTTACTTTTTCTGTACACCCATACTCCCTTTTCTTTCTGTCTTATTTCCACTTACCGACATATTATCATCTCTTTTTCTTCATTCCATTTCTAGAAGAAACAAAGAAACAACGAAAAAAGAGAAAAATGAGAAGTTCTCAATCTTTCTTTTATTTATATGCACCATGTTCTTTTATTTCTTTCTTTCTTTCTTCTTTTCTTTTCTTTCTTCTTCTTTTCGGTCATTTCTTTCTTACTACCTTTATAACTACCTATGCTTTTCTTTTTTATCTATTTCTTTCTTAATAGGTTTTTTATTTGTTTGTTTGTTTTGTTTCTTCTTCCCGGGTAATTTCTTTTTTCTTCTTTCTTCTGTTTATATGTATTACTCTGTTTTATTTTGTTTACATTGTACTCTTTCTTTCTTTCAGATTTTTCTACTTCCATATCCCACCCTCTCTCTCTCTCTCTCTCTCTCTCTCTCCTCCCCACATTCTCCCCTTCTGCAAATTCCACACTAGAATCGAATATTGAACACAAATAAATTAGCACCAAACGAAAATAATTACCTGAAAGAAAAAAACAAAAAACACCCCCCCTAAAAAAAAAACAACAAAAAAAAAAGAACGAAAAAAACAAACAACAAAATAAAACAAAACAAAAATCAAGTAAATAAGAACTTCAGATCTAAATTGAAATCTCTCGCACCCCCCCCCCACTCTCTCTCTCTCTCTTTCAAGCAAAATGATCCCAGAAAGAAAAAAAAACTACAAAAAACACATTAAGAGACGAGTGAGTGAGAAGGATGGAGGGCAAAGTTGATAGAGTCTTTAATATTCAACATGGGATCCAATCATATGTTTTGCTGGTTCTCAACGGACGAAAAAAAAGAAAATTGCATAAATAGAATAAAAATAAATAAAGGAAACAAAAGAAAAATACACATAAAAATATGTAAAAATAAAACAGTGACGAGTTATTTTTGTTACCTTGTTATTTATTTTTCATTTAACACGTTGTTTCCCGTTGTTTGCCTATCTATCTATCTATCTATCTATCTATCTATCTATCAATTCCTGACTTAAGTGCTTCTTTCTTTCTGATACAACGAACCACTTTTTGAATCGAAATTGTTTCAAACCAGGATACAGGAGAGATATCTTCAAGAAAGGCATTTTGGAATATTGGTACATTTTTCTTTAGGTTTATTTTATTTCATGTTTAGCAGGATAGTCTCACAAATCAATGTTGCATACTGAGGTTTTCACAGTACCAAATCGATATAATGTTGTATAACCTTTTCTTACTTCTTACTTCTAGTCGTCTTTTCTTCTGGATGGCTTTGGTTCTATCTTCTAACATCTTGCGTCTGGAGTTGTCGTGGGGACTTCGGTCTGGTTTTCTGTTAGGGATTTCCCTTTATCAGAAGCCCTGTGTCATTGTTAGATTTTAGGTAATAAACACAAGACTTCGATTTACGTTGATGTTACTTTATTTCCAAATCCCCAACTCAGACACCTGCGCAGTGAGAATCACATCTTACGAGCTCGGCTTCTACTTGCTAACTGCTCGGCTTCTAACTTCTAACTGACTGAGTTACTTCTATCCTTAAACCGGAACAGGGTCTTCTATGCCTTCCAGTTCTCACGATTTATCCCCGGCCCCAACTCAGACACCTGCGCAGTGAGACTCACATCTTACGAGCTCGGCTTCTACTTGCTAATTGCTCGGCTTCTAACTTCTAACTGACTGGAGTTACTTCTATCCTTAAACCGGAACAGGGTCTTCTATGCCTTCCAGTCCTCACGATTTATCCCCGGAAGGCAAGGTGAGAGTGAGGTCAAGGCGGCCGTCACTCACTCTCAAAGGCCATCAGCTGCACTAATCGCCATTATGTTTCTACACTATTGCCATAAATATAGGCATCTAATAAATTATTGTAACATCAATTACTACTTAAAAGCGAGTACGATCCTCACTGAGTATCCCATACTTGTGACCTAGTGTCAAATCAAACCCGTGGTGAACGGGTTGGGTAAATTAATATCTATCTATCTATCTATCTATCTATTTTCATATGTGTGAATATATCTATCAATTAATTTATCTATGTAGGCGCCCCGTTATATTTTAATGTTTAGCAATATAGTCTCACAAATCCACTACTACAGAGAAGTGAGTTCGATCCTCACTGAGTGTCCAATACTTGTAACCTGGTGTCAAATCAAACCCATGGTGAACGGGCTGGTTAAATAATATCGATCTATTCATCTATCTATCTATATTCATATGTATCTATCTATATATCTCTCTATCTATCTATGTCAGTGTCCCATCATAGTTTAATGCTTAGCAATATAGTCTCGCAAGTCCATTACTACTGAAAAGCGATTTCGATTCCCCCACTGGATATCTCATACTTGTCCCTTATGTCAAATCCAACCTGTGGTGAACGGGTTGGGTATATAATATCTATCTATATTCATATATATGTATGTATTTTTGGGAGAATATGTGCTTAATTGAAGTCATACCTAATTTTTGAAAATGAAATAGTTATTAATTAATGAATTAGGCGGGCATATCTGTTCAAATGTAAAGCGTAAACAAATCGAAAAAAAATTCAATCTCTCTATGTACATTTCGGCATATTAGTTATAGACAGAATCACACACAGAGCAATTTCCTGTCTATAACTCTGCTGATGAGGTATAATATGCCGAAATGTACATACAGAGATTGACTTTTTCTCGATTTGTTACGCTTTACATTTGAACAGATATGCCCGCCTAATTCATTAATGTCCGCCTAATTATCACCTAATTAATTTTCAATTAGGTATGACTTCAATTAAGCACTTATTCTCCCATATATATATATTAATGGACTCTCCCGTCGATTATCGACGTATGAGGGTTCATTACACACAATGAACTCCCACACAGGGATTTGTTTATAGTGGTGAAGGCTTGTGGTTGGACCATCCACACTTTTTGCCACAGTCGATAGGAAAGAATTGGCATCAAGGGTTTGCCACAAACCCAATCAACGACCGACCTCAGGAATTTTGAAAATTCAGAGTTATCCCTCTCCTACATATATATATATATATATATAATATAATATATATATATATATATACTTCTTTGGTGGGGTACCAAGTTCTTTGGTATTAGGATGATTCTTAAACTGTAGTCCTTTCCTCAACTGTACGATGTTACTGTAAAAAAATAGAAAGAACGAAAGTAAAAAACAATTTTTAAAATTGCTTACTCAAATTCTGGGTGTATATAGCATAAGAATATTGTGACGTAATCTGACGTAGGAGCTATGACGTAGTTTTTTTTACAGACAAGAAAACATCTCCATATTAATAGATGAGCTTATAATATCCATAATATCATTATTATGATGTATATATAAATATAATATATATACTAGCGAATATATGCACCCTCCGGGTGCAAATATTTAAGTTTTAATGTAATTAAAATATTGTATTAAATTAGAAAGGCTAAATGAAACAAGAATACAGATAAAAAAGATTTGAGACAGAGGAGTATAATAAAAGATTTGAAACAGAGGGAGTATAATAAAAATGGAAACAACTTGAAACTTACTCTTCCATCATTCTCGTCTTTCATTGTTATTTTTCTATTTAAGTATTTAGTTAAAAGAGGAAGTAAAGAATAAATGACAGTTATTTTATCTTGTTAATGGATTTCATTTAAGATTCATTGAAAGAGAATTTTTGCTTATATTCATTAAAAATAAAACCAAACAGTTAGAAATCAATAATACTTAAGCACATATTTATTAAATTCGATTTTTTAATATTAATATGCAATAGCCTTCCCGTTCACTTCTGTAAACGCTATTTTGTTGTATAACCATTTGGTTACTATTCTGTGATCAACTGCGTCTACACCTATTGGTTTATCTGCGTGACTATCTGTCCCATCTTTATTCGTTATTTGTACAACGTTTACGGCCCGATATGCCTTCCGGTGTTCTTTCAACGGAATTCTTGTCGGACATCGGCAAACCCTTCTTTTCGAACTCGGGGAACTTCTTCGTTCGTAGAAACTCTGCGTGGGAGCCATCACGGAAACTTCGAACCTAACCCTTTGATTCAGTCCTACGGAGGTACTTGCTTCATCATTCGCTTAACCATAGCTGGGGTAGGACGTTAGTGTGTTTAAATTATTTTGTCTATGTTACTGCCTCTACTCAGGAGTTGAACCGCGGAATCACAGAGATAATAGTCACTTAGAACTGCTTAATCTAACTACCTTATCCACTAGGCCATGTGTCCAATTGGAAAGTTCCCTAGTTCGAAAAGAATGTTCCCAGTCGAAAAGAAGCGTTCCGAGTCCGCAGCAAGGAAATTACCGAAGAAGCCGGAGGCATAACGGACGCCGTAACATTGTACAAATAACAATACAAGATGGAGACATAGTTCGAATCAACGAAGATAATACCTTTGGTTTGGTTTCTTTGTCTTATAATAGCACTATCAACTTTCGTGTTGGTTTTTATGCCAATGCCCGCACTTTAGAACAGTAGGCAGTACTATGCAACTCCATAGTCGTACGGATTGAGGACTTTCATACCTTTCCCAAGGTGTATTAGTCTAAAAGCTGAACGTAATAGCGTAACTAACGATGTGTATATTTAACCAACCCCTACCCGACTCGAGTAAGACGTTACAACAAGTCAATTTTTAAGCGGAGTTACCAGGTTGAATTCCCCTAGGACTGCATACCTAGCCAAGGTTTAAGAACCCATTGCCGCTCTCCTATTTACCCATTAGGCTGGAGGAGAAGTATTGGATAGCTACCTTTCCAAGCGATATTAGCGTTATGGTAACTTGCAAACAGCTCGTCCAGGAATTGAACTCTGTTCGACGAGTTCCATTTCCTACTACTCTAACTATAACCCCCACCCCCGTCTATGACTTACTATGTAACGGTTTGCAGCGTTTAACCATAAGCCACGGGATGCCCTTAATTGCGCCTATTCCAAAATTACTTTCCTACTTTTCCACGGTCGTCACCATCGAGAGTGTGTGCTGTCAGTTATCGTGGACCAAATTTTAAATGCGCACCCTAATATGTCTTCTGCCTCGTGTATAAACATTCAATGTATCGTACGTTCATCTGTTAACACTTAATAACATCCTCAGTAGCTTTTATTTTATTTTTCTTATTTAGTCATAGATATCTTTATATTATTGTTATTATTATTTATTATTATAGCAAAATTATGCACCTTCTATTTTTAATGTATAGAACTATTAATAAAATCAAAAAGACTAATGAAACCTAAATAAGAATGCTATATAACATATTACACTTATTTTAATAGTAATGGTAATTTGCGTGAAATTTTTTTTGAATGAAAAATTCGTGGGGAAAATGCGCTCGACAGAATTTTTAGGAATGTCGAAGAGAATTTAAAAAAAATCCACTTTTTGGAAAACGTTGAAATAAACCGTTAGAATTTGCGATTATTTCTAAAATATTTCTACCGTTTTTTCCAACGAATTTTTTCATTCAAAATTAAAATTTCACTCTGATGAAGTGAATCTTCTCTAGTGAACTGACCAAAACACTGTAATATATAATCACTTGTTTCTGTCTTTTCTTGACATGGGATATTATTCATTTCTTATAATATAATATATATATATATATTATATATTTTATTTTTTTTTTTTTTGGGAGAATAGTGGTTAATTAGTCGTACCTATTTTGAAAATTAATTAATAATAATAATTAGGCAGGGATACCTTTAAATGTAGGCTTAAACAAATCGAAAAAATCAATCTCTGTATGTACATTCGGTCCTATAGGCCTCATCAGCAGAGCTATAGATGGAAAGACGCCCTTCGTGATTCGAACCGACTGCAAGCTGACAGGCTCCTACCTACTAGACATTCTTTTATTTTTAGAGAGATATCTCTTCATGATTTTTACCGATGATAATTGAACACCCAAAGTGTTTAATGCTTTTGCAAATTGGATATTCACCATTCCAAAAAACCGTTTACCTTATATATATATATTATATTTATATATATATATATATATATATATATACTATATGGGTAAGTACTGTAATAACCACGAATATTTCTTCATGATCTTTATCTTAGTATTATAGTGTTAGTCATTTTTCTTAATAAAGGATCCAGCTGGCATAGGAACCATCTCATTTCAAATTAGGAGCTACGTATTTTTTTAGAGGGTTCTAGATTAGATGTTTAGATATGGGAGGTTTTAGTATATTGTTGCCTATATTAAATGCTATTTAGTAATATTAGTTTGTTGTTGTTTTTTTTTTTTTTATATAGATCGCCTCAAGAATTTGTAGGCGTTTTTTTATTGCTATTTTCAGTGAGGATTTTTTTTTTATAAGAGGATGTAATTGGTCTTAGTTTAATGTGTGTGTGGTGTGTGTGTGGTTGTGTGTTGTGTGTGTGTGTCTACACAATATATTTTAACGTGTTAAAATGATATTAGAAAAAATCGTGATTCAGTTGTCTGCGTTGTCGATCATCAAGTGAACTAGATTCAACACGTGTGAATTTGTTATGTTTGAAATGACACAAAATATGATCCTTTTTTAAGTCACGTAACTATTATGTTGTTGACATACTAAGTTCACGTGGTCAATCAGGCGTCTAATTACAAAATTAACATTTAATTTCCAAGCTGGGATTTAGGTGCCAAAATTCGATATTTTATTTAGTGAAATAATTCGAACGCTGAAATATCGTTTTTTTCTATTAGCAGAATTCAACATTTCTCAACCCTTATTACAAAGCATACGCACTTTTTGTTTATTTTTTAGGAAAGAACAGTTTAATCTAACCAATTCAAATGTTTTGAATACTAGCTCACCTAAGGATGGAAACGGGAAACACTGCGTCGGGAGTTTTCTTCTTTATCGTTTATCTTTTTTTTTTCATACATGAAATTTATTGTGATATGTCTGAATTTTTATTTACAAGGTTATTAATATAGAATTGGAAAGAGAGTTCATATTCCAAAACAAAATAATATTAATTAACCAATATTTCTGAATTTACATGTATTATTGGTTAAATAAATGTTACTTTATATCGAACAAGATATATATATAAGCGCGTGGGTTAATGGTTAAAAGTCATGGGAAATGGACTCGTCGCCCCGAGTTCAAATCCTGGACGTGGTAATTGCATTTCACTTAGCGTAATACCCTTGGGAAAATGTCTGAATCCTACTCTCCCTCCAGCCATGGGTAAAATAGTAGGGCAGTCTGGGCTCTTTAACCTTGGTTAGGCAACCGGTCTAGGAGAAGGGAAACTCTGAATTCAAACCTGTTAAACTCCGCTTAAGAAATTGACCCTGTGTCGCATCCTGCTCGTGCGAGGGTTGGGATATATATTATATATATATATATATATATATATATATACTAATATATATATGGAGGCCAATTTCAATAAAATTGGGGAATGTTGCCTAAGAAGTTATAAATATGAAGTACTGTTTACAGCTGCAACTTTTCAAGGAAATCAATTGTTGATGGATACTTTTTATGTCCTATAAGACAGTCAGCATGACCTTCATTTACTGACTGCATGCGATGAACTTTTTCTTTACGTGAGTCAGTGCGTTTCCACTGCATGGATTCGTCACATCAATGTTTAGCCCATTTATAAACTTTCTTGGCCAAAACATTATTCTTCGTATCCCTCACATATTGTTTGTAAATTCACATGTTTGCACTTCTCAGCCACTAAATTATTTGATGAAGACCTCTAGTCAAGCCTAGAGCACTTGTTTTGGTTTTCTGTCATTTTAAATAGCAGCCACACCAAAAAAAAAGGAAATCTTGCGAGATTAAAATAATTTTTATTATAAACCAATTTCATTATAAAAATTCATGATTTTTATTTTGCTTTAAAAAGTAATTATTTTGTATTACGCGAATGATCCTTATATAGAACCAGAGAAAAACATTTGGAAAACAATTACGTATTCGGAAGCAGTATTATAGACAGACGAAACACTGGCTAAGGTGCATGTGAAAACCTCAAATAGAGTGAAATAATAATACTTTGAGATAAAGACGGATCACCCTATCCCAGGCAGGAGACTAGACTTAGTGTTGATTAACAAAAAAAAAGACAAAGAGAGAGAACGTGTCAACTGGTGGATTCCAGCAGATCACAGGGTGATGCTGAATGAGAATGGAAAGATGGATAAATACCTGGACCTTGCCAGAGAATCGAAAAAGCCTTTGAATATGAGAGTGAAAGTGATACCAATTGTAGTTGGTGCACTTGGAACGGTCCCAATAAACTTAGAAGAAAGACTTGAGGATCTGGGAAAAAAAAGCAAATTAAAGAATGCTGTGAGAATGGAAAGATGGATAAATACCTGGACCTTGCAAGAGAATTGAAAAAACTGTGGAATATGAGTGAAAGTGATACCAATTGTAGTTGGTGCACTTGGAACGGTCCCGATAAACTTGGAAGAAAGACTTGAGGATCTGGAAATCAGAGGACTAATTGAGACCATCCAGACTGCTGCACTGCTGCAATCGGACAGAATGCTCAGAGGAGTCCTGAACTGATAACATATCTATACCTAACGAAGGACCAAGAGTCTTGTTTTTACAAAGGAATAGCAATTAACCAGCCAAAAACTCGTTATCCATCACCTCAGATGAATACTTGACCTTTTCGTCTGTTGGTTCTTAATCAATCAGTTCTATTGTTGAGTATGTAGTTATTAACTTAGCTAACTTTTTTTTTTTTATATAAAAAAAGCACAAATCACGGGTTAAAAAAAAATTTAAATCGAAAATAAAATGTAAAATATAAAGCAAAACGAAGACTTAAAAAAAAAAGCAAATGAAATTATTTTTTATGAAACAAATGAAAAAATTGCGTTCGTCGCAGACACAACAATTAAAATGTTGGAATAACATTCGTGACGAAATTCTTTTCTTCTTTTTCTTTTTCTTCGGTCTCTTAAATAGTTTAACGAATAAGTACAATCATAAAGACGTAAACAATAATTCTAATCTATAAAAAAGAAGATGGCGGCGAATGAGGAGAGAGGCAAAGACGGTGGTCAATAAGGAAGACGCGGTGAATAATTCTGATAAAAAGATAAAATAATTAGGTAAAAAAAGTGTAGATAATTAGTGAAAGATAAATGAGAGAGAGAGAGAGAGAGAGAGAGAGAGAGAGAGAGAGAGAGAGAGAGAGAGAGAGAGAGTTCATGTTTGTATGAGAGAGAAAGAGAGAGAGAGAGAGAGAGAGAGATAGAGGATAGATAGATAGAGAGAGAGAGAGAGACAGAGAGAGAAGAGACAGAGACAGAGAGAGAGAGAGAGAGAGAGACAGAGTGATAGATAGATAGATATAGTGTTCATGTCTGTATGAGAGAGAGAGAGAGAGAAAGAGAGAGATAGAGAGAGAGAGAGAGAGAGAGAGAGAGAGAGAGAGAGAGAGAGAGAGAATGAGAGATAGAGAAGAGCAGAGAACGATAGAAACAGTAAGAGGGACAGAGAGAGAAACAACGTGAGAAAGATAGATGAGAGCGATAGATAGATAGATAGATAGAGATAGAGATAGATAGGTAGAGAGATAGATAGATAGATAGATAGAGACACAGAGAGAGAGAGAGGAGAGAGAGGGGGAGAGAGAGAGGGGAGTGAGGGAAAGAGTGAGAAGCAACGAGAAGGGGAAAGATGGGCTAAGTGAGAGATAGAGATGAGAGAGAGAGAGAGAGAGAAGAGAGAAGAGAGAGAGAGAGAGAGAGAGAGAGAGGAGAGAGAGAGAGAGAGAGAGAGAGAGAGAGAGAGAGAGAGAGAGAGAGATTTACCATATTGAAATCTGAATTTATTCTTATATCGTACTGATTGTCGACACGATACCGTACACCGAGCAAGTTGAAAAATATTATTAAATAGAAATAAAAACAGGAAATACACAACATATAATAATTTTCCCGTTAAAATTAAGATAAAAAATAACAATAACAAAAACAAAGCGGGAAAGAAAAATAAAAAAAATAATTACAATATAAAGGGGGCTTAATAATTTCATTTCGATATCAAAAAAGATCTTTTTTATATTTTCTTGCCAAGATTTCGGCAAATCTTATTACAATGGAGATGCAGTGTCTGGCATTCTGTAACTAAAACTACGTCATTGCTTATGCCACAATACCCCCAAGAACTGCGTAAAGTTTATCAATGATTACTTAACTTATAGTCAAAAGCATTAATACATAGAATAGATTTTATTTATTAACGAAAAAACTTGACAAACCACACTAGACTGTAAGAAGCACAGGTCGACTGATACTCAGATCTATCTCATCGGGTTTGCCTCTATGGCTTGGAGCACGGCCTCGGAATCCACGCTTTTAAGTTTAGCTGACCTTGCTTGATTGTCGGGGTTTTTTGCTATCCGAGCGAGATGTCTTGAACCATTTGGTTACTATTCTGTGATCAACTGCGTCTACACCTTTGATTTGGTATTATCTGCGTTATTTGGACTATTGTCCTCATCTTTATTGTTATTTGTATAACGTTTCGGCCGATATGCCCTCCGGTGTTCTTCAGGTATTTCTTGTCGGACACGGCAACCTTCTTTTCGAACTCGGGAACCTTCTTGTCGTAATCGGGAGCCATCACGAAACTTCGAACCTAACCCTTTATTCAGTCTACGGAGGTATCTTGTTCACATTCCGCTAACCATAGCTGGGGTAGGACTTGTGTTAATTATTTTTCTATGTTACTGCCTCTACTCAGGATTGAACCCGGAATCAAGAGATAACTATCACTTAGAACTGTCTTAATCTAACTACCTTATCCCCTAGGCCATGTGTCCAATTGGAAAGTTCCCTAGTTCGAAAAGAATGTTCCCGAGTCCGAAAAGAAGGTTCCCGAGTCCGACAAGAAATACCTGAAGAAGGCCGGAGGGCATAACGGCCGAAACATTGTACAAATAACAATAAAGATGAGGACAATAGTCCGAATAACGAAGATAATACCTTTGGTTTGGTTTCTTTGTCTAATAGCATATCAACTTTCGTGTTTTTTATGCCAATGCCACACTTTTAGAACAGTAGGAGTACTATGCAACTCATAGTCGTACGATGAGGATTTCATACCTTTCCCAAGGGTATTAGTCTAAAAGTGAACGTAATAGCGTAACTACGATGTGTATATTTACCAACCCCTCCGATCGAGAAGGACGTTACACAAGGTCAATTTTTAAGCGGAGTTTACCAGGTTTGAATTCCCCTAGACTGATTACCTAGCCAAGGTTTAAGAGCCCATTCCGCTCTCCTATTTACCCATAGCTGAGGGGAGAGTAATTGGATACATACCTTTCCCAAGGATATTAGCGTTATGGGAACTGCAAACAGCCTCGTCCAGGAATTGAACTCTGTTCGACGAGTCCATTTCCTACTACTCTAACTATTACACCTCCCACCTCCGTATGACTACTATGTAACGGTTTTGCACGTTAACCAATAACCCACGGGGATGCCCTTAATTGCGCCGTTGTTACCAAAATACTTTCCTACTTTTCCACGTCGTCACCATCGAGAGTGTGTGCTGTCAGTTATCGTGGACCAAATTTTAAATGCGCCTAATATTGTCTTCTGCTGTTAATAAACATTAATGTACTCGTAGTTCATCTGTTAACACTTAATAACATCCTCAGTAGCTTTTATTTTATTTTTTCTTATTAGTCATAGACATTATCCTTATTATTATTGTTATTATTATTATTATACTAGCAAAATTATGCACCTTCTATTTTAATGTAATAGAATATTATATAAAATCAAAAAGACTAATGAAACTAAATAAGAATGTATATAACATTATTACACTTATTTTAATAGTAATTGGTAATTTGCGTGAAATTTTATTTTGAATGAAAAAATTCGTTGGGGAAAATCGCAGAATTTTTAGAAATGTTCGAAGAGAATTTTAAAAAAATCACTTTTGGAACGTTGAAATAGAACCGTTAGAATTTGGATATTTCTAAAATTTCTCCGTTTTTTCCCAACGAATTTTTTCATTCAAAATAAAATTTCACTCTGATGAAGGTCGAATCTTCTCTGTGAACTGACCAAAACACATGTGTAAGTGATATTGATTAAATTCATCTTTTATTATCCATTCTGTTCTTTCTTTTCTTTATTTATTCTTCTTCATATTGTCGGATTCATTTCCAATTTCCATTTTTACTTATATATATATATATATATATATATATATATATATATATATATATGGGTAAGTACTGTTAATAACCACGGAATATTTCTTTTTCATGATCTTTATCTTAAGTATTTATAGTTGTTTAGTCATTTTTCTTAATAAGGGATCCAGCTGGCATAGGAACCATCTCATTTCAAATTAGGAGCGTACGTTATTTTTTAGAGGGTTGCTAAGATTAGTGTGTTAGATATGGAGGATTTTTAGTATATTGTTGCCTATATTAAATGCTATTTTAGTAATATTAGGTTTGTTGTTGTTTTTTTTTTATATAGATCGCCTCAAGAATTTGTAGGCGTTTTTTATTGCTATTTCAGTGAGGATTTTTTTTTATATCTGAGGATGTGAATTGGTCTGTATGCTTTGTAATGTGTGTGTGAGTGTGTTTGTGTGTGTGTTAACACAATATATTTAACGTTTAAAATGATATTAGAAAAATCGTGATTCAGTGTCTTGCGTTGTCGATCATCAAGTGAACTAGAATTCAACACGTGTGAATTTGTTATGTTGAAATTGACAAAAATATGATCCTTTTTTAAGTCACGTAACTATTATGTTGTTGACATACTAAGTCACGTGGGTCAATCAGGCGTCTAATTACAAATTAAATATTTAATTTCAAGCTGGGATTTAGGTGCCAAAATTCGATATTTTATTTAGTGAATAATTCGAACGCTGAAAATATCGTATTTTTTTCATTAGCAGAATTCAACAATTTCTCGAACCCTTATTACAAGCATACGCACTTTTGTTTATTTTTTAGGAAAGAACAGTTTAATCTAACCAATTCAAATGTTTTGAATACTAGCTCACCTAAGGATGGATAACGGGAAACACTGCGTCGGGAGTTTTCTTCTTATATCGTTATCATTTTTTTTTTTTCATACATGAAATATATTGTGATATTGATCTGAATTTTTATTTACAAGTTATTAATATAGAATTGGAAAGAGAGTCTGATCCAAAACAAAATAATATTTATTTAACCAATATTTCTGAATTTACATGTATTATTGGTTAAATAAATGTTACTTTATATCGAACAAGATATATATATAAGCGCGTGGTGTAATGGTTAAAGTCATGGGAAATGGACTCGTCGCCCCGAGTTCAAATCCTGGACGTGGTAATTGCATTTCACTTAGCGCTAATACCCTTGGGAAATGTCTGAATCCTACTCTCCCTCCAGCCATGGATAAATAGTAGGGCAGTCTGGGCTCTTTAACCTTGGTTAGGCAACCGGTCTAGGAGAAGGAAAACTCTGAATTCAAACCTGTTAAACTCCGCTTAAGAAATTGACCCTGTGTCGCATCCTGCTCGTGCGGAGGGATTGGTATATATATATATATATATATATATATATATATATATATATATATGAGGCCAATTCAATAAAATTGGGGAATGTTGCCTAAGAAGTTATAAATATGAAGTACTGTTTACAGCTGCAACTTTTTCAAGGAAATCAATTGTGATGGATACTTTTTATGTCCTATAAGACAGTCAGCATGACCTTCTTTACTGACTGATGCGATGGAACTTTTTCTTTACTGGTGAGTCAGTGCGTTTCCACTGCATGGATTCTCACATCAATGTTTAGCCCATTTATAAACTTTCTTTGGCTAAAACATATTTCTTCGTATCCCTCACATATTGTTCTGTAAATTTCACATGGTTTGCACTTCTCAGCCACTAAATATTTGATGAAAGACCTCTAGTCAAGCCTAGAGCACTTGTTTTGGTTTTCTGTCATTTTAAATAGCAGCCATCCAAAAAAAAAAGAAATTCTTGCGAGATTAAAATAATTTTTATTATAAACCAATTTCATTATGGGAAAAATTTTGAATTTTTATTTTGCTTTAAAAAAGTAATTATTTTGATTACTGAATGATCATTTTATATATATATATATATATATATATATATATATATATATATATATCCATTCGAGTGAAACCTAGTTAGATAGTGTCTGACTCATGTAGATCTTTATAATCATGGACTCCTGAGCACTCTTTACATATATAACTCCTTCGGTGTTTTTTCCTTTGAGTACTGCATACGGTACTGATTATATATATATATATATATATATATATATATATATATATATATATATATATAGTAATAGTTTCCCTAATCTACACTATATATATATATATATATATATAATATATATTATATATATAAGGTAAGCCAAATGACTGGTAAGTAAGGGATGATTCTATTTGGGATCATCGAAATCTCACTGTGCAACCATACGGTATGTTTTTGTAGGTACAAATATATATATACCCAGACAAGGATTTATATAAATCCCTAAAAAGAGCTCAATGTATAATAATCAACAAATTAGATTATATACCGAGCAATATTTGACTTTCAAAGAAAGAAAACTTAACGAACCATTATCCCGTTATATTCTATTTCAAAAATTTATATATATATATATATATATATATATATATATATATATATATATACCTCGAAACACGTGTCTGTAGTTTACTTTATTATACGCTCCCGATTTCGGTTGAGCACTTTATTTAGAAGGGATTTAATTGCAAAATTGACCGTATTCGGCGTACAGCTAAGACTCAATTTGTTTACATAAAGTTTGAGACCTCTAGGTGAGTTCATTCCCGCTTAAAATTTAAAAATGTAGCGATTAAATAGCCTGCTATACTTGGCAGCTGACTGTGGCCGTATGGGTAAGAGGATTGGCGAGCAAAAGTTCGTTCGGCCAGAGGTAGCTGCTAAAAACGGTATAACTGCACTGATGAGAGGTGATACCTCGAAACACGTGTCTGTAGTTTACTTTATATATATATATATAATATATATATATATATATAACTGCACATAAATGCCTACAGAGAAACACGCTTATATGTTTGAAATATTCTTGTAAAAGAAAATGATCATTTTGTTTTTGAATGATATCTCGTACTGTTCCTGTATATGTAAGTGAGTTTCCACGTGTGTGTATTTGTCTTTCTTGTTGGTGTGTGTTATTATATCAGTTAGTTTAAAACTGGCAGTAATTAAAATCTATTTTGAATGAAGAAAAGGCTTGGTATATAATTGAAAACAGCATCCCCAGGCAGTCGCACCTGAAATTCCTGGAGAAAATCTTCCGTATAGACCTAACAAAATCAATTCTCAGCTTGATAAGTCTTCTTCTTCTTCTTCTTCTTCTTCTTCTTCTTCTTGCGCTTTTACCCTTGCCCTCCCTTTCTCCTCATCACAAATTGTTCTTTTACTCTTCCCTTCCCTCTCATTCCCTCCCTCTCAGCTCCTGTCTTCTTCTTCTTCTTCTTCTTCTTCTTCTTCTTCTTCTTCTTCTTCTTGTGCTTTTACCCTTGTCCTCTCTTTCTCCTTCATACAAATTGTTTTAAAAAATCTTCCCGCTACTCTTATTTTTCCTCCCTCACTGTTTCTTCTTCTTCTTCTTCTTCTTCTTCTTCTTCTTCTTCTTCTTCTTCTTCTTCTTCTTCTTCTTCTTCTTCTTCTTCTTCTTCTTCTTCTTCTTCTTCTCGCGCTTTTAACTTTGCCTTCTCTTTCTCCTCTATACAAATTGTTCTTTTACTCTTCCCTTCCATCCCGTTCCCTTGTTGTTGTTGTTGTTGTTGTTGTTGTGTTGTTGTTGTTTTCTTCTTCTTCTTCTTCTTCTTCTTCTTCTTCTTCTCTTCGCGCTTTTACCTTTGCCTTCTATTTCCCATCCATACAAATTTTCCTTTAAATCATCCTGTTTCTCACATTCCCCCTCTCTGCTCCATTCTTCTTCTTCTTCTTCTTCTTCTTCTTCTTCCTCTTCTTCTTCTTCTTCTTCTTCTTCACAGTCTATGAC
This sequence comes from Doryteuthis pealeii, assembly GCA_023376005.1. NCBI lineage: Eukaryota > Metazoa > Mollusca > Cephalopoda > Myopsida > Loliginidae > Doryteuthis > Doryteuthis pealeii. The sequence goes on from CM042152.1 coordinate 396,151, forward strand.
AGTCCTAAGAACCTTCAGAATTCAATTTAATTCGTCTTCCATTCATAAGTAACGAGTTTACCCAAAAGAAAGGATAACGATATACACGATTGAGCGGTTGTCTGGAAAGTAACAAAGAATTAGATTGATCTTGATTTAACTTAACTGATAAAATGATCATATCGAAATTCATAATAACGTATAAGATAGATGCAAAAATCATTGCAGTTTTTGTTGTCTTAAAATTTACTGCATATTCAACTATAAACTATTACTGAACTATAAAAAAAGAAAGAAAAATGTCCGAATGATAGTTTTGCTCTATTGTTTAATGCTAATAGTCTCTTGCCATTCGTATTATCTGCGTTATTCGGACTATTGTCCTCATCTTCAATGTTATCTGTACACGTGCCCTCCGGTGTTCTTCAGGTATTTTTTTTCAGACTCGGGATCTTCTTTTCGAACTTGGGGACCTTTTTTTCGGACTCGGGAACCTTCTTTTCGAACTCGGGAACCTTCCTGTCGTAATCGGGAGCCATCACGGAAATATGAACCTAACCATTTATTCAGTCCACGGGGGTATCGTTCTCATTCCGCCAACCAAAGTTTCCGTGATGGCTCCCGATTATGACAAGAAGGTTCACGATTTCGACAGGAAGGTTCTCGAGCCCGAAAAGAAGGTTCCCGAGTCCGACAAGAAATACCTGAAGAAGGCCGGAGGGCACATCGGACGAAACGTTGTATAGATAACAATGATGATGAGGACAATAGTCCGAATAACGCAGATAATACTAATCATCAAGCCACTTTTTTCCATTTGTTTTTATTTGAGCCTATAAAATCAAAGATAGAAAGCGGGGAATCCCTGTGACGTATTAGCCAATGTATTAGACTGCGACAACGTAGAAAGCAGGTTCGAACTCCAGTTGCGCTATTTGTTACGATTTTTGTGGCCATCCTTTAGGCTTCAAGCAAGAACGCTGTCCAACGGAGATCCTCTGTGTTAAGCGGAGCGCGATCCCCGGTGAATAATCCTTTGGTTGTTCCTTGGTGCTCCTCAGTCTTGCAGGTCATTTGTCAATGATTGTAAATGGACGTCTCTCAGTATCAACGATTAAGTAGTTAACCGACCAATTGGTTGGATTTTACGGCATTTCAACCCTTGTTGAGTCATTTTATGCCGAAGGTGTTTTATTTCATTCATTCTTTATGGGTATTCAAAATTTTCTTATTTAAACTTGTTACCATTTTTTTGTCCGTCCTTTAGGCTTAAAGCCAGAACGCTGTCCATCGGAGATCCTTTGTGTTAAGCAGTGCGCGACCCTCAGTGAATAATCCTTTGGTTGTTCATTGGTGCTCTTCACTCTTGCAGGTCATTTGTCAATGATTGTAAATGGACGTCTCTCAGTATCACCGATTAAGTAGTTAACCATCCGCGAATTCGGACTGTTGATTGGCTGAGGTTTAAACCACGTGACCTCGCCTAGTCTATGAATTTAAATGGTGTATTGCAGCACAGCTTATATACAACATATTCCAACACTATTATGTTTAGTTTCTCCCGCCTCTAATGGCGCTTCCGGAAGGTCAAGCAGATTTGTCACAACCCGTCAATAACCGTCGAGGTAATTTTCCACTGAACCCCTTTATTTTGAATCTAATGAACTCTGATTCGAAAATATCCTAACTACAGTACGTACACAATTCATAAGATACCTAAGAATTATGTTACATCTATACATATAAAAAGGGCAGTTGTGTGTACCTGTATATCAGGAGGAAACTTCGAAAATAAAACAACGACAAAGTAAATATATATACACATTGAATATCACCAGGGCTTGGTTTTTGAACGAAAATAATGAAGATTTGAGTTATATTCGTGACAATAATTTTTAAAAATTTAAATGATAACAACATGGTCTTTTTGTTGCATTTAGTATTTTAAATAGGAGACATTAATTTTTCTTTTCAGAGTGGGTGAATCAAGGCAAGGTCTTTTTTTTTTACATAGGGATTTTAATAGGGCCTCCTGCAAGGATCCAACCCGTGATTCAACAACAATGGATCTACGAGACTACCTTTTTACACCCTCTTCTACCTAGGCGACGCCGGGTAGCCGCTTTTAGTTGATAAATATAGCGACGAGGGGCCGGGTTAGCTCAGTTGGTAGAGCATTCGGCTAGAAACCGCAATGTTCCTAGTTCGATACCCGCCCTCGCCAAACTCAGCGTATGAGTAGCACAGGGATCTGTGTCTATTAATTCTCAGAATAATCATGGTTAACCCTTCATAGCCATTGACAATTCATAGAAGATTCATGCCTAGCAATTCCTAACTATGGACAATTTCTGTATAGTAATGCATAGCTCCAGTCACTTTATAGAAAATTCTTGCCTAACAACTCATAGCAATAGGCAATTCATGTCTTACAATTAATAACAATAGGCAATTCTTGCCTAACAATTCATAGAGATGGGAAATTCGTGCCTTACAATCATAGCAATAGGCAATACATGCGTAAATATCGACAGTCATATAGAATTCATGAATAAATATTCGGATTATTGGGCAGTGTTGCATTCGGCTAGAAACCACAAGGTTCCTAGTTCGATACCCGCCCTCGCCAAACTCAGCGTATGAGTAGCGCAGGGATCTGTGCGTATTAATTCTCAGAAAAATCATGGTTAACCCTTCATAGCCATTGACAATTCATAGAAGATTCATGCCTAGCAATTCCTAACTATGGGCAATTTCTGTAAAGCAATGCATAGCTCAAGACACTTTATAGACAATTCATACCTAACAATTCATACCTAACAATTCATTGAAAATTCATGCCTAACAATTCATAGCCATAGACTAGACATGCATGATCATTTATAGCCAAAGATAATTTATATCTAACGATTCATGGCAATTAAGATGTCTACCCTAACAATTCATATATAATTCATGCCTTACAATTCATAGAAATAGGCAATTCATGCCTTACAACAATAGGCAATTCATGCCTTTACAATTCATGGCATAGCAAGGCGATTCATGTCTTAACATTTCATAGCAATGGGCAATTCATGTCTTATATTTCATAGCAATAGGCAATTCATGCCTTACATTTCATAGCAATGGCAATTCATGTCTTACAATTCATAGCAATAGGCAATCCATGTCTTACAATTCATAGCAATAGGCAATTCATGTCTTACATTTCATAGCAATGGGCAATTCATGTCTTACATTTCATAGCAATAGGCAATTCATGTCTTACAATTCATAGCAATAGGCAATTCATGTCTTACATTTCATAGCAATGGGCAATTCATGTCTTACAATTCATAGCAATAGCAATCCATGTCTTACAATTCATAGCAATAGGCAATTCATGTCTTACATTTCATAGCAATAGGCGATTCATGTCTTATATTTCATAGCAATAGGCGATTCATGTCTTACAATTCATAGCAATAGGCGATTCATGTCTTATATTTCATAGCAATAGGCGATTCATGTCTTACAATTCATAGCAATAGGCGATTCATGTCTTATATTTCATAGCAATAGGCAATTCATGCCTTACAATTCATAGAAAATTCACGCTTACAATTCATAGTCATAGGTGTTGCACTCCACCTCAGACGCCAAAACCATCTCCTTGGTCTAGCGCTATTGAAAAGGGGATAGACTCCCTCGCTGACTGGCTGATACCGACTTTAGGCCGCCCCGACGACTATACCTTTTATATGTATAGATTTATAAAGGCCAGGAATGAGCCAAATTGTAACGTCCCTAACGTGATTTGTTCTGTAAACAATTACTTTAATAGTTTTGCTTGATTTTCTCTCTCCTACAACAAAGGACGTAATGAAAATCTTCGACTCCCAAAAGAGAAACGACGAAAACAATTAATCATCGTAGCGTTATCTGAAGACAACGCTACCTATGTCTCATTCCTTATCTTGTTCGTTGATAATAGCTAGAGTGTGGTTGAAAGTGATTGAATCACCTCGCAGAACAACAACGACTAAAACACACTATTGAGAATTCTTAAACTCTTTTGGAAGAAACAAAGAGAAATTCAATATAAAATTAATGAGATATTCCTTGTCTGTCACAATCAATAAGACTTGTTTGCACACACACACACACACACACACACACACACATATATATATATTTATATATATATATATATATATGTTTATATATATATTCGATTTCGATTCGATTTCTGTCGGAGGGAAGTCGTTAGTATACATCGCTGATGAGACTTAATAAAGTCGAAACAGTTTGTACGATGTTCTACACACCGAGCAATCCTTTGCCGGAATTACACTTGTCAAGTTCATTTTCTATAAAAAAAAAGTATCGAATTTTATGCGATACATGCATTGTAATTACCTTCAAGCAAAAATATAATATATATATATATATATATATATATATATATATATTATATATATATAATATGAGAAGTAAATACACAAGCGATGTTTTTATGATATGGCGTTTTTTAGCCGACAATTTTTGGGAGAATATGTGCTTAGTTAAAGTCGTACCTAATTTTGAAAGTTAATTAATTAATAATTAATTAATTAGGCGGGCATCACCTTACATTTAGATAGGTATGCCCGCCTAATTAATTAATTATTAATTGATTAACTTTCAAAATTAGGTACGACTTCAATTAAGCACATATTCTCCCAAATATATATATATATATATATATATATATATATATGGTGGACCCTCCTATCGTAGACGATATATGACGGTCAGCAGTGAGTGATTTGTTTCATCCCACGTTGTGCATGCTATCAAGAAGACATTTTGTGTTTTCTCGAGTGTGATACCAGCCCAGCCTTGCTGTGAGCTACGAAGCCACACTGACATAAGACATTTTCTAAAGCGGAAGTCTTTGCTTTAAAGTTTAACGGAGCTCATCACGATGTTTCTATCTATTTTCTTCAAAGCTCTTTAATTTAGCGAAACATGTCTTACGTATGTACATTTCGGCCTATTAGGCATCGTCAGCAGAGTTATAGACAGGAAGCCGCTTTGTGTGTGATTCGAACCCTAACTGCCAGTGATGTTTTTTTTTGTTACAGACAAAACCAAGAAGACACTAGTCCAAGAAGTTTAGTGTAAATTAAAGATTTTGGTTTTGAAGGTGTTATGATTAGTTAGAAGTCTTAGAGTGACCTTCCAATGTGGGTACATATAAGTACAAGAAATATTCTGACAAAGAAATTATGAGATATAACAAACATAGACTTTAATAGTGAGCACATAAAAATACATATGCAAATTACAGGGTACAAGATAGGTATACAAAGCAGATACATAAATGGATTATAAAGAAAGTAGAACGTAGGTTTTCGTCCTAAAGAAGTGATACAAAGTTCATGAAGGAATGTCTCTTACTTATGACAGACTGGGGGTCGAAGGTCCCCCCACATGAAAGGTATATACGCATATGTCTAACCCATGTGTCTTGTTTGCTGTCCCGGAGAAAAGAGAGCTCAAACTTCGCGTTTTCCTGACTAAATACTCAGGGCCTCTAGAATTAGAAAACCCGCGACAAGGGAAAACAAAACTTCCAGACCAAACAGGGGCAAGCAATCGCTACAAGGATTATCCTTAATCTCAATAATTCTGACCAAAATAAATAAACCAATAAAAGCAATTCATTTTAATTTATACACTGGATAATAAAAAAAATTCGTGTCATCCGAAACATAAAAAGAAACAAAAACAACAATAACAAACAACAAAGATAAAGATAAAAGCTGCAATAATAAAATAATGAAATGATTTTAATTCAGTATTTCCCGATTGTGTGTATTTAATATTCAGTTCATTGTATTTCATTTCCCGCGAGATTTCGCCTTATCGATTCTCTTCAAATTCCGTTCGTGTAAAGATGATTTGATATGAAATCTGATGGGAAGAGTATTTTTTCTCTCTCCTGAAATTTACAAAAAATAATCATTAATGCGATACTGTCAACAACGTCATCTGCACAAGAAACAGAGTCTCCGTGGTGTAGTGGCTATCTTGCTGGACTGTGGCATAGGTGTAAGTGGGTTCGAACCCTAGTCGCCCTATTACTTTCACTTTCGGGTTAATACGCATGGAAAAGTGTAGCGTAATAATTTGGGATAAAAAATAAAACTGTATTCGGATTTCTAGAGAAAGAGAAATAAGTACCGTATGTGTGTCTGTGTGCTCGTGTGTGTGTAGTATATCTAACTTGAATTTAAATATAAATTATACGATGTGTAGTTCCCATTTAGATGTCTTTCTTCTTTTTTTTTCTTTTTTCATATTGCCTCTCTATTAAGCAAATATCATTTTCTTTCTTTAATCAAACACCTTTTTTTCCTTCCTTCCTTTCTTTCTTTCTTCCTTCGTATCGCCTTTATATTATGCAGATATCATTTTTTTCTTTACACACCCTTTTTTCTTTCTTCAATTCTTCCAAAATCAAACAGAGAAAGAAAGTAAGAAATATGATAAGGAAAGAGAATCAGAGAAGGAAAGAAAGAAAGAAAGAAAAAAGAAAGAAAAAAAGAGAGAAAATCAAAGAGAAAAAGAAAAGAAAAAAGAAAGACAAAAGAAAGAAAAGACGAATGAAAGAAAGCAAGAGAATCGGAGAAAGAAACAGAAAAAAGAAAAACTGATAGATTGAAAGAGATAAAGAAAGAAATAAAGAGATAAAGAAAGAAAGAAAGAAAGAAAGAAAAAAAGAAAGACAAAAGAAAAGAAAGAAAGAAAGAAAGAGAATCGGAGAAAGAACAGAAAAAAATAAAAATCAGATAGAAAGAAAGAAAGAATTTAGATTCAATCGTTCCTCCAATTGTTTCGTTCGAGGAGAGAATAGAACACTTTATGACAACAAGGAACAGTTTTTGCATTTAAAAAAAAAACAAATTTGTTCACAAGCGTCGAGCAAGTTTTCTTGCTAAACCAGAAGAGCGACACCCAAGAAAAAAGATCTTTGAAGCCATAAATAGATAGTTTTCTGTTGGATTATTTGGTGGATATAAGCCGTGCTACAATACACCACTTAACTTTATAGACTAAGCGAGGTCACATGGTTTAAACCTCAGCCAAACAACAGACCGAATACGTGGTTGGTTAACTACTTAATCGCTGATACTGAGAGACGTCTATTTGCAATCACTGACGAAGGACCTGCAAGACGGAGGACCACCAAGAAACAACCAAAGAATCCTTCACTAAGGATGGTGCAACCATTTAGTAGTGCTAAGACGACTACAGAATTCCTTTTGTTTCAAACTAATGAAATAATAATCAAAACACATTATCTGGGCATATCGGACATTGTTAGGGAAATTAAAGAGAGTATTGGCCAATACAAAATCATCAAAAGAACAAGTGGGGTGCAGCGATTGTCTTCCCTTGTTGAAATGAAGTTGAGAATGGAAAAGAGTTATCTTCCCTTGCCGCCAGGGTTCACCACTAGAGGGCGTCACAACCTCGGCTATTTAAACACGGTCCGTTATATATATTTACCCCCTCCGCACGAGCAGGATGTGACACGAGGTCAATTTCTTAAGCTGGGTTCAACAGGTTTGAATTCAGGGTTTTCCTTCTCCTAGACCGGTTGCCTAACCAAGGTTAAAGAGCCCAGTCTGCCCTACTATTTATCCATAGCTGGAGGGGGAGTAGGATTCATACCTTTCCCAAGGGTATTAGCGCAAAGTGAAAATGCAATTACCACATCCGGGAATTGAATTCGGGGCGACGAATCCATTTCCCATGACTTTAACCCTTACACCACGCGCTTCCAACACAGTCCGGTATAACTCTCTCTCTCTCTCTCTCTCTCTCTCTCTCTCTCTCACACACACACACACACTCACACACACACACATCTGGGATCTCCATAGAATTTCAATGCTATTTCTATGTATATTTTAAGTTTTATATTTTACATTTCAAGTTTGCAGTATCTTTGAATGCAAATCAAATCTTCATAATTTTTGCTCAAAAAGCAAGAACCGGTGATATTTAATGTGTATATATATTTACTTTGTCGATGTTTTATTTTCGTAGTTTCATCCGGACATATATACACAATGACATCTCTTTATATATGTACTAGAAGTGGCTACCCAGCATTGCCTGGGTAGAGGGGGGATAAAAAAGTTAGTCTCGCAGATCCATTGATTATTTTGGTCTTCCATAATCTATTTATTTATGTTTTAATTACGAACGCAACCAATGACTTTCCTTTCTCTTACAATTCAAATCCTAATTTTCAAATATCTTGAGGAATATAAATAAGATCTTCATTGTTTGTGCACAAAAAGCAACATCTGGTGATAGTGAAATGTATATATATATATAATATATATATATATATATATATATATATATATTATTATTATTATTATTATAATATTCATATTTTTGCTTGAAGGCAATTACAATGCGCATATCGCATAAAATAAAATAATAGTGTGTCAGTCCGTTTCGACTTGGTGGGCTTTTCCCCTCAACCAAAAGGCTTATACGTGTGCATTCAACGATTTTCATTATACGCTATACCCGTAGTAATAGAAATAAAGTAAACAAATAGTAACGTTACAAATATGACTGTAGTTATGAAGGAAAGGTACAAGGCAAGTATAAGGTTTATAATTGGGTTAACAGTTTATTCTGGGTTAGTAATAATGTGTTAGAGTATACATTTCTGTAAATGTCTTTAAGGGTTGTGTATATGTCTTTGAGAGTTGCCAGAGGAGTTTCAAGTACACTTATCTTAGTTGTATAGGTCTTTGCAATGTCTCTAAGTTGTCCGGTAAAGTCGCTGTGGTTCTGTTGTCCGGTAAGATCGCTGTGGTTCTGTTCTTGCGCTAGTGCCGGCTAGTTCTGTACCCTTTGCCTGTTGGGCCTGTTCTGGCCTGTGATTCCAGGAACTACTAAGGGCAGATAACCCAATTTCCGATAGCAGAGGTGTCTGGTTTTCCCGCCATTATAGCAGTGACCACGCGTGCTTTATAACACACCCATGTCTTCATGGAGAAACGCTTACTACGTGGTTCCTGTACGCAATAATGACAACCTTTCGAGGTAGGACTTTTTTCACTTCGTTGAACTCTTAACTCCATAAGAACTTCCTTCCTTAGGACTTTCACCCTAGTTCTTTTGTATTTGTATTATTATTAAACGTTGCTCAAACAATAACGTCGGTTATTTCGTATAATCTAACATAAACAAAGGGGAACCACTCTTGACTGATAAATTATTCATTTATTCATTGATCTACTAGGAAAAAAGAAGACGGGGTTAGGACTAGTGTTAGGGTTAGGGTTTAGGGTTAGTTTAATGGGAAATTAAATAATAAAAATAGCCGTGACCACGCGTGCTTTATAACACTCCCATGTCATTATGGAGAGACGCTTACTACGTGGCTCCTGTACGCAGTATTGACAAGGTAGAACTTTTATCTATTCGTTGAACTCTTAACTCTATAAGAACTCATTCTTCCTTTCTTATGACTTAGGACTTAATACGGGGTTAGAGTTAGGGTTAGGGTTAGGGTTTAGGGTTAGGGTTAGGGTTAGTTTAATGGGAAGATAAATAAATAATTCATCAGTCAAGAGTGCTTCCATTTTATTTTTTATAGGAAATAACCATTAAGTTTGTATGATGTTATGTACCTGTTTGTTGGAAGTTTTTGAGTATATTTGTTAAATACATATTGAAACATGTTCGTGCTCTCATAACTTCTGAGTCGACGGGACATTCTCAAACTGTAAGATGCATCGACAGATCTCACAGAAAGGTGGCATGTGCCATTTTTCAGTTTTTATTGGTTGAAAACCTTACCTGAGTAAAGATAATACACAGACACTCACATACTGTAGGGTAGCAAGCGTCTTGAAGGAAGGGGGCGGGTTAGCTCAGTCGGTAGAGCGTTCGGCTAGAAATCACAAGGTTCCTAGTTCGATACCGGTCCTCGCCAACTCAGCGTATGAGTAGCACATGGATCTGTGCGGTAAAGTAAGGAGCTGATGGTAGGTGTGGCGCTCCACCTCAGATGCTAAAAAAACAATCTCCTTGGGTCTAGCGCTATTGAAGAGGATAGACTCCCTTGCTGATTGGCTGATACCGACTTTAGGCCGCCCCGCCGACTTACTTTTTTACTTATTGCTTAGCCTAAAAAAATAGGTCGTCACTTGTTGCTATCCTGGTAACTAAACTAACTTTAAAAAATCATTAGGTCTCTGAGGCCTGATAACGTATTATAAGAAGTGGTTTAGCTACGGAAGTTTAAGAAAAAAAAAACAACTTTCTCTTCTTATAGTTCGAATTATTCGCTGATTAATATGAGCTCTTCACCCTGAACATTGGAACAAGCTAATTTTCTTAATTTGAGAAAATTCCAAGTGAGGAGCCCCAGCGGTTAGAATTTAGCGGTAACAATGTGATATAAATACCCGTCGGGTAGTGGCCGTAACAATTGTTTTGTTTGATATCCCCGTGTCCGAATCTTGCTGTTTGTTCTTTTGTTATAGCAGTGAAAGCGTTAGAAGAAAACACTTGCCAATAATCGTATTCAATCGGAAAAAAAAGAATTGAGAACAATTTCTGTTTGATCATGCAGTGCGCCTAATGCTTTCAGACTCAGATGTAAAAAAAATAAAATGAAAAACGTATTAAATGTATTGTCAGGTGAATAATAAACGAGTGAAAAGGAAATAGAAGTGGGCAAGACTGGGGGGCTTGATGTATGGGGTGCACTTGACATAACAGGTGAGTGTTGAAGAACGTGGTCTGTCAACTAATTGAGTAAAAATCAAGAGTGGCTTTCGGTTTTGATAAAGTTGCTCACGTATGGGTGTATATTATTACAGAAATAAAACAATGAGCGTATATATACTATATATATATATATATATATATAATATATATAAATATATATATATATATATATATTGTTTTTTTTTCTCCTTGGTCGCTTATTGAGTTATTTTCTCTATTAGTCGTCATTTATTAATTCTAAAGCAACTTTAAAATTATATATATATGAGAGAGGAGAGAAAGAGATAGATAGAGATAGAGATAGATAGATAGATAGATAGATAGATAAGAGAGAGAGAGGAGAGAGAGAAGAGAGAGAGAGAGAGAGAGAAATATTGAAGACTGATAGATAAACTCGCATACATACACATATACACACATACACACATATATAATATAATCATATATAAGAGATACATATACATTACACTTTATATAAATCACTCTCTCC
>CM042152.1:407516-417516 GCA_023376005.1 Doryteuthis pealeii
AGAGAGAGAATGTTTTTTGTTTCGTTAAAATTTACTGGCATATTCAATCTATAGAACTATTACCTGAACTATATAAAAAAAGGAAAAATGTCCGAATGATAGTTTTGCTCTATTGTTTAATGCTAATAGTCTATTTCCATTCGAATTATCTGCGTTATTCGGACTATTGTCCTCATCTTCAATGTTATCTGTACATGTGCCCTCCGGTGTTCTTCAGGTATTTTTTATCAGACTCGGGATCTTCTTTTCGAACTTGGGGACCTTTTTTCGGACTCAGGAACCTTCTTATCGAACTCGGGAACCTTTTTCGGACTCGGGAACCTTCTTTCGAACTCGGGGACCTTTTTTCGGACTCGTGAACCTTCTTTTCGAACTCGGGGACCTTTTTTCGGACCCGGGAACCTTTCTTTTTCGAACTCGGAAACTTTTTTCGGACTAGCAAACCTTCTTTTCGAACTCGGGGACTTTTTTTCGGACTCAGGTACCTTCTTTTCGGACTCGGGGACCTTTTTTCGGAATCAGAACCTTCTTTTCGAACTCGGGAACCTTCTTTTCGAACTCGGGAACCTTCTTTTCGAACTCGGGAACCTTCCTGTCGTAATCGGAAACCTTGTAATCGGTAGCCATCAGGTAACTATGAACCTAACTATTTATTCAGTCCACGAGGGTATCCTGTTCTCATTCCGCCAACCAAAGTTTCCGTGATGGCTCCCGATTATGACAAGAAGGTTCCCGGTTTCGACAGGAAGGTTCTCGAGTTCGAAAAGAAGGTTCCCGAGTCCGACAAGAAATACCTGAAGAAGACCGGAGGGCACATCATCCAAAACGTTGTATAGATAACAATGAGGATGAGGACAATAGTCCGAATAACGCAGATAATACTAATCATCAAGCCACTTTTTTCCATTCGTTTTTATTTGAGCCTATAAAATCAAAGATAGAAAACGGGGAATCCCCGTGACGTATTAGCTAATGTATTAGACTGCAACCACGTAGAAAGCAGGTTCGAGCTCCAGTCGCGCTATTTGTTACGATTTTTGTGGCCATCCTTTAGGCTTCAAGCAAGAACGCTGTCCAACAGAGATCCTTTGTGTTAAGCGGAGCGCGATCTTCAATGAAGAATCCTTTGGTTGTTCCTTGGTGCTCCTCAGTCTTGTAGGTCATTTGTCAATGATTGTAAATGGACGTCTCTCAGTATCAACGATTAAGTAGTTAACCGACCAATTGGTTGGATTTTACGGCATTTCAACCCTTGTTGAGTCATTTTATGCCGAAGATGTTTTATTTCATTCATTCTTTATGGGTATTCAAAATTTTCTTATCTAAACTTGTTACGATTTTTGTGGCCGTCCTTTAGAATCCTTTGGTTGTTCATTGGTGCTCTTCACTCTTGCAGGACATTTGTCAATGATTGTAAATGGACGTCTCTCAGTGTCACCAATTAAATAGTTAACCAACCGCGTATTCGGGCTGTTGATTGGCTGAGGGTCAAACCACGTGACCTCGCTTAGTCTATGAATTTAAGTGGTGTATTGCAGCACAGCTTATATGCAAAATATTCCAACACTATTATATTTAGTTTCGGAGTAATACCCTTGGGAAAGGTATGAACAACCTCATCCTAGCCTAAAATCGGTATCAGCCAGACAACAAAGGAGTCTATCACCATTTCACTAGCACTAGACCTAGGAGATTGTTTTAGTGTCTTAGGTGGAGCGCTATACCTTCCATCAGCACCCCATTTTATCGCACGGATCCCTGTGCTACTCATGAGTTGGTTAGGGCCGGTATCGGACCAGACTTCTTTGGTATTAAATAACACACGAAGGTTGACTTGTTTAATAAACAAAGAAACCAAACCAAAAGAGTTTCTTAAGTAGCCCCGAAAATTTACACAAATATATGTACGTCTTATTTTGTAAAGTTTTTATTCCATGCGGTGTTCTCAATATTTTTAAAACGAGCAGACCTATAATGATAATAATAATAATGATAATCTATTGATAATGGAGATTGTCTGTATTTCTGTCTGTAACAAAAACTACGTCATAGCTCTACGTCACAGCTTACGTAACAATATTTTTATGCTATATACACCCAAAATTTGAGTAAGCAATTTTAAAAACTGTTTTTTTTTACTCTCGTCTTTTTTTTTTTTTACAGTAACAAGAAGTTAACTAAAAAGTTTACAAATAAATAAATACCTACGATTTTGTGTAAATTGATGTGGAAAATATTTCAAAATAATTGTTTGATTATTACATGCATGCAACATTTTATTTAAGAGGGTGGGGCTCAGTTTTTATTTCAATTTTTTTTTTTTTTACACCTTTGATAAATATGAGGATTTATCTTATTTATGATACAAACCCTCTGACATTGAATTTTTAACTCCCACCCTCGTAGGCAATGTCTTTAAAAAAATATTTTTTTACGGCGCCTGGAGGGTGTTTTCTGTTGCTAGGGAAAATAATAATAATTTATATTATTCTCAAGAACAGATATGTCGACACCCCTCGACATCGGTATTTAAGTAGGATCAAAGCATTGTAAGATTTCTTTATAGTCAGTCTTTTTTTTGTTCAAGTGTTTTCTTTTACAATTAATGTTGTACACCCGTTCAACACATTGTTCATCTTGGGTATATAATAGGCGAGAGACAGAGTATGAAAGATGATGAGGGTTCTTACTTGTTAACTCTTCAGCTTACTTCTGCTGCTAATTCGCCGTCCGCCATCTTCTCTTGTTGGGCTGTATTCTCGGGCTGATTTCTTCGGGTTTATTCTCCTCCTTGTTGGGCTGGTCATCTCTTGTTTTACCAAATTAACAAGACTTCGTTGTTTTTCTTTAAGAAATATTTGAAAAAAAAAAAAAAAAAGAATTAAATAAAGTAATCAAATTTATGTAAAACGATGAATAATCTTATAACATTATTAATTCAAAAACATAGTCGATCGAATGTCAAATTATAGTAAAGTAAACTATATCATAAATTTGATAACAATTTGAGTTTTCAGGTATTTCCGTGAAATGTATTAGGTAATCTAATGGTATTATCTCTTGCACACTATTCTACATTAGTATCATGATTTTATTTGTATTTCTAATATTAAAATAAATAAATTAACGCGATTATGAAAAAAAGAAAAAAAAGGTTTTGTTTACAATTGACGAACCACGGAAATTTATAAAAAAAACGTTGATTTGTCGTTAAATGTTTTCGTTTAATTTGTTATCTAATTCTCTTTAAGAATAATTCAATGTATAAAAAGACATACTAATTACATATTTAGAAAGATCTTTTTTCTAACGAAATAAATATTTTAAAGATAGAAACAGAAATATGCGATAAATAAGATTTGATTTTATGTTAAAATTTATTGAACAACCTCGGCTAGTAACTGGTCACAACTGAACTAAAACTTCAACTAATATCTCCCGCCTCTAATGGCGCTTCCGGAAGCGGATTTGTCACAACCCGTCAACAACCGTCGAGGTAATTTTCCACTGAACCTCCTTTATTTTGAATCTAATGAACTCTGATTCGAAAATATCCTAACTACAGTACGTACACAATTCATAAGATACCTAAGAATTATGTTACATCTATACATATAAAAAGGGCAGTTGTGTGTACCTGTATATCAGGAGGAAACTTCGAAAATAAAACAATTAACGACAAAGTAAATATATATACACATTGAATATCACCAGGGCTTGGTTTTTGAACGAAAATAATGAAGATTTGAGTTATATTCGTGACAATAATTTTTAAAAATTTAAATGATAACAACATGGTCTTTTTGTTGCATTTAGTATTTTAAATAGGAGACATTAATTTTTCTTTTCAGAGTGGGTGAATCAAGGCAAGGTCTTTTTTTTTTACATAGGGATTTTAATAGGGCCTCCTGCAAGGATCCAACCCGTGATTCAACAACAATGGATCTACGAGACTACCTTTTTACACCCTCTTCTACCTAGGCGACGCCGGGTAGCCGCTTTTAGTTGATAAATATAGCGACGAGGGGCCGGGTTAGCTCAGTTGGTAGAGCATTCGGCTAGAAACCGCAATGTTCCTAGTTCGATACCCGCCCTCGCCAAACTCAGCGTATGAGTAGCACAGGGATCTGTGTCTATTAATTCTCAGAATAATCATGGTTAACCCTTCATAGCCATTGACAATTCATAGAAGATTCATGCCTAGCAATTCCTAACTATGGACAATTTCTGTATAGCAATGCATAGCGCAAGACACATTATAGACAATTCATACCTAACAATTCATTGAAAATTCATGCCTAACAATTCATAGCCATAGACTAGACATGCATGATAATTCATAGCCAAAGATAATTTATATCTAACGATTCATGGCAATTAAGAAGTCTACCCTAACAATTCATATATAATTCATGCCTTACAATTCATAGAAATAGGCAATTCATGCCTTACAATTCATGGCAATAGGCAATTCATGCCTTATATTTCATAGCAATAGGCGATTCATGTCTTACATTTCATAGCAATGGGCAATTCATGTCTTATATTTCATAGCAATAGGCAATTCATGCCTTACATTTCATAGCAATGGGCAATTCATGTCTTACAATTCATAGCAATAAGCAATCCATGTCTTACAATCATAGCAATAGGCAATTCATGTCTTACATTTCATAGCAATGGGCAATTCATGTCTTACATTTCATAGCAATAGGCAATTCATGTCTTACAATTCATAGCAATAGCAATCCATGTCAATGTCTTACAATTCATAGCAATAGGCAATTCATGTCTTACAATTCATAGCAATAGGCAATCCATGTCTTACAATTCATAGCAATAGGCAATCATGTCTTACATTTCATAGCAATGGGCAATTCATGTCTTACAATTCATAGCAATAGGCAATCCATGTCTTACAATTCATAGCAATAGGCAATTCATGTCTTACATTTCATAGCAATGGGCAATTCATGTCTTACAATTCATAGCAATAGGCAATCCATGTCTTACAATTCATAGCAATAGGCAATTCATGTCTTACATTTCATAGCAATAGGCGATTCATGTCTTATATTTCATAGCAATAGGCGATTCATGTCTTACAATTCATAGCAATAGGGCGATTCATGTCTATATTTCATAGCAATAGGCGATTCATGTCTTACAATTCATAGCAATAGGCGATTCATGTCTTATATTTCATAGCAATAGGCAATTCATGCCTTACAATTCATAGAAAATTCACGCTTACAATTCATAGTCATAGGTGTTGCACTCCACCTCAGACGCCAAAACCATCTCCTTGGTCTAGCGCTATTGAAAAGGGGATAGACTCCCTCGCTGACTGGCTGATACCGACTTTAGGCCGCCCCGACGACTATACCTTTTATATGTATAGATTTATAAAGGCCAGGAATGAGCCAAATTGTAACGTCCCTAACGTGATTTGTTCTGTAAACAATTACTTTAATAGTTTTGCTTGATTTTTCTTCTCCTACAACAAAGGACGTAATGAAAATCTTTGACTCCCAAAAGAGAAACGACGAAAACAATTAATCATCGTAGCGTTATCTGAAGACAACGCTACCTATGTCTCATTCCTTATCTTGTTCGTTGATAATAGCTAGAGTGTGGTTGAAAGTGATTGAATCACCTCGCAGAACAACAACGACTAAAACACACTATTGAGAATTCTTAAACTCTTTTGGAAGAAACAAAGAGAAATTCAATAGAAAATTAATGAGATATTCCTTGTCTGTCACAATCAATAAGACTTGTTTGCACACACACACACACACACACACACACACATATATATATATATATATATAGATATATATATATATATATATATATATTCGATTTCGATTCAATTTCTGTCGGAGGGAAGTCGTTAGTATACATCGCTAATGAGACTTAATAAAGTCGAAACAGTCTGTACGATGTTCTAAACACCGAGCGATCCTTTGCCGGAATTACACTTGTCAAGTTAATTTTCTATTAAAAAAAAGTATCGAATTTTATGCGATACATGCATTGTAATTGCCTTCAAGCCAAATATAATATATATATATATATATAATATATATATATATATATATTATATATATATATGGTGGACCCTCCTATCGTAGACGATATATGACGGTCAGCAGTGAGTGATTTGTTTCATCCCACGTTGTGCATGCTATCAAGAAGACATTTGGTGTTTTCTCGAGTGTGATACCAGCCCAGCCCTTCTGTGAGCTACGAAGCCACACTGACATATGAAATTTTCTAAAGCGGAAGTCTTTGCTTTAAAGTTTGACGGAGCTCATCGCGATGTTTCTATCTATTTTCTTCAAAGCTCTTTAATTTAGCGAAACATGTCTTATGCCATTCTTTCCGATTTTATGCTATATTTTCCCAGGCACTCAGGTCAATATTGAACAAAGAGAGAGAGAGAGAGAGAGAGAGAGAGAGAGAGAGAGAGAGAGAGAAAGAGAGAGAGAGAGTTTTATTATATATATATATATATATATATATATAAGAAAGAAGAAGAAGAAGAAGAAGAAGAAGAAGAAGAAGAAGAAATAATGGTAAAATACAACAAAGTGTGATTAAGAATGATGAAAAAACGAATGAAGCACAACCAACTTCATTCAAATAAATATATATATATATATATATATATATATATTATAATATATATATAACTTAACGACTAATATATATATATAACTTAAACGACTAATCCAGTCCCAATCACACATAAACAAAAAACAATTAAACAGACACACACACACACACACACATACACATATTTAGCTAACCAATCCCCACAATCTAACACCTGTGGTACCACCATTGACCATTTCGGCACTCCCCATTCCAGAGAGAAGAAGAATCCACTAACCACCCCCAACTACACTTCCCCCTACTGACGACCGTCCGCTTTCAGCATTTTGAGAATTTCCATCATTGGAGTAAGAACTATATTCAAGTCCTGAAGATGGTCTAATAAGAGACCGAAACGTTGCACCGTCGACAATAAACATCAAGTTTCCACAACATCCCGTGTTTGTCTACTTTTCTCCATATATATATATATATATATAGTGAGTGGTGAATACATGCCCCATCTCTAAACTTCTTTAATGCAATGTTAGATAATCTGTGGAAAGATTATAAATATTCTGTGGAATTATGATGAATGTTTATAAGGAACAGCTAACAGGTCTCAGACCTAACATACTATCTGAAAATATATTATTATTATTATTATTATTATTATTATTATTATTATTATTATTATTATTGTTGTTGTTGTTGTTGTTGTTATTATCAGTGTAAGGTTCAAAGTTATAATATCAATTATAATTGGTTGAAACACATAACTCCGACAAGGGTGATAAATATAACATGGACTTTAATATAAGCACATGGAGAAACATTTATAACATAGAATACATGTACGTGACAAAGATACAAGGTAGACATATCTAGACATAGGAAGAATGAGGGGTTATGGAGAGTACATAAGAAAGTTAACTTTCTAGCGTTGCGTTAGGGGCAAAAGCCCCCACACGAGAAGGGTGTAGACATAAAGGTCTAACCCATGGGCTGAGGTGCAGAAGAAGAAGAAGAAGAAGAAGAAGAAGAAGAAGAAGAAGAAGAAAAAGAAGAGACCGAGAGTTCGCTTAAATACCAAAAAACGAAGCTTCATAAGAAACTTTATTTGAGACAAGAACTACAGTGCGTTTCTATATTGACAAAGTTGGGTGTGATAGAGAAGAGGAGGGGGAGAGTGGATGCTTCGGGAAGTGTGAGAAAAAATAGCAATAGATGAGGGGAAGTGTCGACAAGGATACGGTGGCTTATGAGTTCAAAGCGGTGCGGTCAGGGTAATTGAAAGGCTGGACTGGGAGGAAGGCACCGAATAGTAGTTACTGTCTGTTTTTTTGTTTTTTTTACTATTATAATGGGGTATCGGAACTTATTTCGTTTTCATGTGTTTCAGTACAACGGTTGAAATTTTATAAAAACAACTAGCAAAATAAAAAACGCCCTCCCGGCGATGTAAAACTAGATTTTTGAAAAATATTGCCGGAGGGGTAGGAGTTAAAAATTCAATATCAGCGACTTTGTACCCTAAGTAAGTAAAATCATCAAATTCATTAAAAGGATTAAAAAATAAAACAATTTGAAATGTAAACTTTAAATATGTATTAAAATAAAACAAACTATATATAGATATATAATACCAGTCATGTATCTATTAAAACTTGTTTTAGAAAACAATGAGGACTATCTAATTTTGCATGTTCAAATTTTGAGTGTATTTATTCTATGTTATGACGATTTCGGGTATAGTGACGTAAGCAGTGAAGTAGTTTTTGTTACAGACAAAAACCGGAAGCGAATCTCCATCATTAATAGATAACAACCAAGAAGACATTAGTCCAAGTAGTTTAGTTTAAAATAAGGATGTTGGTTTTGAAGGTGTCATGATTAGTTAGAAGTCTTAGAGTGATCTTCCAACGTGGGTACATATAAGTACAAGAAATATTCCGACAGATAAATGATAGGATATAAGAAACATAGGCTTTAATAGTGAGCACATAAAAATACATATACAAATTACAAGGTACAAGATAGGTATACAAAGCTGATACATAAATGCATTATAAAGAAAGTAGAACGTAGGCTTTCGTCCTTAAGAAGTGATACAAAGTTCCTGAAGAAATGTCACTTACTTATGACAGGCTGGGGGTCGAAGTCCTCCCCTACATGAAAGGTATAGACGCATATGTCTAACCCATGTGTCTTGTATGCTGTCCCGGAAAAGAGAGCTCAAACTTCGCGTTTTCCTGACTAAATACTCAGGGCCTCTAGAATTAGAAAACCCGCGACAAGGGAAGGCAAAACTACCAGACCAAACAGGGGCAAGCAATCGCTACAAGGATTATCCTTAATCTCAATAATTCTGACCAAAATAAATAAACCAATAAAAGCAATTCATTTTAATTTATACACTGGATAATAAAAAAATTCGTGTCATCCGAAACATAAAAAGAAACAAAAACAACAATAACAAACAACAAAGATAAAGATAATAGCTGCAATAATAAAATAATGAAATGATTTTAATTCAGTATTTCCCGATTGTGTGTATTTAATATTCAGTTCATTGTATTTCATTTCCCGCGAGATTTCGCCTTATCGATTCTCTTCAAATTCCGTTCGTGTAAAGATGATTTGATATGAAATCTGATGGGAAGAGTATTTTTTTCTCTCTCCTGAAATTTACAAAAAATAATCATTAATGCGATACTGTCAACAACGTCACTGCACAAGAAACAGAGTCTCCGTGGTGTAGTGGCTATCTTGCTGGACTGTGGCATAGGTGTAAGCGGGTTCGAACCCTAGTCGCCCTATTACTTTCACTTTCGGGAAAAGTGTAGCGTAATTGTTAGGTTAACAAACAACTGGATATTGACGGTGTAAATGAAAAACATGTCCTTCTGAATCGAGATCAAAAAGGGGTGCCTAAAGGCCATATGGTCCCATTTTTTATAAACATATTTTACTACTAACAGGTACTACTAATCTGGGTCAAAGTAAACAAGTGAGCAATGGTGATAAAGGTGCGCTCCATATTCCCCAGACCTCCAAAACCGGAACCTCACCATCTGATAGAGTTTAACGTCATCCTCAGGACATGAAGATCCTCAGCCACCGCCTTCTAGCAACCATATGATAAAAAGGGCTGGGACCTTGCCATAATGGCAATAGAATTGGGACAATCATATAGGTGCCAGGGCTTGACGTGACCAGCCGATTGATCGGGGGGTCTCTCCGACCGCCCGTATAGCCTAAGTAAGGGCCTAAGTGGAGTGCTGCACGTCATGGACGGCTCAGCCACCTGGATTCCAGCGGAATTTGGGATAAAAAATAAAACTGTATTCGGATTTCTAGAGAAAGAGAAATAAGTACATACAAAGGTTAAAATTTGAGG
>CM042152.1:422516-453541 GCA_023376005.1 Doryteuthis pealeii
CACATATATAATATAATACAACATATATATATATTATATATATATATATATATATATATAATACAACACACTGACAATCAATCAATCAATCAATCAATATATATATATATACACATATATATATATATATTTTAACCATAGCTGGAGGGAGAATAATTCCCAAGGGTATTAGCGCTATGTGAAATGCCAACAGTTTCGCCTAGGAATTGAACTCGAATCAACGAGTCCATTTTCCACGACTCAAACCACTAGCCCACGCGCCTCCACATGGTTTAAATAGTAGGGTAGAATGGGCCCTTCAGCCCTGGGTAGGTAACCAGTCTAGGAGAGGGATAACTCTGAATTCAAAATTCCTGAGGTCGGTCGTTGATTGGGTTTGTGGCAACCCTTGATGCACTAATTCTTTCTTATCGCCTGTGCCACAAAGTGTGGATGGTCCAACACAAGCCTTCACCACTATAAACAAATCACTGTGTGGGTGTTCATTTGTGTGTGTGTGAACCCTCATGCGTCGAAAATCGACGAGAGAGTACATAATATATATCTTATTATTAATGGAGATTGTGTGTTTTTTTGTCTGTAACCGAAACTATATTACTACTCAAGTCACAATTCCTTAGTTATTACGTCACATTCTCCATGATTCTATTTCTATTTAAACCTCAATTAATAATAAAACGGTTTGACATTATTAATACTGTTGGCCTTACCTAAATTCTAATAACATGCAATGATTTATATATACAACAAAATACCAGTTTTCAGTGTAAACGTAAAGCTAATTTGCATATTGATATTTAAAAAACTGATTTTAATAAAAATGTGCTTGGTATTATTTGATTTCTAATTGTTTGGTTTTATTTTTAATGAATATGAGTAAAAATCTCTTCAATAAATCCTAAAAAAAATTCATTAACAAGAAGAAATAATTGTAATTTTATTCTTTACTTCCTATTTTAACTAAATAGTTAAATTAGAAAAATTTAGCATTGAAAAACGGAAGTGATGAAAGAGTAAGTTTCAGTTGTTCTATTTTCCGATTATACCTCCTCTGTTTTAAATCTTTTTATTTGAATTCTTAATTAGTTTCATTAGCCTTTCTGATTTAATCTAATATTTTATTACATTTAAACTTAAATACTTGCACCCGGAGGGTGCATATATTTGCTAGTCTATATAATACAACACACTGACAATCAAAACATTACAGAATAAAACACCATTACTTCAATACTATCGTAAGTGGAAATATACGACGTAGAAATAGTAAAACAAATCGAAACTGAAAAGAAGTGTACATTGACATCTCTAAGAAAACAAGACTGAAAAAAAAAAGAACTAAAGAGGAAAACCAAAAAGGTAAATAAAATATTACATATCATCCCTACAGACAACGACACTGAATTAAACGACCTAATCTGTGCGGAAGCAAAACTACTTAGTGATAAAATTGGTATCGCCCTTACGAAAAGCGTCATAAACACAAAAGCTGAGAAATGAGACTAGATAGCAAGTAAAGAACTATAACAAACGAAGGCGATTGAAGGGGAAAAAAAACACAAGCACAGATGGAATGAAAAGATAACTGAAAATAAGACCAACTCTTTTTGAATTCTTGTTCTTTTATAACTTGGCGTTGGCCATTTTTTTATGAAAGTCTTCCAAAAGATTTATTCAAATATTGCTTTTATTACAGTGTAGGAATAGCTGTATCCAGTCTATGAGGAATAGTATACAGTTACATAGATTAAAGTAACAAAGGAAAAGCACACATACCTTTAACCAATTTTATTAACACTAGCAAATATATTCAAGTTTTAATGTAATAAAATATTATATTAAATTAGAAAGGCTAATAAAACTAAATAAGAATACAGATAAAAAGATTTGAAACAGAGGGAGTATAATAAAGATTTGAAACAGAGGAGTATAATAAAAAATGGAACAACTGAAACTTACTCTTCCATCACTCTTGTCTTTCATTGTTATTTTTTCTAATTTAAGTATTTAGTTATAAGAGGAAGTAAAGAATAAAATGACAGTTATTTTATCTTGTAATGGATTTCATTTTAAGATTTATTTGAAGAGATTTGCTTATATTCATTAAAATAAAACCAAACAGTTAGAAAATTTCAATAATACTAAGCACATATTTATTAAATTCGATTTTTTAATATTAATATGCAAATTAGCCTTCCCGTTCACACTGTAAACCGCTATTTTTTGTATATATATAAATATAATTGCATGTTGGACAGTATGTAGACATAGTAACAGTATTAATAATGTTAAGACAATTTTATTAATAATTTGGGGTTCGATAAAAATTAAATCATGGAGTATGTGATGTCAATAACTAAGAGAATTGTGACTTGAGTAGGAGTATAGTTTCGGTTACAGACAGAAAAACACACAATCTCCATTATAATAAGAGATGTAAACACAACTAAACTAAACAATATAACGAGTACTTAAAGACAGTACTTACAATTATTTATCCCCCCTTGCTGAGGGGGTGCTCAGGTAGTGTATTTGGCTATTGATCCCTCACTGAGTGGGGTGATGTATTCGGCTCCCTCACTGAAGGGGGTAGTGTATTCGGCTATTGCTCCCTTTTTTTCAGTCACAGTTGACTGAGACGAGAGCTCGATTCTTCGAGGCTCACGCGTTGGTACCGAAAACCAGTTAGAGGCCCTTCACTCAACCTGAAAGAGACGTTACTCTCCCTACTTCCTGCCCCCTGGACACAGGAGAGTTCTAGCCACTACAGCAGTATATTCTCTCACCAGTGATCAAAGACATTTGATCATCGCTGACAAAAAATGCAGCAGTCAAGTAGTGTGTAATATGTGGAAGATACTGTTAAACTTGATGGGTGGGCCAAAGGTAGGGATACAGTTACTTCATTATCTGTTTCACCTTCACAATCACGTTTTAGATATAAATTATAGAAAACATATCACAACTCAGAACCAAAGCTAAGTTTGACGAACTGTACTTCTAGCAAGATGGAACCGCTGCACATTAAGCGTGGGCAATAAGTGAGTATCTTCATCAAGCCTTTCTGCAGCATTGGCTTGGAAGGCAGGGTCGCATTGAATGGCTCCAACTTTCACCTGATCTGACCTCAATGGATTTCTTTTTTGTGTTGTAGTCAAGAACAAGTCTTACATAATTATTAGATTCCTAATACTTGTGTGCAGTAGTGTAGAAACTAAAATAGCTGTTATTAATTGTAGCCGGCGGCCTTGAAGGATTGAATAACAAGGCTTGACCTTATCCTGATCCCTCCGGTGGATACCGTGAGAATCGGTGGAGAAGACCCTCTTCCGGTTTAGATTAGAAAAAGATTTTAGTTATTATCGACCGGTTTAGATTAGAAAAAGATTTTAGTTAGTATCGACCCAACCACGAAGGTGGTAAGTCGCGTTATGCGCACTGCCGTACTCAATCTACGCAAGTAGTCTGGTGTGGATTTCGAAATAAAATATGATCTAAGTAAATCGAAGTCTTGTGTTATTATCTAAAAACTATCAATGACACAGGGGTTCTGATAAAGAGAAATCCCCAATGGAAGACCAGGCACGAAGTCTCCAAGACGAAGTCCAGACGCTAGAAGAAGAACGTAAGATACCAAAGATGAGCAGAAGAATAATAGAAGTAAAGAAAGAGAGTATACAACACAAGGTTTATGAGAGAAATCCCCACACAGTGAATGAATTGAAAGATTACATTTCAGATGTATTCACTGAAATTGATGGAGACCGGAAATTGTGTTGTACTGTGTGCCACAGTGTTTTGGACAGATACGAACATTGTTGTAAGGTTGAAAGTGGACACTTTGAACACTTGAGAGATTAAATGTTCAATGTAAAATGTCTAATATGCAAATATAATGTATGTAAATATATGTAAATAAATGTATAAATCTATACATACATAAAAGGCAGCTGTGTGTATATGTATGTCCGGAGGAAACTTCGAAAATAAAACAATTAACGACGAAGTAGATATATGTACACATTAAATATCACCAGGGCTTGGTTTTTGAGCAAGAATACTAGAGATTTGATTTATATTCGTGAAGATAATTAAAAAATAGAATTTAAATGATACATTGGGAGAATATGTACTTAATTGAAGTCATGCCTAATTTTTGAGAATTAATTAATTGATAATTAAGGAATTAGGGCGGGTATACCTGTTCAAATGTGAGGCTAAACAAATCGAGAAAAAGTCAATCGCTGTATGTACATTTCGGCCTATTATGCCTCATCAGCAGAGTTATAGACGGGAAGACTGCTCTGTGTGTGATTCGAACCCTGACTGTCAAGCTGACAGGCAGGGATTCTAACCATTACACTTGCTGGTTTTTCCCCAGATTTTTCGTTTGTTTTGAACTCAGTTATATTCCACTTTTGGTGACTTGCTACACGACAGTATATAACTATATTCCTCCGCGAATAAATAGTTATTATCATTGAATAGCAATAGATACTTGAAACCGTATAAGTGTATATAAATTATTAGTGTTAAGAATAATCACTAGAAGCTATAGTTGTTTAAAAAACATTATTTTCATTATTTATTTGAAACCATATAAATGACTTTGGCATTATATAAATCAACAATAACAATATGAGACACATGGTTGTAGGAAATAGATTCAGCGAACCTAGTTCAAATCTTGTACGAATCCCGCCTTATCATCTGGAGCAGTAGAATAAAACGACTGCACCTTTGCGGAGGGGTAAGAACCCCCCCCCCAATAAAGACCTCCTGTTGGTCGTGGGTGTAGATGCGTGATGTTTAAGGACGGAATCCTGGTGGTGGAGTAGTCCATGACACGGAAGTGGGACCATATAACCTTTAAGCACCCCATCTGCAATCTCGATTCATAAGGACATGTTTTCATTTACACCGTCAAAATCCAGTTGTTTGTTATGGGTTATAGTTAGGGGTTAGGGTTAGGGTCTAGTTTTATAATTTAAAAAAGTCTAAAAATCGTCTGTTAACAAACAACCGGATTTTGGAGGTGTAAATGAAAAACATGTCCTTATAAATTGAGATCGCACATGGGGTGCTTAAAGATTATATAGTCCCGGAAGTGTTTAGAGATAATGTTAAAAGCCAGAGCAAAAGGTTTTCGGGATAGAAATGTTTTCGTGATACAAATATTTTCGTGATACAAATGTTTTTGTTTTAAGAACGGATTAATCTTTATTGATTGTAACGAAAGTTCTAGATGACGTGTCAGCCGTAATCTGCCTCTTTTGAACTGGGAAGCGAAGCGAGCGGACGCAGCTAGCAGTTTGTCCCGTCTTGGGCACTGTGAGACGAACACATTAGATGCTTCAGAACGGACATTGGCCGCTTTAAAAGAAACCTTGATAGAGAAAAGGTGGCTAATTGCTGGTGCACCCTACAGTATTCCCAGAACGGCTGAGACGGTGGTTTCCTCATTTTCCTTGGCGAAAAGGGTCGCGTTTCTTTTCTCTCTCATTCTTCTCCCCACGGAAGAAACTTTGTTGGAGTGTCCATCCCTTTGAGGAAAAACGGACAGCTACATGTGAAAGAAGAAAAGTACTAGCGCAGAGGGCCAGCCTTAATCTACAGCCGGGAGCCTCAATCCTTGAAAAGGAACAAGACATTTTTTTACAGAACTGTGAGTTCTGTAGAACTTTTTGTCTCTCCTGCGCGAGAGAAATCATTTTTAAAAAGGGTATTTTATTGTCTAAACCCTTTCGACAGTAAGTGTTTTCTTCCTGTTTTTTATACCCATTTTGTAGTATACTTTGAAGGGTAGTTATTGGTTGATTAACGCCCATTCTGTTACATAAGTGTAACCCTCTTTATACACTTTTGTATTTTTGTATTTATTATATATTTTTTTATATTTGAGTTACCTGACCCCTAAATTGTTATTTAGTCATGCATAGGGAAATTTATGCAATCTTTGTTTAAGTTTTCTGTATTTCATTTTTGCCTCCTTTAGTGGAGAAATTTGTATGAATAAAGATTCTATTTCTTTATCAAGCAAGAGCATCTTTCTTTTCATTTTTCCCCAACCCCCTTTTTTTGTTAACGACACCATCTTTGTTTTATACGTTCGCTTTTATCTGAACGAGGATAAATTCCGATAATAGGCGTGCGGAGTATCCCTTCATCGCCGTTACTCCCAGGTCCACTCTATTGTGCTATTATATTTTATGGGTCTATCTATGGTTTAAATCGAAAAAAAATGAATTTAAAAATTTAATTAAAAAATTAAGTTAAAAAAAATTCCGTAACCATCAAGAAACATATATATTTACCAACCACTCCGCACGAGCAGGATGTGACACAAGGTCAATTTCTTAAGCGGAGTTTAATAGGTTTGAATTCAGAGTTTTCCTTCTCCTAGACTTGTTACCTAGCCATGGTTAAAGAGTCCAGTCTGCCCTGCTATTTACCCATAGCTAGAGGGAGAATTGGATTCGTCCAGGAATTGAACTCCCGTTGATGAGTCCATTTCCTACGACTCTACCCATTAGACCATGCGCCTCCATGAAACATATAAAACAATTTTTTCGGCATAAAATAACCAAACAAAAGTCGACATGCCGTAAAATCCAACGAACCAACCAATTAACCAACGAACCAACCAACCAACTAACTACTACCCTCTCCAACTCTACCCTCTCCAGATCTCCAGAACTGGAGCCTCACTATCAGATCCAGTTTAGTGTCAAACACGTCTTTTTGATGGGGTATTACCCATCTATAGAAGATACAGTCATCGTTTTCAAAGTTACTACAGCGGGGCGAGCATCATACTGTTACATAATCTATGCGGTTGCATAAGATTATTGTCAATCTCCTGTAATTCTGAGGGGATGGCCCTTTTCATATCATGGCCGGGCCCTTCCATGGAAAATTACAGAAGCACGCCAAATATGTGAAGTCACGTGGGACCTTTTTGAGTCCCCAGTTTTCAGTTAGACGTCAGGCAGAGAAGTCGGACATTTTAGGTCCTGCCTAAAACTGGAACTCACGCGCGCTATGTTAGTCAGATATTTAGTTACATGAAATGTATAGTTAAGGAAATAAACATTTGTATAAGTAATATGTTCTTGTGGTTGATGAATGTCTTGGTAACAAGACTAAGAAATGAATCCAGGACGACCAGCCAGCAAGAACATAGCAAAAGAAAATCCAGACCTTAGAAGATTCTAGACCAAGACAAGATGTTATAAGATTCCAAAGACGACCAGAAGAATAGAGTAAGAAAGAAGTAAGTGAAGAAGTAATGAAGATGGTATACAACAATACAATTTTGTGAAATCATCTCTAAAATTAGAAATTCACACGACATTGCTGAGTAGCTTATTCTGCTTTCTATGACTATAATAATATCTGATTGCCAAACAAAGAATTCATGCAATTCCACCGTTTATAGGACAAATGATGCAAATGGCAAAGGGTATCAGAAGAAGGTGTGGTCAGTTCATTACAATCCCATAAATTGTATTCACAATTAGTTGAAACTAATTTACACGATAACGACGCTCTTCTCTCGGCTTATGTGATATTCTGGAACGTGAATTGATGGAAGAGGTGTTATTTGTCAGGGGGATTCAAATGGACACCAAGGGGACTGTCGATTCTGAAGAAGGCAAAACTTGTTAAAGTAAGAACAATATTTCACAGGATAATATAATCGCAATCGAAATGTGCCACAGAAATTGGGTGGGTGGGAGTGATTTCGACGTGGGTTGGATTTAAGCGTTTGAAAAACGTTACACTGTTGGGACTTTGATTTAGGCGATTGGCAAAATAATCGCCTGTTATTGTCAGAAATTGTTGCCTATCGCAGCGAAATTCCGCTTGCTTCTGTTGTTGCGATGTGAGCGTCTGTGTGGAAGGAAAAGCCAGAAAAGAAACGCAGCGAATCTGTTTTTCAGTGAGTATTTACCGAATCCCTAAATCGAACCGAACCCCCTATTGCATACCCTAAATCGAAATAATCGCCCGTGATTGTCTATATATACCCTAAATCGAAATAATCGCCCGTGATTGTCTATATATATCCCAAATCGAAATAATTGCCAGTGATTGTATATATATATATATCATAAATCGAAATAATTGCCAGTGATTGTATATATATACCATAAATCGAAATATCGCCCGTGATTGTCTATATATACCCCCTAAATCGAAATAATCGCCCGTGATTGTCTATATTATACCCTTAAATTGAAATAATCGCCCGTGATTGTCTATATATACCCTAAATCGAAATAATCGCCCGTGATTGTCTATATATACCCTAAATCGAAATAATCGCCCCGTGATTGTCTATATACCCTAAATCGAAATAACGCCCGTGATTGTCTAATATACCCTAAATCGAAATAATGCCTGTGATTGTCTATATATACCCTTAAATCGAATTAATCGCCCGTGATTGTC
Organism: Doryteuthis pealeii; assembly: GCA_023376005.1. NCBI lineage: Eukaryota > Metazoa > Mollusca > Cephalopoda > Myopsida > Loliginidae > Doryteuthis > Doryteuthis pealeii. Next base: position 430,971 of record CM042152.1, read on the forward strand.
TATATATTACCCTAAATCGAAATAATCGCCCGTGATTGTCTATATATACCCTAAATCGAAATAATCGCCCGTGATTGTCTATATATACCCTAAATCGAAATAATCGCCGTGATTGTCTATATATACCCTAAATCGAATTAATCGCCGTGATTGTCTATATATACCCTAAATCGAAATAATCGCCCGTGATTGTCTATATATACCCTAAATCGAAATAATCGCCCGTGATTGTCTATATATACCCTAAATCGAAATAATCGCCCGTGATTGTCTATAATATACCCTAAATTGAAATAATCGCCCGTGATTGTCTATATATACCTAAATCGAAATAATCGCCCGTGATTGTCTATATTTACCCTAAATCGAAATAATCGCCCGTGATTGTCTATATATACCCTAAATCGAAATTAATCGCCCGTGATTGTCTATATATACCCTAAATCGAAATAATCGCCCGTGATTGTCTTATAATAACATAAATCGAAATAATCGCCCGTGATTGTCTATATATACCCTAAATCGAAATAATCGCCCGTGATTGTCTATATATACCCTAAATTGAAATAATTGCCAATGATTGTCAAAATGTGTTGCCTATCTCAGCGAAAACCCACTTGCTTCTTTTGTTATGATAGAGTGTCGGTGTGGAAGGAAAAACCAGAAAAGAAACAGTGAATCTGTTTTTCCGTGTGTATTTACCGAACCTGTCCACCGGTGACAGGATGTGGCACAACGTCAATTTTTTAAGTGGATTGAAGGGGTCTTCATTTTTTAGCACTAATTGAAAGGCAAATAGCCACATCAACGATTTGAACTCGGGTCACTGATTCCATATCCATTTGTCCAAGTGAGCCTCCACCATCTATAGTATCTTCGTAGTAGAAATTTGCAATAGCCAACCGACACAAAACATTTATAAGAGATGAAAAGATGAGAAGTTTATTTGAAAATATGTTGGCTGGAAAGATATTCTAGGCTTGGAACCAAGATATCTCTACGCTCTGTCGGCTTTGGTTATAGAATATGCAGACTGTAACTCTGTAAAATGGGTAAGACCTCCCTCCATCCAATGGCGTTACGTTTTGGCGTTGGATGGGATCCGTGATGTTTAAGGACGCAATCTTAGTCGGTCAGGAGTCCATGATATGCAAAACCCCCACTTTAGGCCTTACATGGGCTAGAGGTATGGTTGAAGAGGCCTCCTTACATCAATTGGCTTGTCATGTCAAGCCCTAGCTTCTATACGATTAGAATCCCATATATGGGTTAAATAGATCTGTTTTCGCCGGCACAATTAATAATGCTTTTAAAAAAGAATGAATAAAACAAAAACGTCTTGGGCATAAAACAATCCAAGGGTTCATATGCTGTAAAAAAACAATCAACCCGGATATCCCTGAGTAATTTCTTTCAATACATATGGGTAACATTTTAATATATATATATATATATATATATATATATATATATATATATTTTCTCCGAATTTTTGAGATGAGGCTTGATCAGTAGGGTCGTTTAAGTATAGTATCAACCTCAGAGTACTGCCAGGGATTGGCAAAGAGATAGATCACATGATTCTGGCCTAGTCTATAAGTAGGAGCGGGCATTCATCACACACCTTATATCCCGTTTTTCGAGGGCACCTAGCATGGTGTAATGGTTAGCATGCTAGATTTGCAGACCATTGTTAGTGAGTTCGATTCTCACTGGGTGCCCCATATTTCTGGCCTTGTGCCATATCTAAGCTAAGCTTAGTAAATAATTATATCCCGTTTTTCGCGTGGTGCGATGGTTAAAGTCATGGGAAATGGACTCGTCGCCCCGAGTTCAAATCCTGGATGTGATAATTGCATTTAACTTTGCGCTAATACCCTTGGGAAAGGTATGAATCCTACTCTCCCTCCAGCTATGGATAAATAGTAGGGCAGACTGGGCTCTTTAACCTTGGTTAGGCAACCAGTCTAGGAGAAGGAAAACTCTGAATTCAAACCTGTTGAACTCCGCTTAAGAAATTGACCTTGTGTCACATCCTGCTCGTGCGGAGGGGTTGGTAAATATATATATATCCCGAATTTCTTAACAATATGCATCTAGTCACGTGTTTCCAGTTCTGATGACCTAGCGAATGTGACACGAGATGTGAATTACATTTTATCTATTTATCTATTTATTGAATAATCAAAGAATGTGAAACTCTAACATGATGAACATCAAAGATTGCGCTGGTTCATTGAGGGTGTCTCCGTCGACGATAAAATAATTTTCCATTTCTTTTCTTTTAGTATGCTTTTGATGTTGCCAACTTCGACTTCCTGTCGCTTGTGGCATCAATACAGACAAAATACTTGGGACGACTGCGTCTGTATTGTTCAGGTCCAAATACTGGAGAAGAGTTTGCCAAAAAATGTCCAGCCTTGACTTCGCATCATCGAGAACAATAAATGTGTTTTCAACAAAGTTCCAGTTAAGATGTCTGTCTTGTTTTTGTTGAAAAAGAAAAAAGTTGATTCGATTCCAACCAGAGTTCGACTCTTGATTTGCTCTTTGTTTTCTTCTTTTTTTTTTTTAACTTTTTTTCTTTTTCTATTCTTATTTAGCTTATTGCGGATTCAACGGTTGCTTCGTACGTATATGTAATCATTGATTCCTTAGCTTTTTTTTTTCTTCTGCAGTGAAAAGTTGCAGAAAATGAAACAGGAATCAGTCGTAGCGAGAGATGTAGAGATTGAGTATAACTGGATAGTGATCGGAAGACCATTGTTGAAACACACACACACACATTATATATATGGCCCTGATATATATATATATATATATATATATATAATATATATATATATATATATATATATAATAAAATAAATATATAAAGGTTTTACATATCTATTTATTAGGTGACAAAAGAACATTCACGACCATATTGGTTTCATGCGAGGCAAGTATAAATAGTAAAATCTATATATAACAGCTCTATTTTATATGAGCACTTTACCAATAATACTGTCTTTGGTACGCCATTCCAGCAAAAGCTGAAAACAGTGACCATCCCACACTATAGTATATATATATATTATATATATATATATATAATATATATATATATATATTGCGCAAAAAAATACACACGTGAAATAAACTGTAATTAATCAATATCTTGATTAATCCAGTGCATTTACCCTGAAGATCCTTATGGTAAAACTCGAGTAAGTCATTACCGTGTATAATTATCATAATAAATTTGCTCTACCAACGTATTGAGCACTTTATATTTGTTATATCTCTGCCTTATCATTGTGAATCTTGCATCAGATCACCATTGTGACCTGTTTCACCGGTAAGTCACCTTTTCCACAAATACCATATATATATATATATACTAAACCCTCCGCACGAGTAGGACGTGACACAAGGTCAATTTTATAAGCATGTATCCTTAAAAGACACAGACGAGGTTATTTTAAAGAATGTTTGTAGTGATTTTATTTTTGTTTTGTCTTATACTATTTCTTAAGTTTGATTCGATTTTACATAATTAGCCATTTGAAGAATTGAAGATGTTATTTCTTTGTTTTTAGTATTTGAGATGATTTCTTTTCAGAGTCTTGAGTGATTTTAAGTATTCTAGAGTTTCACGTTAGCGTTTAAATACATTATATATACTAGCAAATATATGCACCCTCCGTGTGCAAGTATTTAAGTTCTAATGTAATAACATATAATATTAAATTAGAAAGGCTAATGAAACTAAATAAGAATGCAGATAAAGAGATTTGAAACAGACGGCGTATAATCGAAAAATAGAACAACTGAAACTTACTCATCTATCACTTCCGTCTTTCATTGCTAAATTATCCTAATTTAACTATTTAGTTAAAATAGGAAGTAAAGAATAAAATTACAGTTATTTCTTCTTGTTAATGAATTTCTTTTAAGATTCATCCCCGAGATTTTTGCTCATATTCATTAAGATAAAACCAAACAGTTAGAAATCAATAATACTAATTAAAATCAAAATTTTAATATCAATCATGCAAAATTAGCCTTCTCGTTCACACTGTAAACCGCTATTTTGTTGTATATTTAAATAGAATTGCATGTTATTAGTATGTAGATATGGCCAACAGTAAAACAATTTTATTAATAATTGAGATTTGAATAAAAATAAAATCATGTAAAATTTGATGTAAATAACTTTTATTGTCAGTTGAGTAGGAGTATAGTTTTAGTTACAGACAGAAAAACACACAATCTCCATTATAATAAGGGTTTAGTTTTAGATTTATAAAAATATATTTACCAACCCCTCCGCACGGTTAGTATGTGACACATGGTCAGTTTCTTAATCGGAATTTAACAGATTTGAATTCAGAGTTTTCCTTCTCCTGGAAAGGTGGCCATACCAAGGTTAAAGAGCCAAATCCGCCTTACTATTTACCCATAGCTGGAGGGAGAGTAGTTGGATGTATACCTTCCCAAAAGTATTAGAGCTATGTAAAAATAAAACAGCTTCGTCCAGGATTTGAACTCACGTAGAATCCATCTACTACGACTCAAACAATTACACCACGTACCTCCATACGGTCCTGATATAACACATACACTGACGCGCACACAGACACATACACATCTTATCATAATAGAGATTATGTGTCTATCTGTCTGTAACCGAAACTACATCATAACCAACGCCATAATTTCCTTTATATTCTCAACGGTTGTTAAATAATTATTATTTAATCTTCTTTATTAGCAATGTCTAAATTAGGCTCCAGCTGAGATAGATTTGCCTCAAAACAGCTCATGCTATTAATATGTTTAGAATCCTACAATGTGTGTTGTATTCTTTATGTGTCTTTATTTTGTTCTCCTCTTTAACTTTTTTCTTATTTAGCTTATTGCGTGATTCATCGATTGATTCATACGTATCATGTAATCATTGAATTCCTTAGCTTTTTTGTTTACAGTGAAAAGTAGCAGAAAATAAAACAGGAATCAGTCGTAGCGAGAGATGAAGAGATTGAGTAGAAATGGATAGTGATCTGAAGATAATGCTGAAACACACGCACACAATACATATGGTCCTGATATATATATAATATATATATATATATATAATATATATATATGAAAGAGAGAGACAGACAGACAGACAGACAGAGACAGAGACAGAGACAGAGAGAGAATCTTTAGTAGTACAACATAGTTAGAACCGCATACAAAACATATGGTCATATTATATATATATATATATATATATATATATATATATATATATATATATTTTTATATATAATATATATATAATATATTATATATAGAGAGAGAGAGGAGAGAGAGAGAGAGAGAGAGAGAAGAGAGATAAAATCTTAGTAGTACAAAAATAGTCAACCTGCATACAATACATATGGTCCTATATATATATATATATATATATATATATATATATATATATATATATATATAGAGAGAGAAGAGAGAGAGGGAAACTATCTTTAGTATGCAAAAATAGTTAACCTTCGTGCTATTTTTTATTTAAATCCCACACACACAACACACACACACACACACACGCGGGCGCACACACAAAATATAATATATATAATATATATATATATATATATAATATATATATATATATATGAACGTCGCGCTCTCTGTCGATGAGATATTACTACCTAGGTACGTGAATTATTCTTCTACCGGCAATAGAGGCTTACCGGCTATGTAGTAGTGCTCATAGGAAAGGCATAGTCTTCTATGAACAGATTATCACTCATATAGAAATTCTATTTCAATGACAAGCTAAAGCAACAATTCTTCCAGGCTTTAGTTGTATCAGCGCTACTGTATGGCTGTACTACCTGGTCTCTAACAAACAGCCTAGATAATAAGCTAGTTGGGCGCTGCATTAGAATGCTGGGTGCGATCTTAAACAAATCGTTTAAAGAACATCTTACAAAAAAGCGGGTGTACGGCCACTTGCCCCCTATCACACAAAGCTATCACTCTTGTGGAAGCCAGCACATGGAAACTCCAATGTGGACCGTCCAAGAAAACATCAACTTCTCGGATACTGGATGCTGTGCGGAGGACCTGCTAGGTGCAAAGACTAATAGAGGCGGTTGGCGAGAGATTGTCAGGAATATACGTGCTGCTACCACGACATGATATATATATATATATATATATATATATATATATATATATATATATATATATATATATCATAACTCACACATATAAAACTAATGACAAATCCAGTTCCCAAACACACACAATATATATATAAGACAATTAAAAACAGACATACACACATACACATACTCATTCATCTTGACCCATCCCCATCATCCAACATTCTGGACCAATACCTGCATCACCATATAAACACTCCCCATCTAGAGAGAAGAAAATTCACTACCCACCCCCAACCACCCCTGCCCCTACTGACAACCTACTGTTTTCACCATTTTGAAAATGCCCTTCATTGAAGTAAGAACTATATTCGAGTCCTGAAGAAGGTCTAAATGACCGAAACGTTGCATCGTCGACAATAAAACATCCAGTTTCCATAACATCCCGTGTGTATTTACTTTTCTCCAGATATTGTCGGATTATCCTCCTCATATTTCTCCCATATATATATATATATATATATATATATATATATATATATATATATATAGATAGATAGATAGATAGATAGATAGATAGATAGATACAATCAAATATTATATATTAGGGATATTAAAATCTCGTTACTATTAGTTTCAGGCTTACTGCAATCATCAGACGAGACTGTCAAAATGTTAAGATTTTAAGATAAAAATACAGTGGTTTGTTTAGCGTTTATATAAACATGAAGCGTGTTCACGCGATGGAAAGTTATTTACACGCTAAACAAATCACTTTTTTTTAAATCTTAAAATCTTAACTCTTTGTCAGTCTCGTCTGATGATTGCAGTAAGCATGAGACTAATAGTAATGAGATATTAATATACATTGTTGAGATAGCATACACCTTATATCAAAATAGGGGGCGGTTGAGAAATTTTAAGATATAAGGCGTATGCTAGATCCTCGCCCATACTTAGAGACTAGGCGAGATCATATGATCTATTCCTTGGACAATCACTGGCAGTACTCTGAGGCTGATACAATACTTAACCCAACCTACTGGTCATAATTACTGAAGCATTCTTGGACGACGGATTAAATCACTGGACCTTTACCAATACGCAGGATAGGACATATGCTTATCAAAGGATTCTATAACATTGGACTTTCTTTAAGCCCTTTTCAACTGGCCAAGGATGGCACTTAAAAACTTTACATCCATAATATATAATATTTTATTGTAAACCTACTCAGCAATTTTAGCATTGAGCACCTTTATATGCCAATACTTTTCTCATTCATTTTCTATTCATTCTCTCTCTCTCTCTCTCTCTCTCTCTCTATATATATATATATATAATATATATATATATATATATATATATATATATATATGTGTGTGTGAAAAAAAGGAAGTGAATCCGACGGTATGTTGTATATTAGGAAAAAATGAAAAAAACACAGGTTTAAATGAGTTAAGTGGTGAGTTTATTTGCAGATTCTGATCATCTTCAGGGCATTTGTTGGTATATGGAAGGTGATAAAAGGTATGAATCCTACTCTCCCTCCAGCTATGGATAAATAGTAGGGCAGACTGGGTTCTTTAATCTTGGTTAGGCAACCGGTCTAGGAGAAGGAAAACTCTGAATTCAAACCTGTTAAACTCCGCTTAAGAAATTGACCTTGTGTCGCATCCTGCTCGTGCGGAGGGGTTGGTATAATATATATAATATATATATATATATATATATATATATCTTAGAAAGGAAGGAAAAACTCAACACCGTAATTCCATAATAAATCTATTTCGACCAAAATTGGGGCCTATATAAATCTAAGTTGATTTAATATAGCTCCCCAAAAATCCAGTCTCATCAGATGGAAGATCAGTTTATTTGAATTGCACAACTGAAAAATTTTACTTCTCAAAAAAAAAAAAAAAAATAATAATCCAAAAAGTTTATTATACATTGAGCTCTCTTTAGTGATTTAAAGATTCACTGTATTTAGACATACTGGATCATACAACAATAATACTGTGTATCTTAGAAATCACATATAGAATCATCCCTCACTACCAAGTTTTGGATACCTCTCATCTATCTATCTATCTATCTATCAATAATATATATATATATATATATATATATATATATATATATATATATATATATATATATACATTTATGTATTTATTTATTTATAAAGAGAGAGAAAGGTGACAGTAGGATTTAAGGCGGGAGACACTACCTAATTTCCGTTGAATAATTACATTTTCAGAAATACCCACATCATTATTTACTTGTTCTTCGAATATTCGAATGAATACAATTGGTGTGAATCGATACTGGCTCAAAATAAAGTGTCGTCTAATATTGACTATCATGAATATTTTATTAAAAGATGAAAAACATTTTATTTAAGGAAATTAAAAATGAAAAAAAAAGTGTTTTCACAACACATAATTATATGTTTCATATCATATCCTATATATATATATGCGTATACATTTCCCAGAAGAATTTTATATTACTTTTTCTTTAGGTATTTAAAAAATGTAATCATTGGATATAGCTGTTAAGTACATGAATAATGTTTTAAAAACAACAAATATAAAACAATAGTTTGACCATTTTGAGGAGGAGCATGTGGAGGGAAAGTTTTCATAGATTATGGTTATATATATATATATATATATATATATATATATATATATATATATATATATATATATATATATATATTCATATATATATATATATATATATATATGTGTGGAGATTAACCTCCTCACATTTTTACCATATATATATGTATATATATATACATGTAGAATAAAAAAAAAAGACACATCTCCTGCTTAACAATTTTATCATCAGGGGGTGATGTGTTCAAAGTACCGAAAGTAGTGGGGAACTGAAATTTGGTGGACTTATCCACGGATTCCCCCCAAACATTAAAAAATTGGCCAGAAAACTTGAAAAGATCAAAAATAAAATTGTTAAACAGATGTGTCTTTTGTTTAATTCTACATATATAAATGAAAGAATGCTGCCCAAATACACACACACACACACACACACACACACACACACACACACATATATATATATATATATACATATATATATATATAGCATTAAAGTGTGTACACTATACACTCTGTAATACTAAATCTGCTCTACTAAGGTATTGAGCACTTTATTGTTATAACACAGACTTATCCGATTAATACTTGTATCAACCAAATATGAGATTAACCCAATATTTTTACCGGTAAGTCATTCCCTTTATATATATATATATATATATATATTATATATATATATATATATATATAGTCATGCACAGACACCGTGAAACGAAAAATTGAGTTTAAATACTTTCTTTCAAACTATCGCTACGAATTTGTCAAAACTTTGCCGGCATTAAATTACCCACCGTGGTTGATATGCCGTAAAATTAAACAAACAGAACTGGATTCTGCCTCATTAGATGCAGTTTAGTTTCATAACCAGGACACTCATTTTTTTAGTGGTGTCTCATCCTACAACAAAGGGTACAGTCTATTCTAAGCCACATCGACAAGGTTAGTTGCAATATGTGTTAGTTGCAATATATATATATATATATATATATATATATATATATATATATATATATATATATATATATTATCCTGACTCTTGGTAGCCTTTTCTTTTTAAATTGGTCGGTATTTTACTTATCTATCTATCTATCTATTCTATCTATCTATCTATCTATCTCTCTCTCTCTCTCTATAATATATATATCTCTCTCTCTCTCTCATATATATATATATATATATATATAATATATATATATATATATATAATATATATATATATATATATATGTGTGTGGGGGGGGGTCAGTTTTGTGATAAGCAGCAGATTATGTTTCTGCTAATTCCCCATAAATTTCTTTGCCCCATCACATGATACCTTAACGTAGAAAAATTGACAATCTGGACAAACCACTCTACCATAATTAATTACCTTCCCCTAGTCATTAACACTAAAACCTGTCATATCTTATACTCAACTCTTAGAGTGTGTAATCCTACTCTAGATTAACAACCCTATATATTGTAGAGTCATGAAGTTTTAATCTCTGTGTTAAACTGGCTATGCATGTCTATGTCAGATATCGACAATCCTCTGTGTACAATTTAACCTTTAAACACATTATATATATATATAATATATATATATATATATTATATAATATGTGTGTGTGTGTGTGTGTTGTATATATATATATATATTATATATAATATATATATATGGTCAGGAGGAAAAAGGTTTCTGTATTTTTCTGTATTCATGCAGTACAATTGATTAGCGAAGGAAAATTCGTGTCCCCTGGCCAAACACCACTGCAACGAACGACAACTTTCTTATCTATCACTCTCGATCAATGAAGACACCAAAAAGAGATATGACGAGCAATTTTAAGATGGATTTGGCTAGAATTAAAGACACGCTTCTTTCTTTCTTTCTTCTTTCTTTCTTTTTTCTCATTTGATTATTCGTTGCAAACATTTCTTAAAGTTTGACCTCTCTCCATCTCTTTCAATATTCTTTCCTTTTAACACACAACTCTCGGGGGTCGTCTGGGATGCAAGAATGCATTTATTCTTATTGTCCCACGTGACCTGCCCGTGTGTTGTATAAGAATTTGTAAACTATCAAAGTTTAGTTATAAAATTGATATATAACACTTATTTGTCTACCTACTTTGCGTTGAAGGAATTCTGTGATTTCCAAGTATCTAAATAAGTCGGGTAAAGAGCTTTTGATTACCTTATTTTACGAGTGGTATAGAAAAGTTCTCGGACAGACCAAGAAAGCAATGACCCCTAACTATTCATTCGGCTGTTTTTATCTTCTCAAATCGTTCTCAAGTTGTTTTAAACCTTTCCAAATTTAAGCATATGGTATTTTCCTTTAAAGTTAAGAAAATGAATCAACAGTCTAAAATAATAATGTTACATAATCTATGCATAGATTATTGTTAACCCCCTGTATTGCTGAAAGGATGGCCCCTTTTCATATCACGGGCGGGACTTTCCATGAAATATTACAGAAAGCCCGCGAAACAGGTGAGGTCACGTGGGACCTGATTGGGTCTTCAGTTTCAGCTTGGACGTCAGGCGGATAAGATGTTACTGCTTTAGCTGAGACTCACTGCACACGCGCGCTGTGATTAGTTAGAGAAATATGTTTAGTTAAGAAATAAAAGTTTAAATAAATAATATGGTTTTGTGGTTGATGAATGTCAAATTGGCAACAAGACTGACCTAGAAGACCAGACACGAAGTCCCCAAGACTAGGTCCAGACGCTGGAAGAAGAACCTAAGATACCAAAAATGAGCAGAAGAATAATAGAAGTAAAAAGAAGAGTATACAACAATAAGAGTGAAATAAAAATAGTATAAGTAAAGTAAGTAGAGTCGTCGGGGCGGCCTAATGTCGGTATCAGCCATGCAGCGAGGGAGTCTATCCCCTTTTCACTAGCGCTAGACCAAGGAGATTATTTTAGCGTCTGAGATGGAGCGCCACACCTACCATCATCTCCTTACTTTACCGCACAGATCCCCTGTGCTACTCATACGCAGTGTTGGCGAGGGTGGGTATCGAATTAGGAAACTTGAGGTTTTTAACCAAACGCAACACTGTCCAATAATCCGAATATTTACTCATGAATTCTATATGACTCTCGATATTTAAGCATGTATTTTCTGTGACTATGAATTGTTAGGCATGAATTGTCTATGATAACGCTAAACTACCTCTGATGGTAAGGCTTAAATTGACTATGGCTATGAATTATTAGGCATGAATTTCTGTTGATTGTTAGGCATGAATTGTATGTGAATTGTTAGTCTATAGCTATGAATTGTTTGTAGCTATGAATTCTTAGGCATTAATCTTCTATGGCTATTAATGTTTATGCATGAATTATCTGTGAACTAAAGCATGAATTCTGTATGACTATGAATTGTTAAGTATGACTTTTCTATGAATTGTTAGGCATGAATTGCCTGTGGATTATTAGGCATGAATTATATATGAATTGTTAGACAAGACTTCTTAATGGCCATGAATCGTTAGGTATAAATTATCTTTGGCTATGAATTGTTAGGCCCGCATTTTCAATGAATTATTAGGCATGAATTGTCTGTAGCTATGAATTCTTAGACATTAAACTTATCTGTGAACTAAGGCATGCATTTTGTATGACTATGAATTGTAAAGCATGACTTGCCTATTTCTATGAATTGTAAGGCATGACTTGCCTATTGCTATGAATTGTAAGACATGAATTGCCTATTGCTATGAATTGTAAGACATGAATTGCCTATTGCTATGAATTGTAAGACATGAATTGCCTATTGCTATGAATTGTAACGCATGAATTGCCTATTGCTATGAATTGTAAGACATGACTTTCCTATTGCTATGAATTGTAACGCATGAATTGCCTATTGCTATGAATTGTAAGGCATGAATTGCCTATTGTTATTAGTTGTTAGGTAAGAATTGTCTATAAAGTGTCTTGAGCTATGCATTACTATGTAGAAATTGTCCATAGTTAGGAATTGCTAGGCATGAATCTTCTATGAAATTTCCATGGCTATGAATGGTTAACCATGATTTTTTGAGAATTAGTAGACATAAATGGTCTATGGCTATCAATTATTAGGCATGAATTATTAGTGACTTTTTAGGCATGAATCGTGCCTGACTATGAATTACAATGCATGAATTGGTGTCTCTGGCTATGAATTTTTGGCGATGAATATTTCGGTGATCTAATAGAACTTCTTATGAAACTAGAACGACTCACCTGTAGGTTGTCGAAAAACAGCATATTACATGTTATTAATATGATTATTAATTATTATAATTCTTTCTATATTTCTTAATTGCTCCTAACATGAAGATCACCATGAGTCACAACTACAGTAACAAAACTCACTTCATCTTATGCAACAAATCATTTTTCTTGCTTGTGGCAATATCGTTTGTTTAAATATTTCCTCGCTTTCTTTATTATTATTATTATTATTATTATTATTATTATTATTATTATTATTATTATTATTGTTTTATTATTATTATTATTATTATTATTATTATTATTATTATTATTATTTACTCCTTTTGAGTTTTCAGCATTAGCTGATGGTCTTTCACTGGAGTCTGACTGACAGCAAGTCTCCTCATGTCTCCAGGGCTCTTCTGAGTATTCTGGCAGATTGCAGCAGTGCAGTGTCCTGAATGGTTTCAATCCTTCCTCTGATTTCCAAACTTTCCAAACCCTTTTGGGACCGTTCCAAGTGCACCGACTACAATTGGTATCACTTTGTATTATTTTTATTATTATTATTATTATTATTATTATTATTATTATTATTATTATTGTTGTTTTTATTATTATTATTATTGTTGTTGTTATTATTGTTGTTGTTGTTGTTGTTGTTCTTCTTCTTCTTATTATTATTATCCCTCCCCTCTGTCTGTCTGTCTTCCTCCCTCCCTCTCTCTCTCTCTCTCTCTCTCCTCTCTCTCTCTCTCTCTCTCTCTCGCACAGTTTATATACTGGATGTTAAAGGTATATAACAAGCAACTTGCCAAGTTTACTTGACTAATAATCTTCATACAATGACTGCTATTTACACAGTAGCATTGCAACCAACAAAGCCTTCATCAGATGATGACTGGGTTCAGGCATGGTTTCGGGGCCGAAGCATCATTACCACTAACTCAGAGCGCCCCAGCAGTATCTCACAATACCACCAGACTTTGTCGGTTTGATGTCACAATATAGGACTGCCATATCCACGCTGATGCGGTTAGAGCTTTCTTTTTTTCTTCTTTTTTTAAAAGTATTTCCTCTTGTCTGGTGGAGAAAGTCCAAGTTTAGACAAAATAATATTTCCTCGCTTTCTTTGTAAATAACAATTACACAAGTTCATAAAATATTCATAGGGTCCATCCGACTTCCGCACAACAATCGCGAATAAATTCTACTTTGTTCAATTAAATAAAAGTCATGATAAGGCAATCATTTGTATAAAGAAAAAAAATGAAGTTAGTTCCCTAAAGCAAATATATTAAAACAAAATTGGTTTATTTGGTGGAAACATCATTTTTTTTTTAATAAAGAAAAAAAGAAACTGTATTCATCGTTTGAAAGTTTCTTCGCTTCCATTCAGCAAACGAAAGGCTAACAGGAAGAGTTTAATATAAAATCTAATTGAGAATAACCCTGAGGAAACGTAGTAAAAGAACAAAAAATACAAATTATATTAGGATCTTTTTATTTTCAAGCAAAGTAAGTCGTAAAGTCGTCGGGGCGGCTTAATGTCGGTATCAGCCAGACAGCGAGTGTGTCTATCCCCTTTTTCGCTAGCGCCAAACCATGGAGATTATTTTAGCATCTGAGGTGGAGCGCCACAACTAACATCAGTTTTATAGATGACAGGAGATGAAAATCTTTATAAAATCTTTTTTGTTGAGTTTAATATAAAATCTAATTGAAAATAACCCTGAGGAAACGTAGTAAAAGAACAAAAAATACAAATTATATTAGGATCTTTTTATTTTCAAGCAAAGTAAGTCGTAAAGTCGTCGATGCGGCCTAATGTCGGTATCAGCCAGACAGCGAGTGTCTATCCCCTTTTCGCTAGCGCTAGACCATGGAGATTATTTTAGCATCTGAGGTGGAGCGCCACACCTAACATCGGTTTTATAGATGACAGGAGATGAAAATCTTTATAAAATCTTTTTTGTTGTGTAACTGTATTTGTTCAGCGTTATATTTTTGAAAGACGAGTCGCGATCCGCGCACGCGAAGATGTCATGACGCGTGACGCAACTTGAAGAAATGCATTCAATAAAAACAAGAAAAAGTATTAATAGACTGATTTTATGACACACAGGGAACGAAGTGGGAATGATAACTAAATAATTAAATGAAGCTTGGTATTTTGTAGTTATTATAATATATATATATATATATATATATATATATATATATATAATATTATATATATAATATATATTATGAGTGTGTGTGTGTAAATCGTAAAGTCGTCGGGTCGGCCTAATGTCGGTATCAGCCAGACAGCGAGTGTGTCTATCCCCTTCTCACTAGCGCTAGACCATGGAGATTATTGTAGCATCAGAGGTGGAGCACCACACCTAACATCAGCTCCTCAGTTTACCGCACAGATCCCTGTGCTACTCGTACGCTGAGTTAGCGAAGGCCAGTATCGAACCAAGAACCGTGTGATTTTTAGCCGAACACTCTACCGACTGAGCTAAACCAACCCTTATTGCCAGTTATTTCCTTTTTATTAGTATTTTACTTTCATCTTAATGTTTGGTTGTGTTGCATACTGGCATTAAATTCACGACCCTACTTCGTGTATCTGCATACGTAGCGGGTATTGTCACTAACTCTAGACGATATGTGTAGTAGTCGCTTAATGAAATCTACAACACATGGTATAGTAGGAATTTTTACTTTATTTCTTCTCGGCTGTACGTGGTGGGCTGCGGGCATTGACAATGACTTGACCAAGGGTAGACGATGACTGGCCCTACTATTGGGATGGTGGCGATAGTGAGGTGGGGTGGCTTGGTGACGCCTCGCAACTTGCGGCTGTGGCCGTGAGCAGCCGTCACGCTCACTTATTTCCTGTTCGCGTCTTCTGCCTGACTGTCCAACTGACGACTCGACTCTCTGGCTTTTGTATTGACGACCGCCTACGCATCTTTATCTTTTGATCTGATAACTATTTCTGAACATATTGTTACCCATCCTTCTTAACCGGGAAAAAGTCCTTTGTCATTTTTGTCGTCTTTTCTTCGCTTTGTTTAATTTAACCGGAAATTCATATTTCCGTTTGCACAATATCCAACAGTTGTTTTTTTTTTTTTTAATTATCTTTGGCTACACATTCGAAACGTCAGTCTGTGATTATAAGGAAAGAGAACAGATAGGAAATAATAAAAGACAAACGCGCGCTGATACCCTAATTTAAAACCATCTTTGATTTGAAGAAAGCTGATTAAATCTACAAGCAGTACTAAACAACAGTATATTAAAACAGAATCGAAATTGAAACTTTATTTACCAGGACAGAAGTGAACAGAAGACGAAACGTTCATTTTCTCTAAAATACCATATTGATACAAAATGTATTGAGATTGGAGCTGTATTTACCAGGTCAGAAATAAACAATGAACAAACTATAAATTTTCTTCAAACTACGAGGTGTATTCAGGAAGTATAAATTTGAAGCTGTATTTACCAGGACAGAAATAAACAATGAACAAACTATTAATTTTCTTCAAACTACGAGGTGTATTCAGAAAGTATAAATTTGAAGCTGTATTTAGCAAGACAGAAATAAACAATTAATAAACGTTAATTTTCTCAAAAACAGTCTCCTTAGCATTCAAAATATTTATTCCAACAATTTTTCTATAAATCGAAGATCATCGTTGTATTTTTGGGAATGTTCCCAAATCTTACGGTGGAGGTATATTCTTAATTTAGTAGTTAGTAAAAAGTAGCACTGAACCAGGTTTGGCGCATCGGAAACTAATTCTCTACATGCCACACCAAAAGACAGCGTTATAGTCAATTCCTCCCCTTAAACAAAATGTTGGGCTAAGTTACTGTGACGTACCTTCCTCATATGTATTTACCCAACCCATCCGCAATGTGATACTATGATTGAAGACAAACATGGTCAGAATAAATAAATGAATAAATAAATGAATAAAAAAAGAGAATAGGTTAAAGCCAGGCATAAGTAAAAGGGGTTGACCCTTTTTACGAATCCAAAGATAAGGCCGTAAAGTTTAAGAGACCTGTACGACCACCATGAAGTTAGGCCACTTAGTGATAATATCTTATGCACCCAGGTATTAAAAGCAAAGAGGCTATTTTTATGAGAAAATCTCTCTTGAAAAAATTAATGGTCCACGTTTTGAAGACACTACGTCTGGAAAAAGATTTAATTACTTTAATTTTAAGGGTTAATAACTAGAAGTGTGGCCCGGAGAAGATGGGTGGGGAAGGAGGGTTTGACATAAATACAGCTAGACTCCAGCACTGAGGCAGTCAACCCCAGGCCCCAGAGGTGTTAACGTCGGTAGCAGTAGTTAGCCCCGAATCCACAACGTCAGTAGCCAGCCAGTTGAGATAGATTTCTAAAGTATCACAGACCCCCTTCTTCCATCCGCGTCTTGTTAACAAACACTTGTAGTTTTGTTTTTGTTTTTTTAATCCCTGTGAACCTGTTTTCTGACTCGTGCCCTCAAATCGGCCAACACAGAATATCATAACGTTTGGGGTTCTAGACATCGTGCATTGAAGGTGCAGAGCGCAGAACCGGTCGTCTCACAGCAAGATGCGGTACAGGGTATTTTTAAAGCGGAGTTTTTACAGGTTTTCTTATACCAATAAATTGTTTTTATTTTTCTCTCTCTATTTATTCTCGACTGGTCATTCACTCTCCAATCTGCTGCACATTTACAACCCCTTGTTTTACCAAAAACTTCTGATCATGAAATAGGGAGACTGCTGATTAAAATATATCAGGCGTTGTCTAGTCTAGACGTCTAGAACTCATCCCTTTATTATATAAATTGACTTCTAGACTGATTTAGTAAGAGTAAAAAGCCTAGTAGGCTTTACTATTTACAGATATTCTTAGGGAGAAGAGATGTGCCCATGCCTTTCCAAAACGCATTAGTATGCAAAAGGAAGTAAACTCGGCCCACATGTGTGTGTATATGTGTATACGTGGGGCACATAGTAGTATGCGTATACGTTTCAGTGTGTGTATGTAACGCTAACGTAGCATATATAGTAGCATGTGTGTGCATATTGGTATGTATGAGTATTGTTTTGTATGCGTGTATGAGTACCTTTTGTACAAGTGTTTACGCACGCATAGACATATGTACTTCTTCCTATGTTGTGTGTATATGTCCCACGTGCAAGCATGTTTGGTTGACACCACGACCTCGTGCGTATTTGCTTGTATACTCGCAACATTTAGCCAGCCCCGTCGTTCTATAAACCCCCACCCCGCCCATAATATCCAACATTTGTAATCTTAAAGTTAATATTATTCAACCCCCCCTCCTCAATTAACTCGACCCGACAATATACATCCCCTCTTCCCCCTCATCACAACACACGCCGCCCACATCCAGACATGCAAAGAAAACATACACACCCACACTCCCACACACACATACACACACAAACACAAGCGCTCGCACGTAAGCATTGTTCAAATGTCGCACATTCACAGAACAACGTATTATGTATGTGACGAGTTACCCCGCGTACGCAACCTTTATGCTGTCCATAAACACTCTCATACATTCAAATTACCACCACATACATACGCACATCATTTTATCCAATCATACACATCCCATGTCTATTGAATTTTCTGAATTTTTTTGAAATTCTTTCGATTTTCCTTACATTTGAAAGATCTTCACTGATGATTGCCTCGCATGAAACCAATATGGTCGTGAATGTTCCTTTGTCACCTAAGAAATAGATATGTAAAAACCTTTATATATTTATTTATTATATTATATAACAGCTCTATTTATATTGAACACTCTACAATAATACTGCCTTTGTACGCCATTCAGGCAAAAGCTAAACATGACCATCTCACACACAACACACACACTATATATATATATATATATATATATATAACATATGTATGTGTGTGTGTGTGTGTGTGTAATATTAAAGCCTAATGAGTCAGAGAATATCTACCTAGTTTCCTTAACGGATCACCAGTATGATTCTGACTGAAAAACGGTTGTACAAAGGCATTTTATTGTAAAAAAAAAAACAAACTCTTACAGTCATAATTATCCTGATGATCCGTTAGGAACCTTGGTAGATTTGTCTGACAAAATGTAGTTGAGAATAGAGGAAAGAGTGGATAAAACACCACAAAACAGCATAAATTCAATTGATATTTCGCCTCATATTGAATGACGCTCCGTCAGAGCTTTTATAGAATAAATATGAGGTGAAATATCAATTGAATTTATGCTGTTTTGTGATGTTTTATCTACACTTTTCTCTATTCTCAACTATTCCCCCCCCCATATATATATATATATATATATATATATAAGATTGAAAAAACACAGGTTTAAATGAGTTAAGTGGTGAGTTTAAACCTGTGTTTTCAATCTTTCTAATATACTACATATCGTCGGATTCACTTCTTTTTCTTCCTAATATAATATAATATATATATCTTATTATAATGGATTGTGTGTTTTCTGTCTGTAACCGAAACTATATTTCCTACGCAAGTCACAATTCTCTTAGTTATTGACATCACATTCTCCATGATTTTATTTTTATTTAAACCTCAATTATTAATAAAATTGTCTTACATTATTAATACTGTTAACTATGTCTACATACTGACAACATGCAATTATATTTATATATACTACAAAATAGGGTTTACAGTGTGAATGGGAAGCTAATTTGCATATTAATATTAAAATCAAATTTAATAAAATATTGCTTAGTATTATTGATTTCTAACTGTTTGGTTTTATTTTAATGAATATAAGCAAAAATTCTTCAATGAATCTTAAATGAAATCCATTAACAAAAAATAACTGTCATTTTTTCTTTTTACTTCCTCTTTTAACTAAATACTTAAATTAGAAAAAAAATAACAATAAAAGAAGAGTGATGGAAGAGTAAGTTTCAGTTGTTCCATTTTTATTATACTCCCTCTGTTTCAAATCTTTTATTATACTCTCTCTGTTTCAAATCTTTTTATCTGTATTCTTATTTAGTTTCATTAGCCTTTCTAATTTAATCACTATTTTATTACATTAAAAGTAAAATAATTGCACCCGGAGGGCATATATTTGCTATATATTAATATATATATATAAATATATATTATATATATATTATATATATATATAATTTTAACTTTTGGACATCTATGTTCTATTCCTAATAACAGACTTTTTAAAAGATGCTGCATTGTTTAGCAAAAAAAGTTTTGACATGGAAGTCATTTTGCAAATTCTTTGTAAATAAAAATCCTGAATAGTTGTATAAAAGCTTTTTCTAAAAAAACAGATGTTTTCTTTTTGTTATCTATTATTTGCCAAAAATGAAAAATGAGTAAGCAAAACATATATTTCTCCCCCCCCCTCTTTCTCTCTCCTCTCTCTGTCTCTCTCTCTGTTCTCTGTCTCTGTCTCTCTCTCGGATGGAAGATTGCATGTGAAAACGTACATGTTAATACATATTAAAAAAACCTGAAACAATATATAAAGAACAATCTTTCATTTTCTTTGCAAGTTTATAAATATTTCTCTGTTTATCTCTTGTCTATGCAATTTGGAATAACTTATTTTTCTTACAATTATGTAGATTGTATAATAAGTTAGCCAAATGTGTCGTGAGCTGTTACTGTTCAGTCTGTTTGTCTGTCTGTCTGTCTGTATTGCATTACTGAGGTTTTCACGGAAACCAAATCTTATTATAATGGAGATTGTGTGTTTCACTGTCTGTAACCAACTATTATTACTACTCAAGTTACAATTCCCTTAGTTATTGACATCACATTCCCCATATTTTATTTTAATTTTAACCTCATTTATTATAAGATTGTTTTACATTATTAATTACTGTTAACCATAATCTACATTCTAACACATCCAATTATATTTATATATACAACAAAATAGCGGTTTACAGTGTGAACGGGAAGGCTAATTTGCATATTGATATTAAAAAATGTGATGTAATAAATATGTGCTTAGTATTATTGATTTTCTAATTGTTTTGGTTTTATTTTAATGAATTAAAGCAAACATCTCTTTAATGAATTCTTAAATGAAAATCCATTAACAAGAAAAAAAAAACTGACATTTTATTCTTTACTTCCTTTTTTAACTAATACTAATTAGAAAAAAAAAATAACTATGAAGACGAGGATGGAAGAGTAAGTTCAGTAGTTCTTTTTTTTTTTATTATACTCCCTCTGTTTCAAATCTTTTTATCTGCATTCTTATTTAGTTTCATTAGCCTTTCTAATTTAATACAAATATTTTATTACATTAAAACTAAAATACTTGCACCCGGAGGGTGCATAATATTCTAGTCGATATAATGTTGTATACCCTTTCTTACTTCTTTACTTCAGTCGTCTTCTCTTCTTGGCCGGCTTTGGTTCTTATCTTCTAACATCTGCGTCTGGGGTTGTCTTGGTATATCTTCTAAGGTCTGGACTTCTTGGGGACTTCGGGTCTGGTTTCTGTTAGGGATTTCCCCTTTTCAGAAGCCCTGTGTCATTGTTAGTTTTTAGTAAACACAAGACTTCGATTTTCTTTTAATGTTACTTTATTCGGTAAATCCCCAACCCAGACATAACATAGCGCCGTTATCCAGAGTTACAGTTTAGACAGAGCATCATGGCGTCTGCTCTGTCTGACGTCCACTGCGAAAGTAAATTAAAGCTCCTTACTATTCTTAAACCGAACAGGTTCTTCTATTCCTTCCGTTCCACGATTTATCCCCGGAAGGCAAGGTGAGAGTGAGGTCAAAACGCCGTCACTCACTTTCAGGGCCATCAACTGCACTGATTTCGCCCACAACTCTATACTACCTTACAAATTATGAAAAGGGTCATCCCCTCAGAATTACATAGATGTACATTCAGGGATTGACATTTTCTCGATTTGTTTAGCCTTACATTTGAACATATATGCCCGCCTAAATTCATTAATTATTAACTAATTATTTTTCAAAATTAGGTATGACTTCAATTAAGCCATATCCTCAAAAATTGTCGGCTTAAAGCATATAAAAATAAACACATTTGTTTGTTTACTTAACATCACACCACACACACACCACACCACACACCAACACACACACACACACATAATATATATATATGTGTGTGTGTGTGTGTGTGTGTGAAGAGAAAAATGGAAGTGAATCCGACGGTATGTGATATAGTGAAAAAAATTTGAAAAAACACAGGTTCAATAAAAATGAGTGTATTATATCAGCCAAAGATGCAGTGTTTCAATCTGTTTAGTAGATCTTCTCAGGCCTTGATGAATAAAATAAAGTAAACATTTAATCACAGAATAATAAATGACTGTGATCGGTTGTTTACAATGTTTTGAATGAAAGTCAGCGTTCCCGGAAATAGATTCGAAAATTTCAGTAAAATGAATTTAGATTCTACGTGATTATAATCAAGAAATTAATTAATCTGAATTTAGTGACCAGATTCATACACCATCAGTATATATCCCTCGAATTAAAGCGGTACACAACATTAACGCATAGGGAACTCTCTCTTG
>CM042152.1:453641-493641 GCA_023376005.1 Doryteuthis pealeii
CGAGAGAGAGAGTGATTTATATAAGTGTATGTATATGTATCTCTAATATGAAATATAATATATATATGTGGTTGTATGGTGTATTGGTGTATGTAATGCGAGTTTATCTATCAGTCTATCAATATTTCTCTCTCTCTCTCTCTCTCTCTCTCTCTCTCTTCTCTCTCTCTATCTATCTATCTACTACTATCTATTCTCTATCTATCTATCTATCTCTTCTCTCTCTCTCTCATATATATATAATTTAAAGTTGCTTTAGAAATTAATAATGACGACTATGAGAAATATAACTCATAAGCGACCAAAGGAGAAAAAAACAATATATATATATATATATATATTTAATATATATAATATATATATAGTATATTATATATACGCTCATTGTTTTATTTCTGTAATAATATACACCCTACGTGAGCAACTTTATTCAACCCGAAAGCCACTCTTGATTTTACTCAATTAGTTGAAGAACACGTTTCTCAACAGCTCACCTGTTATGTCAGTGCACCCATACATCAACCCCCAGTCTTGCCCAACCTCTATTTCCTTTTCATCGTTTTATTATTCACTGAACAATACTTACTATTTTTTCATTTTATTTTTTTACATTGAGTCTGAAAGCATTAGGTCGATGCCATATCAAACAGAATTGTTCTCATCTTCTTTTTTTTCCGATGAATACGATTATTGCGTGGTTTTCTTCTAACGCTTTCACTGCTATAACAAAAGAACAAACAGCAAGATTCGGACACCCGGGCGAA
Source organism: Doryteuthis pealeii (assembly GCA_023376005.1). NCBI lineage: Eukaryota > Metazoa > Mollusca > Cephalopoda > Myopsida > Loliginidae > Doryteuthis > Doryteuthis pealeii. The sequence goes on from CM042152.1 coordinate 454,406, forward strand.
TATCAAAACAAAACAATTGTTTACGCGCCATACCCGACGGGTATTTATATTCACATTGTTACCCCAGCTAAAAATTCTAAGCTGGGAGGCTCCTACTTGGAATTTCCTCAAATAGAAAATAGCTTGTTCCAATGTTCGGGGTGAAAGAAGCTCATAATTATCACGAATATCGAATCTATAAGAAGAAAAGTTGTTTTTTTTTCCTTAAACCTTCCGTAGCTAAACCACTTCTATAATTACTTATCAGGCCTCAGAGACCTAATGATTTCTCAGTTAGTTAGTTACCAGGAAGCAACAGTGACGACCTATTTTTTTAGGATAAGCAATAATAAAAAAGTAAAGTCGGCGGGGCGCTAAAGTCGTACACCAATCAGCAAGGAGTCTATCCTCTTTCAATAGCCGCTACGCACGGACGAATGTTTTTAGCAATCTGAGTGGGCGCCATATTTACTTACGCACAGATCATGTGCTCTCATACCTGAGTATGGCGAGGACCGGTATCGACCTAGGAACCTTGTGGACTTTCTAGCCGAACGCTCTAACCGACTGACTAAACCCGCCCCACTCTCCCTCAGACGCTTTGTCACCCTAAAGTATGTGAGTGTTGTGTATTATCTTACTCAGGTAAGGTTTTCAACCAATAAAAACTGAAAAATGGCACAATGCCACCTTTCTGTGAATCTGTCGATGCATCTTACAGTTTGAGAATGTCCGTCGACTCCAGAAGTTAGAAGCACGAACATGTTTCAATATGTATTTAACATTACTCAAAACTTCCAACGTACATAAATCATACAAACTTAATTGGTTATTTCCTATAAAAAATAAATGGAGCAATCTTGCTGATGAATTATTTATTTTCTTCCCATTAAAAACTAAACCTACAACCCTACCTAAACCCTAACCCTAACCTAACTCTAACCGGCCCGTATAAGTCTAAGTCATAAAAAAGGAAAGAATGAGTTCTATGAGTTAAGAGTTCAACGAATAGATAAAGCTACTTGTCAAACTGCGTACAGGAGCGCTCGTTCTCATAATGACTGGGAGTGGTTTAAAGACACGCGTGGTCACGGCTATTTTATTATTTAATTTCCCTTAAACTAACTAAACCTAACCCTAACACTAGTCCTAACCCCGTCTCTTTTTTCCTAGTAGATCAAATGAATAAATGAAATTTATCAGTCAAGAAGTTGGTCCCTTTGTTTATGTATAGATTATACGAAATAACCGACGTTATTTTTGGCACACGTTTTTAAAATAATAAAACAAATACTAAAGAACTAGGGTGAAAGTCCTAAGGAAGGAAGTTCTTATGGAGTTAAGAGTTCAACAAGTGAAAAAGTCTACTCGAAAGGTTGTCATTATTGGCGTACAGGAACCACGTAGTAAGCGTTTCTCCATGAAGACATGGGTGTGTTATTAAAGCAACGTGGTCCACTGCTTAAATGGCGGGAAAACCAGACACCTCTGCTATCGGAAATTGGGTTAACTGCCCCTTAGTAAATTCTGGAATCAACAGGGCCAGAACAGGCCCAACAGGCAAAGGGTACAGAACTAGCCGGCACTAGCGCAAGACAGAAACCACAGCGATCTACCGGGACAACAGAACCACGCGACTTTACCGGACACTTAGAGACATGCAAAGACCTATACAACTAAGAATAAGTGTACTTGAACTCCTCTGGCAACTTCAAAGACATATACACAACCCTTAAAGACATTACGAAATGTTATACTTCCTACACATTATTAACTAACCCAGATAACTGTTAACCCAATTATGACCTTTATACTTGCCTGTACTTTTCCTTCATAACTAAAGTCATAATTGTAACGTTACTATTTGTTTACTTTATTTCTATTACTTACGGGTATAGCGTATAATGAAATCGTTGATGCCACGTATAAGCCTTTTTGTTGAGGGGAAAAAGCCCACAAGTCGAACCGGACTGAACACACTATTAATTTATTTTATTTTATGCGATATGCCATTGTTAATTGGCCTTCAAGAAAAAATATGAATATTAATAATAATAATAATAATAATAATATATATATATATATATATATTAATATATATATAAATATACATTCACTATCACAGATGTTGGCTTTTTGTGCACAACTAGATCTTATTATATTCCCTCAAGATATTTTGAAATTAGGATTTGAATTGTAAAAGAGAAAGGAAAGTCATTGGTTTGCGTTCGTAATTAAACATAAATAAATAGATTATGGAAGACAAAATAATCAATTGGATCTGCGAGACTAACTTTTTTATCCCCCTCTACCCAGGCAATGCTGGGTAGCCACTTCTAGTAATATAAAGAGATGTCCATTGTGTATATATGTTCCGGATAAACTACGAAAATAAACCATCGACAAGTAAATATATTACCATTAAATCTCACCGGTTCTTGCTTTTTGAGGCAAAAATATGAGATTTGATTTGCATTCAAAGATCACTGCAAAACTTGAAATTAAAATATAAACTTAAAATATACATAGAAATGCAATTGATTTCTATGGAGATCCCAGATGTGTGTGTGTGTGAGTGTGTGTGTGTTGTGAGAGAGAGAGAGAGAGAGCGAGAGAGAGAGAGAGAGTTATACCGGACTGTGTTGGAAGCGCATGGTGTAGGTTTAAAAGTCATGGGAATGGATTCGTCGCCCGAATTCATTCCGGATGTGGTAATTGCATTTTCCACTTTGCGCAAAACCTTGGGAAAGGTAATGAATCCTACTCCCCCTCCAGCTATGGATAAATAGTAGGGCAGACTGGGCCTCTTAACCTTGGTTAGCAACCGGTCTGAGAAGGAAAACCCTGAATTCAAACCTGTTGCTAACAAGTAAAGAGCCCAGTTGCCCTACTATTTATCCATAGCTTGGAGGGGGAGTAGGATTCATATTTCCCCAAGGGTATTAGCGCAAAGTGAAAATGCAATTAACCACATCCGGAATTGAATTCGGGGCACGAATCCATTTCCCATGACTTTAACCTTACACCACCGCTTCCAACACAGTCCGGTATAACTCCTCTCTCTCTCTCTTCTCTCTCTCTCTCTTCTCACCACACACACACACTCAACACACACACACATCTGGGATCTCCATAATTTTCAATGCTATTTCTATGTATATTTTAAGTTTTTATTTTACATTTCAAGTTTTGCAGTATCTTTGAATGCAAATCAAATCTTCATAATTTTTGCTCAAAAAGCAAGAACCGGTGATATTTATGTGTATATATATTTACTTTGTCGATGTTTTATTTTCGTAGTTTCATCCGGACATATATACACAATGACATCTCTTTATATATGTATAGAAGTGGCTACCCAGCATTGCCTGGGTAGAGGGGGATAAAAAAAAGTTTCTCGCAGATCATTGATTAATTTTGGTCTTCCATAATCTATTTATTTATGTTTTATTACGAACGCAACCAATGACTTTCCTTTCTCTTACAATTCAAATCCTAATTTTCAAATATCTTGAGGATATAAATAAGATCTTCATTGTTTGTGCACAAAAGCACATCTGGTGATAGTGAATGTATATATATATATATTATATATATATATATATAAATATATTTTTATATTTTATTATTATTATATTCATATTTTTTGCTTGAAGGCAATTACAATGCGCATATCGCATAAAATAAAATAATAGTGTGTCAGTCCGTTTCGACTTGGTGGGCTTTTCCCCTCAACAAAAGGCTTATACGTGTGCATTCAACGATTTCATTATACGCTATACCCGTAGTAATAGAAATAAAGTAACAAATAGTAACGTTACAAATATGACTGTAGTTATGAAGGAAAGGTACAAGGAAGTATAAGGTTTATAATTGGGTTAACAGTTTATTCTGGGTTAGTAATAATGTGTTAGAGTATACATTTCTGTAAATGTCTTTAAGGGTTTGTATATGTCTTTGAGAGTTGCCAGAGGAGTTTCAAGTACACTTATCTTAGTTGTATAGGTCTTTGCATGTCTATAAGTTGTCCGGTAAGTCGCTGTGGTTGAAGATCGCTGTGGTTCTGTTCTTGCGCTAGTGCCGGCTAGTTCTGTACCCTTTGCCTGTTGGGCCTGTTCTGGCTGTGATTCCAGGAACTACTAAGGGCAGATAACCCAATTTCCGATAGCAGAGGTGTCTGGTTTTCCCGCCATTATAGCAGTGACCACGCGTGCTTTATAACACACCCATGTCTTCATGGAGAAACGCTTTACTACGTGGTTCCTGTACGCAATAATGACAACCTTTCGAGGTAGGACTTTTTTCACTTCGTTGAACTCTTAACTCCATAAACTCCTTCCTTAGGACTTCACCCTAGTTCTTTTGTATTTGTATTATTATTAAACGTTGCTCAAACAATAACGTCGGTTATTCGTATAATCTAACATAAACAAGGGGAACCACTCTTGACTGATAAATTATTCATTTATTCATTGATCTACTAGGAAAAAAGAAGACGGGGTTAGGACTAGTGTTAGGGTTAGGGTTTTAGGGTTAGTTTAATGGGAAATTAATATAAAAATAGCCGTGACCAGCGTGCTTTATAACACTCCCATGTCATTATGGAGAGACGCTTTACGTGGCTCCTGTACGAGTATTGACAAGGTAGAACTTTTATCTATTCGTTGAAACTCTTAACTCTATAAGAACTCATTCTTCCTTTCTTATGACTTAGGACTTAATACGGGGTTAGAGTTAGGGTTAGGGTTAGGGTTTAGGGTTAGGGTTGGGTTAGTTTAATGGGAAGATAAAAAATAAATTCATCAGTCAAGAAGTGCTTCCATTTTATTTTTTATAGGAAATAACATTAAGTTTGTATGATGTTTATGTACCTGTTTGTTGAAGTTTTTTGAGTATATTTGTTAAATACAATATTGAAACATGTTCGTGCTCTCATAACTTCTGAGTCGACGGGACATTCTCAAACTGTAAGATGCATCGACAGATCTCACAGAAGGTGGCATGTGCCATTTTTCAGTTTTTATTGGTTGAAAACCTTACCTGAGTAAAGATAATACACAGACACTCACATACTGTAGGGTAGCAAGCGTCTTGAAGGAAGGGGGGCGGGTTAGCTCAGTCGGTGAGCGTTCGGCTAGAAATCACAAGGTTCCTAGTTCGATACCGGTCCTCGCCAACTCAGCGTATGAAGTAGCACATGGATCTGTGCGGTAAAGTAAGGAGCTGATGGTAGGTGTGGCGCTCCACCTCAGATGCTAAAAACAATCTCCTTGTCTAGCGCTATTGAAAGAGGATAGACTCCCTTGCTGATTGGATGATACCGACTTTAGGCCGCCCGCCGACTTTACTTTTTTTACTTATTGCTTAGCCTAAAAAATAGGTCGTCACTTGTTGCATCCTGGTAACTAAAACTAACTTAGAAAAATCATTAGGTCTCTGAGGCCTGATAACGTATTATAAGAAGTGGTTTTAGCTACGGAAGTTTAAGAAAAAAAAACAACTTTTCTTCTTATAGTTCGAATTATTCGCTGATTAATATAGCTCTTCACCCCTGACATTGGAACAAGCTAATTTTCTTATTTGAGAAAATTCCAAGTGAGGAGCCTCCCAGCGGTTAGAATTTAGCGGTAACAATGTGATATAAATACCCGTCGGGTAGTGGCCGTAACAATTGTTTTTTTTGATATTCCCCGGGTGTCCGAATCTTGCTGTTTTTGTTCTTTTGTTATAGCAGTGAAAGCGTTAGAAGAAAACACTTGCCAATAATCGTATTAATCGGAAAAAAGAAGAATTGAGAACAATTCTGTTTGATCATGGCAGTGCGCCTAATGCTTTCAGACTCAGATGTAAAAAAATAAAATGAAAAACGTATTAAATGTATTGTCAGGTGAATAATAACGAGTGAAAAGGAAATAGAAGGTTGGGGCAAGACTGGGGGGCTTGATGTATGGGGTGCACTTGACATAACAGGTGAGTGTTGAAGAACGTGGTCTGTCAACTAATTGAGTAAAATCAAGAGTGGCTTTCGGTGTTGATAAAGTTGCTCACGTATGGGTGTATATTATTACAGAAATAAAACAATGAGCGTATATATATATATATATATATATATAATATATATATATATAATATATATATATATATATATATTGTTTTTTTTTTCTCCTTGGTCGCTTATTGAGTTATTTCTCTATTAGTCGTCATTTATTAATTCTAAAGCAACTTTAAAATTAATATATTATGAGAGAGAGAGAGAAAGAGATAGATAGATAGATAGAGATGATAGATAGATAGATAGATAGATAGAGAGAGAGAGGAGAGAGAGAGAAGAGAGAGAGAGAGAGAGAGAATATTGATAGACTGATAGATAACTCGCATACATACACATATACACACATACACACATATATATATATATATCATATATAGAGATACATATACATACACTTATATAAATCACTCTCTCTCTCTCTCTCTCTCTCTCTCTCTCTCTCTCCCTTTCTCTCTCTAGATGTATATGATTATATATGTGTGTGTGTGTGTTTCTGTGTGTGTCGATAGATAGATAAACTCATGAATAGGGATAGATAAACACAAACAAATACACACACACGGGTCTTACGATCAAGTCACATTGAAAGCACCGGTTCCTGTTAGTTAAACAGTAATGAGCCTATTCAATACTTTGATGGTTTGATGACCATTTAAGAAACAACAGGGGTGCTCATTTCTCCGTATAAGTTTATAGTAAATCGATCCCCTATATCGGATCCGCTCTACCTTATCAGTTGGGCTGAACGTGCACAAAGGTGTCAAAATTAAGGTGACCCAGAAAAAACAGAACTCACAAATTTTGTAAGAAAACTGTTAATTTTAACTATGGGGATCTAGGGGTTAGGGTTTGGGTTTAGGGTTAGTTTCATGGGAAAATAAATAAATAATTTGGGTTCCATTCTAGCGGTTCCGATATGGGGAGTCAATTTACTATAAACTTATACGAGGAAATGAGCACCCATGAAAACTAAAAAAATAAAGAACTTTTAAGAACTTTTTTTTACAATCTGATAGATTGGTGTGTAATCGATAATAATCCACTGAAGGAATGTTTTTTTAAAAATTAGATGGGGGGGTCCAGATGATTAGGTCCACGAAAACATTTTTAAACAATGTGTTTTTAAAATACTATCTTAAGTTTAAGAAAAAATATTGCAATACGAAGAATTTAAATTTTCGATTCTCAGCTTCTTTTTAAACTCAACATGTAATTAAGAACTAGATGTGAATTGTTGTCATGCACAAAAAATTGTAGAAAAATTAAAATTGTTTCAAAACAAGTTGATGGTTACTTTTTCATTTGAATAAAATGCCGAAATCTTTCAACTACTAATATGAACACAATTTTAATTCTGAATTTCTGTTATTATAAGAGTTTTTAAGGGTTAAAAGTAAAAATAAAATAGAATTGACAAATACTTATTCATAGATTGGTTGGAGCAGATTTTTGGCAATTTTTTTGTTAAGTGGGGTTAAAATCGTTTTGTAAAAACAAGGATTTTTCAACAAATTGGGTATATTTACAAGAACGTGTATTACATTAAGTAACAATATTTTTGTTTATGTTATTTTCCTTTTCTTACATGTGTCTAATTCGGTTGTAATTTAAATATATATTACATTGTTAAGTTTTTCTGTTTTATTAGGTACATGTGATGTTACAAAATTTACAAAACAAAAACAAAAACAAATATACAAACGAATACTTTCAATTTGTTGTATAGTAATATGTAATGATTTTAAACTATAAAACAGAAAATAAAAATCCTGAAATATACAAATACTCAATGATTTTAGTTTCAAGAATTATTTTCCTCTTACACCCTCTCTAACTACTGTCTTCCACTTTCTCTCTCACTTCTTGGTGTTCCTAATTTTTATTTCAGTCCGGTCATGGACCGGGTACTTTAGCTAGTATATATATATATATATAATATATATATATATAATAATATATATATATATATTATATATATATATATATATATATATATAATAATACAAACACATTATTATATATAATACAACATATATATATATATATATATATATATATATAATAATACAACACACTGACAATCAATCAATCAATCAATCAATATATATATATATATATATATATATATATATATATATATATATATATATTTAACCATAGCTGGAGGGAGAATAATTCCCAAGGGTATTAGCGCTATGTGAAATGCCAACAGCTTCGCCTAGGAATTGAACTCGAATCAACGAGTCCATTTTCTACGACTCAAACCACTAGCCCACGCGCCTACATATGGTTTAAATAGTAGGGCAGACTGGGCCCTTCAGCCTTGGGTAGGTAACCAGTCTAGGAGAGGGATAACTCTGAATTCAAAATTCCTGAGGTCGGTCGTTGATTGGGTTTGTGGCAACCCTTGATGCACCAATTCTTTCTTATCGACTGTGCCAAAAAGTGTGGATGGTCCAACACAAGCCTTCACCACTATAAACAAATCACTGTGCGGGTGTTCATTGTGTGTGTGAACCCTCATGCGTCGAAAATCGACGAGAGAGTACATAATATATATCTTATTATAATGGAGATTGTGTGTTTTTCTGTCTGTAACCGAAACTATATTACTACTCAAGTCACAATTCCCTTAGTTATTTACGTCACATTCTCCATGATTCTATTTCTATTTAAACCTCAATTAATAATAAAACGGTTTGACATTATTAATACTGTTGGCCTTACCTAAATTCTAATAACATGCAATTGTATTTATATATACAACAAAATACCAGTTTTCAGTGTAAACGTAAAGCTAATTTGCATATTGATATTAAAAAAACTGATTTTAATAAAAATGTGCTTGGTATTATTGATTTCTAATTGTTTGGTTTTATTTTAATGAATATGAGTAAAAATCTCTTCAATAAATCCTAAAAAAAATTCATTAACAAGAAGAAATAATTGTAATTTTATTCTTTACTTCCTATTTTAACTAAATAGTTAAATTAGAAAAATTTAGCATTGAAAAACGGAAGTGATGAAAGAGTAAGTTTCAGTTGTTCTATTTTCCGATTATACCTCCTCTGTTTTAAATCTTTTTATTTGAATTCCTAATTAGTTTCATTAGCCTTTCTGATTTAATCTAATATTTTATTACATTTAAACTTAAATACTTGCACCCGGAGGGTGCATATATTTGCTAGTCTATATAATACAACACACTGACAATCAAAACATTACAGAATAAAACACCATAACTATCAATACTATCGTAAGTGGAAATATACGACGTAGAAATAATAAAACAAATCAAAACTGAAAAGAAGTGTACATTGACATCGTTAAGAAATCAAGACTGAAAAAAAAACTAAAGAGGAAAACCAAAAAGGTAAATAAAATATTACATATCATCCCTACAGACAACGACACTGAATTAAACGACCTAATCTATGCGGAAGCAAAACTACTTAGTGATAAAATTGGTATCGCCCTTACGAAAAGCGATCATAAACACAAAAGCTGAGAAATGAGACTAGATAGGCAAGTAAAGAAACTATAACAAACGAAGGGATTAAGAAGGGGAAAAAAACACAACCACAGAATGTAATGAAAAGATAACTGAAAATAAGACCAACTCTTTTTGAATTCTTGTTCTTTTATAACTTGGCGTTGGCCATTTTGTTTATGAAAGTCTTCCAAAAGATTTATTCAAGTATTGCTTTTTATTACAGTGTAGGAATAGCTGTATCCAGTCTATGAGGAATAATATACAGCTACAAAGATTAAAGTAACAAAGGAAAACCTTTAACCAATTTTATTAACACTAGCAAATATATTCAAGTTTTAATGTAATAAAATATTATATTAAATTAGAAAGGCTAATAAAACTAAATAAGAATACAGATAAAAAGATTTGAAACAGAGGGAGTATAATAAAAGATTTGAAACAGAGGGATTATAATAAAAAATGGAACAACAGAAACTTACTCTTCCATCACTCTTGTCTTTCATTGTTATTTTTTCTAATTTAAGTATTTAGTTAAAAGATGAATTAAAGAATAAAATGACAGTTATTTTTTCTTGTTAATGGATTTCATTTAAGATTTATTGAAGAGATTTTTGCTTATATTCATTAAAATAAAACCAAACAGTTAGAAATCAATAATACTAAGCACATATTTATTAAATTCGATTTTTTAAATATTAATATGCAAATTAGCCTTCCCGTTCACATTGTAAAGCGCTATTTTGTTGTATATATAAATATAATTGCATGTTGTTAGTACGTAGACATAGTTAACAGTATTAATAATGTAAGACAATTTTATTAATAATTGAGGTTTAGATAAAAATAAAATCATGGAGAATGTGATGTCAATAACTAAGAGAATTGTGACTTGAGTAGGAATATAGTTTCGGTTACAGACAGAAAAACACACAATCTCCATTATAATAAGATGTAAACACAACACAACAATATAACGAGTACTTAAAGACAGTACTTACAATTATTTATCTCCCTTGCTGAGGGGGTGCTCAGGTGGTGTATTCGGCTATTGCTCCCTCACTGAGGAGGGTGATGTATTTGGCTATTGCTCCCTCACTGAAGGGGGTGGTGTATTCGGCTAGTGCTCCCTTTTTTTTCAGTCACAGTTGACTGAGACGAGAGCTCGATTCTACGAGGCTCACGCGTTGGTACCGAAAACCAGTTAAGAGGCCCTTCACTCAACCTGACAAAAGACGTTACTCTCCCTACTTCTTGTCCCTTGGACACAGGAGAGTTCTAGCCACTACAGCAGTATATTCTCTCACCAGTGATCAAAGACATTTGATCATCGCTGACAAAAATGCAGCAGTCAGTAGTGGTGAATTTGTGGAAGATACTGTTAAACTTGCTGGGTGGGCCAAAGGTAGGGATACAGTTACTTCCTTATCTGTTTCAGCTTCACAATTTCACGTTTTAGATATACATTATAGAAAAAAATATCACAACTCAGAACCAAAGCTAAGTTTGACGATCTGTACTTCTAGCAAGATGGAACCGCTGCACATTAAGCGTGGGCAATAAGTGAGTATCTTCATCAAGCCTTTCCGCAGCATTGGCTTGGAAGGTGGGGTCGCATTGAATGGCTCCAACGTTCACCTGATCTGACCCCAATGGATTTCTTTTTTGTGTTGTAGTCAAGAACAAGTGTTACATAATTATTAGATTCCTAATACTTGTGTACAGTAGTGTAGAAACTAAAATAGCTGTTATTAGTTGCAGCCGGCGGCCTTGAAGGATTGAATGACAAGGCTTGACCTCATCCTGATCCTTCCTGTGGATACCGGGAGAATCGGTGGAGAAGACCCTCTTCCGGTTTAGACTAGAAAGAGAGTTTTAGTTAGTATCGGCCAAACCACGAAGGTGGTAAGTGGCGTTATGCGCACTGCCGTACTCAATCTACGCAGGTAGTCTGGTGGGGATTTCGAAATAAAATATGATCTAAGTAAATCGAAGTCTTGCGTTATTATCTAAAAACTACCAATGGCACAGGGCTTCTGATAAAGAGAAATCCCCAATAGAAGACCAGACACGAAGTCTCCAAGACGAAGTCCAGACGCTAGAAGAAGAACATAAGATACCAAAGATAAGCAGAATAATAATAGAAGTAAAGAAAGAGAGTATACAACACAAGGTTTATGAGAGAAATCCCCACACAGTGAATGAATTGAAAGATTACATTTCAGATGTATTCACTGAAATTGATGAAGATCGGAATTTGTGTCGCACTGTGTGCCACAGTGTTTTGGACAGAGACAAACATTGTTGCAAGGTTGAAGGTTGACACTTTGAGCACTTGAGAGATTCAATGTTCAATGTAAAATGTCTAAAATGTAAATATAATGTATGTAAATATATGTAAATAAATGTCTAAATTTATACATACATAAAAAGGCAGCTGTGTGTATATGTATGTCCGGAGGAAACTTTGAAAATAAAACAATTAACGACGAAGTAAATATATGTACACATTAAATATCACCAGGGCTTGTTTTTTTGGGCAAAAATAATAGAGATTTGATTTATATTCATGAAGATGATTAAAAAATAGAATTTAAATGATAACAGCGTGGATTTTTTTTCATTTAATATTTTAGATAGTAGACATTTCTTTTCAGTGTTTTTACATAGGGATTTAAATGGGGCATCATACGAGGATTCAACTCACGATTCAGTAATAATGGATCTGCAGGACTAAATTTAAAAAAAATCACCCTCTACCCTGGCGACGCCGGGTAGCCGCTGCTAGTTCCTAATAAAGGTAATATGTTTAAGTGTTAACTGTAACCCTACTTTTGGGCTACCCTGTATAATGAAGAAATAAAATTTGTTAGCCTTTAGTGATTAATCAATAACTAATAGTGTGGTAAATACTGTTAACCTTGCTATAACGATTACTTATATAACTATGAGAATTAAACAAACAGACAATGTGTTTGATATCACCTTAGCCGACAATTTTTGGGAGAATATGTGCTTAATTGAGGTCATGCCTAATTTTTGAGAATTAATTAATTGATAATTAATGAATTAGGCGGGTATACCTGTTCAAATGTAAGGCTAAACAAATCGAGAAAAAGTCAATCGCTGTATGTACATTTCGGCCTATTATGCCTCATCAGCAGAGTAATAGACTAGGAAGAATGCTCTATGTGTGATTCGAACCCTGACTGTCAAGCAGACAGGCGGAGATTCTAGCCATTACACTAGCTGGTTTTTCCCAGATTTTTCGTTTGTTTTGAACTCAGTTATATTCCACTTTTGGTGACTTGCTACACGATAGTATATAACTCCGTGAATAAATAGTTATTATCATTGAATAGCAATAGATACTTGAAACCGTATAAGTGTATATAAATTATTAGTGTTAAGAATAATCACTAGAAGCTATAGTTGTTTAAAAAAACATTATTTTCATTAGTTATTTGAAACCATATAAATGACTTTGGCATTATATAAATCAACAATAACAATATGAGACACATGGTTGTAGGAAATAGATTCAGCGAACCTAGTTCAAATCTTGTACGAATCCCGCCCTATCAGCTGCGGCAGTAGAATAAAACGGCTGCACCTCTGCAGAGGGGTAATACCCCACCCAATAAAGACCTCCTGTTGGTCGTGGGTGTAGACGCGTGATGTTTAAGGACGGAATCCTGGTGGTGAAGCAGTCCATGGCACGGAAGTGGGACCATATAACCTTTAAGCACCCCATCTGCAATCTCTATTCATAAGGACATGTTTTTCATTTACACAGTCAAAATCCGGTCGTTTGTTAGGGGTTATAGTTAGGGGTTAGGGTTAGGGTTAGGGTTAGGGTCTAGTTTTATAATTAAAAAAGTCTAAAAATCGTCTGTTAACAAACAACCGGATTTTGGAGGTGTAAATGAAAAAACATGTCCTTATAAATCCGGATCGCACATAGGGTGCTTAAAGATTATATGGCCCCGGAAGTGTTTAGAGATAATGTTACAAGTCAGAGCAAAAGGTTTTCGTGATACAAATGTTTTCGTGATACAAATGTTTTTGTTTTAAAAACGGATTAATCTTTATTGATTGCAACGAAAGTTCTGGATTATTCTTGATATTCATCACACAGTTGGATTTTACGGCATGTCAAGCCATCCCGGGTTATTTTATGTCTAGTGGTTTCGGAAATTGCGTTTATCGTATGTTTATATATATTTACTAACACCTTCGCACGAACAAGATGGGTTTTACTCGTCGGATTCTTGCTCTGATCCTCGTTAGGGTCTCAATGTAGGCCTTTGTTTTATAAAAAAAAACTTCACATGAAATAAAGAAAATGCCATTACTTTTTGACTCATGCTCGTATATACCCACTTAATCTGCTGGGTATATAATGGGAAGAGAGTGTGTGGATAGGAAGAGATGAGGTGAGGAGATGGGTTTTTACGTTTCTTACTTGTTCTGGCTTGTTCTTTCATCCGGACTGGGCGGTCTGTGCTAATTCCTTGTTGAATAATTGATAAGCAAGACTTTGTTGATGTTTATTCTTTATTAAGAACCCACAGCCCAAACGTGTTTCTAACCGCGCGGTGAGATATCGGCATCTTGGGAGCAAAGATCCTAATATTTGCTCCCGTTGACTAACTGCCGATATCTGCTCTAGACTAGTTCGTTTTTACACATCTTTCTTATTGGCGGAAATCAAGGGGTGTCAAAGTAAAGATCATTACCTATTAATAATAACTATAACAGCTAACGATAATTTTCCATTTAAGCCCCTCCGATTTTGAATATCATCGAACTTCAATTGGAAACTCTTACTACATTTCATACATAATTCGTAGACTACCTACAATATTATGTAAGATCTAAACGAATCGGCCTTTTCCTCTGATTCTCTGTCAAGCGATGATCTAAAAAGCTGCAACTACAAGCTAACTGTTGCATAGCGGCTTCTTCAAACTCACGCTGCTAAATCGGCGTACGTATCGTAGCGGGTATACTGCGGTTATCGTCTAACCCTTAGACGATATATGTAGGGGTCGCTTAACGAAGACACAAGTCATCTGTATGTAGTATATGTTGTATAATGGCTTTCGAATTCGTGTATGTTAGTAGTGGATATCGTCACTAACCCAAAAGCGATGTATGGTAGTAGTCGGCTACTGAACTTCAATAACAACAGATACGCGTATACAAAAGAGGACTCTTCTTTATTTTCTTCGGTGTATGGTAGACGAGGGGCGCAGAGCTTACAATGAGAATGCCGGTGGCTAGCCAAGAGCGCAATGTTTACAATGAGTGCCCGAGGGATGTTTGAAGTTAGCGGCTGCCGAATCTCAACTCCCGAACTCTCCGTCTAACCGTCACTTTTTCAATTTTACCCAGCATGCCCTGGTCTATTCAAATTACACCGGAACTGTACTGCGTGACCTGCAATCCTAGATTTGTCACCAGTCAATAGGAATTCCTTTGTCATCCTGCTATTGTTGTTTTTCCGGACAGTTCGTTTGACCCGGTCAGCAGTAAGCCTCCGATCTTACTCACTCTTCCTCTTTGTTCGATCCAGACTTCTGTCTGGAACATCCTTTGTTTCCCAATTTCCTTGTCTTTTTTATTCAACCGGAAATTCCTATTTCCGTTTGTACAATATCCAACAGTAGGAGATTGAACTTTTTATTTCCTTAATTCCCTCGTGGTGCGTGTGGGTGGCGAGCTTGACAATGGGAATCTGCCCAAGGGTTGACAATGCGTTAGTGAGGTGGAAGGTGGCTATGTGATGGTTCACAGCTCATCGGCTGTGAACGCGAGTGTCGGTCACTCCGTTCGCCGTCTCCTCCTGACTCTTTTATATATCTCAAACGCCTACGCGTTTTCTTTGTTCGCTCCCACCAGGAAAAAGTCCTTTGTCGTCCCCCCTCTGTTTAATTCAACCGGAAATTCCTATTTCCGTTTGTACAATATCCAACACTAACCAGATGTTGGTATTTTAATTATAACGCTACAATAAATAGGTTCCTAGAAAGTATTACCTCTCCAGATCATGGTGTATAACTAAATAATGACAATGAAGAGTTACTCTACCCTCTCCAGATCTCCAGAACTGGAGCCTCACTACCAGATGCAGTTTAGTGTCAAACACCTCTTTTTGGTGGGGTATTACCCATCTATAGAAGATACAGTCATTGTTTTCAAAGTTACTACAGTAGGGCGAGCATCATACTGTTACATAATCTATGAGGTTGCATAAGATTATTGTCAATCCCCTGTAATTCTGAGGGGATGACCCTTTTCATATCATGGCCGGGTCCTTCCATGGAAAATTACAGAAGCCCGCCAAATATGTGAAGTCACGTGGGACCTTTTTGAGTCCCCAGTTTTCAGTTAGACGTCAGGCAGAGAAGTCGGCCATTTTAGGTCCTGCCTAAACTGGAACTCACGCGCGCTATATTAGTCAGATATTTAGTTCCATGAAATGTATAGTTAAGGAAATAAAAGTTTGTATAAGTAATATGTTCTTGTGGTTGATGAATGTCTTGGTAACAAGACTAAGAAATGAATCCAGGACGACCAGTCAGCAAGAACATAGCAAAAGAAAATCCAGACCTTAGAAGATTCCAGACCAAGACAAGATGTTATAAGATTCCAAAGACGGCCAGAAGAATAGAGTAAGAAAGAAGTAAGTGAAGAAGTAATGAAGAGGGTATACAACAATACAATTTTGTTTTGGTTTGGTTTGGTGTGTTTTGCTTTACGGCATATTAACCTCAGTGGGTCATTTAATGCCAATAAAGTGTTGAAATAAATCAATTCTTAATGGATAATACAATTTTTTTAGAAATACATTTCTCTATTTAACCCATAGATGGGACCCTAACAGATACTACCACTCCGGGTCAGAGTGGACCAGGGAGCAATGGTGATGAAGGGGTGCTCCACATTCCCCAAACCTCCAAAACTGGAACCTCACCATCAGATAGAGTTTAACGTCATTCCCAGGACATATAGACCCGCAGCCACCGCCTTCTAGCACCCATATGATAAAAAGGGGTTGGGGCTTGCCATAAGGGCAATAGGGTTGGGAAAATCATATAGGTGCTAGGGCCTGACATGACTAGCCGATTGGTCGGAGGGGGCCTACCATTTTGTGAAATGATCTCTAAAATTAGAAATTCACACGAAAATTCCTGAATAGCTTATTCTGCTTTCTATGACTATAATGATATCTGATTGCCAAACAAAGAATTCATGCAATTCCACCGTTTATAGGACAAATGATGCAGATGGCAAAGGGTATTTGAAGAAGGTGTGGTTAGTTCATTACAATCCCATAAATTGTATTCACAATTAGTCGAAACTAATTTACACGATAACGACGCTCTTCTCTCGGCTTATGTGATATTCTGGAACGTGAATTGATGGAAGAGGTGTTATTTGTCAGGGGGATTCAAATGGATACCAAGGGGACTGTCGATTCTGAAGAAGGCAAAACTTGTTAAAGTAAGAACAATATTTCACAGGATAATATAATCGCATTCGAAATGTGCCACAGAAAATTGGGTGGGTGGGGGTGATTTCGACGTGGGTTGGATTTAAGCGTTTGAAAAATGTTACACTGTTGGGACGTCGATTTAGGCGATTGGCAAAATAATCGCCTGTGATTGTCAGAATTTGTTGCCTATTCTCAACGAAATTCCGCTTGCTTCTTTTGTTATGATGTGAGCGTCGGTGTGGAAGGAAAAGCCAGAAAAGAAACGCAGCGAATCTGTTTTTCAGTGAGTATTTACCGAATCCCTAAATCGAACCGAACCCCCTATTATATACCCTAAATCGAAATAATCGCCCGTGATTGTCTATATATATCTTAAATCGAAATAATCGCCCTTGATTGTCTATATATACCCTAAATCGAAATAATTGCCAGTGATTGTCAAAATGTGTTGCCTATCTCAGTGAAAATCCGCTTGCTTCTTGTTATGATGTGAGTGTCGGTGTGGAAGGAAAAGCCAGAAAAGAAACACAGCGAATCTGTTTTTCAGTGTGTATTTACCGAACCCCTCCGCCGGTGACAGGATGGGGCACAACGTCAATTTTTAAGTGGATTGAAGGAGTCTTCATTTTTTAGTGCTAATTGAAAGGCAAATAGCCACATCCACGATTTGAACTCGGGTCACCGATTCCATATCCATTTGTCCAAGTGAGCCTCCACCATCTATAGTATCTTCGTAATAATAATATGAATTTATTTCATTTGCCAGAATATTCGATGGTCTTCCCAAGTTATCTTCAGTGTCCTGGATATGACATCAATATGTGTAAAGTTTTTTAAATGCCATCCTTGGCCAATTGAAAAGGGCTTAAAGAAAGTCATATGTTATGGAATCCTTTGGTAAGAGTATAAGTCCTATCCTACGTATTGGTATAGGTCCAGTGATTTAATCCTATGTCCGTCGTCAAAGAATGTCAGCGTAATTATGACCAGTATGGTCGGTTAAGTATAGAATCAACCTCAGAGTACGGTCAGGGATCGGCCAAGAGATAGATCACATGATTCTGGCCTAGTCTATAAGTAGGAGCGGGCATTCATCACACACCTTATATCCCGTTTTTCGAGGGCACCTCGCATGGTGTAATGGTTAGCATGCTAGATTTGCAGACCATTGTTAGTGAGTTCGATTCTCACTGGGTGCCCCATATTTCTGGCCTTGTGCCATATCTAAGCTAAGCTTAGTAAATAATTATATCCCGTTTTTCGCGTGGTGCGATGGTTAAAGTCATGGGAAATGGACTCGTCGCCCCGAGTTCAAATCCTGGATGTGATAATTGCATTTAACTTTGCGCTAATACCCTTGGGAAAAGTATGAATCCTACTCTCCCTCCAGCTATGGATAAATAGTAGGGCAGACTGGGCTCTTTAACCTTGGTTAGGCAACCAGTCTAGGAGAAGGAAAACTCTGAATTCAAACCTGTTAAACTCCGCTTAAGAAATTGACCTTGTGTCACATCCTGCTCGTGCGGAGGGGTTGGTAAATATATATATATATATCCCGAATTTCTCAACAATATGCATCTAGTCACGTGGTTCCAGTTCTGATGACCTAGCGAATGTGGCACGAGATATGAATTATATTTTATCTATTTATCGAATAATCAAAGAATGTGAAACTCTAACATGATGAACATCAAAGCCTGCGCTGGTTCATTGAGGGTGTCTCCGTCGACGATAAAATAATTTTCCATTTCTTTTCTTTTAGTATGCTTTTGATGTTGCCAACTTCGACTTCCTGTCGCTTGTGGCATCAATACAGACAAAATACTTGGGACGACTGCGTCTGTATTGTTCAGGTCCAAATACTGGTGAAGAGTTTGCCAAAAAATGTCCAGCCTTGACTTCGCATCATCGAGAACAATAAATGTGTTTTCAACAAAGTTCCAGTTAAGATGTCTGTCTTGTTTTTGTTGAAAAAGAAAAAGTTGATTCGATTCCAACCAGAGTTCGACTTCTTGATTTGCTCTTTGTTTTCTCTTTTTTTTTTTTTTAAAACTTTTTTTCTTTTTTCTATTCTTATTTAGCTTATTGCGGGATTCAACGGTTGCTTCGTACGTATCATGTAATCATTGAATTCCTTAGCTTTTTTTTCTTCTGCAGTGAAAAGTTGCAGAAAATAAAGCAGGAATCAGTCGTAGCGAGAGATGTAGAGATTGAGTAGGACTGGATAGTGATCGGAAGACATTGTTGAAACACACACACACACACATAATATATATGGCCCTGATATATATATATATATATATATATATATATATATAATAAAATAAATATATAAAGGTTTTACATATCTATTTATTAGGTGACAAAAGAACATTCACGACCATATTCGTGTCATGCGAGGCAAATATAAATAGTAAAACCTATATATAACAGCTCTATTTTATATTGAGCACTTTACCAATAATACTGCCTTTGGTACGCAATTCCAGCAAAAGCTGAAACAGTGACCATCCCACACTATAGTATATATATCTATATCTATTATATATATATATATAATATATATATATATATATATATATATATATTCACAAAAAAATACACACGTGCAATCAACTACAATTAATCAATATCTTGATTATACCAGTGGATTTAACCCGGAAGATCCTTATGGTGAAACTCGAGTAGGTTATTACCGTGTATCATTATCATAATACATTTGCTCTACCAACGTATTGAGCACTTTATATTTGTTATATCTCTGCCTTATCATTGTGAATCTTGCATCAACTAACCATTGTGACCTGTTTCACCGGTAAGTCACCTTTTCCACAAATACCATATATATATATATATATATATATATATATATATATATATATACTAAACCCTCCGCACGAGTAGGACGTGACACAAGGTCAATTTTATAAGCATGTATCCTTAAAAGACACAGACGAGGTTATTTTAAAGAATGTTTGTAGTGATTTTATTTTTGTTTTGTCTTATACTATTTCTTAAGTTTGATTCGATTTTACATAATTAGCCATTTGAAGAATTGAAGATGTTATTTCTTTGTTTTTAGTATTTGAGATGATTTCTTTTCAGAGTCTTGAGTGATTTTAAGTATTCTAGAGTTTCACGTTAGCGTTTAAATACATTATATATACTAGCAAATATATGCACCCTCCGTGTGCAAGTATTTAAGTTCTAATGTAATAACATATAATATTAAATTAGAAAGGCTAATGAAACTAAATAAGAATGCAGATAAAGAGATTTGAAACAGACGGCGTATAATCGAAAAATAGAACAACTGAAACTTACTCACCTATCACTTCCGTCTTTCATTGCTAAATTATCCTAATTTAACTATTTAGTTAAAATAGGAAGTAAAGAATAAAATTACAGTTATTTCTTCTTGTTAATGGATTTCTTTTAAGATTCATCCCCGAGATTTTTGCTCATATTCATTAAGATAAAACCAAACAGTTAGAAATCAATAATACTAATTAAAATCAAAATTTTAATATCAATCATGCAAAATTAGACTTCCCATTCACGCTGTAAACCGCTATTTTGTTGTATATTTAAATAGAATTGCATGTTATTAGTATGTAGATATGGCCAACAGTAAAACAATTTTATTAATAATTGAGATTTGAATAAAAATAAAATCATGTAAAATTTGATGTAAATAACTTTTATTGTCAGTTGAGTAGGAGTATAGTTTTGGTTACAGACAGAAAAACACACAATCTCCATTATAATAAGGTTTTTTTTTAGATTTATAAAAATATATTTACCAACCCCTCCGCACGGTTAGTATGTGACACATGGTCAATTTCTTAATCGGAATTTAACAGATTTGAATTCAGAGTTTTCCTTCTCCTGGAAAGGTGGCCATACCAAGGTTAAAAAAGCCAAATCCGCCTTACTATTTACCCATAGCTGGAGAGAGAGT
Organism: Doryteuthis pealeii; assembly: GCA_023376005.1. NCBI lineage: Eukaryota > Metazoa > Mollusca > Cephalopoda > Myopsida > Loliginidae > Doryteuthis > Doryteuthis pealeii. The sequence goes on from CM042152.1 coordinate 475,389, forward strand.
AGCTGGATGTATACCTTCCCAAGGGTATTAGCGCTATGTAAAAATAAAACAGCTTCGTCCAGGATTTGAACTCGCGTAGAGCTTATCTACTACGACTCAAACAATTACACCACGTACCTCCATACGGTCCTGATATAACACATACACTGACGCGCACACAGACACATACGCATCTTATCATAATAGAGATTATGTGTCCATCTGTCTGTAACCGAAACTACATCATAACCAACGCCATAATTTCCTTTATATTCTCAACGGTTGTTAAATAATTATTATTTAATCTTCTTTATTAGCAATGTCTAAATTAGGCTCCAGCTGAGATAGATTTGCTTCAAAACAGCTTATGCTATTAATATGTTTAAAATCCTACAATGTGTGTTGTATTCTTTATGTGTCTTTATTTTGTTCTCCTCTTTAACTTTTTTCTTATTTATCTTATTGCGTGATTCATCGATTGATTCATACGTATCATGTAATCATTGAATTCTTTAGCTTTTTTGTTTACAGTGAAAAGTAGCAGAAAATAAAACAGGAATCAGTCGTAGCGAGAGATGAAGAGATTGAGTAGAAATGGATAGTGATCTGAAGATAATGCTGAAACACACGCACACAATACATATGGTCCTGATATATATATATATATATATATATTATATATATATATATATATATATATATATATATATATATGAAGAGAGAGAGGGAGAGAGAGAAGAGAGAGAAAGCTATATTTAGTAGTACAAAAATAGCCCGCATACAATACATATGGTCCTTTATATTATATATTATATATATATAATATATATTATAGAGAGAGAGAGAGAGAGAGGGAGAGAGAGGGAGGCGGAGGAAATCGTTAGTATATATTCGCTGATGAGACTTAATAAAGTTGAAACAGTCTGTACGATATTCTACACACCGAGTAATTCTTTGCGAAATTCACTTGTCATTATTATCTTCTATAATTATCGAATTTAAGCGATATGCGCATTGTAATTGCCTTGGAGCAAAAATATAAATATTAATATATACTTTTTCCAACAATGCTTCTAAAAAATAAACAAACATCCAAAAATCTTATTTCCTTCGCCGAAGAGCATAAGGCTCCGGGTTTGTTTGTTATTGTTCACTCAGCGCCCCCTTGCCTCATATGGTAGAGACGTCTTAGTATCATTGTCAGGTTAATTTCGCAGGTTTTCTCGGTGCTATACCGTGGCCGAAACAGTATAGTTTCTGACTATCCTGCTGAAGTCCCGGTTTCGATTTCGGTCGGAGGGAAATCGTTAGTATATATCGCTGATGAGACTTAATTAAGTTGAAACAGTCTGTACGATATTCTACACACCGAGTAATTCTTTGTGAAATTCACTTGTCATTATTATCTTCTATAATTATCGAATTTATGCGATATGCGCATTGTAATTGCCTTGAAGCAAAAATATAAATATTAATATATACTTTTTCCAACAATGCTTCTAAAAAATAAACAAACATCAAAAAATCTTATATATATATATATATATAAAGATAAATCTAATGAGTCAGAGAACCTACTAAAAGTTTCGCTTAATGTTCTTCAGGGCTGAGATCTGAGCCCTGAAGAGAATTAAGCGAAACTTTTAGTAGGTTCGTCTGACTCATTAGATTTATCTTTATTATTTGCTCTACTTGGGTATTGAGCACTTTTTACTTATTAGCTTTAGTCTCCTGGCAGTTTTATATGAATATATATATATCTTATATATATATATATACATATAAATTGTTATTTCTTTTGGCCAAAATATTGTACTAATAGATTATTTTTTGTTGGCACGATTATCTTGGTCTTTTCTTTTTTCCCCAAAATTTTTTCTCCCCAGTTGATGTTTGGTAGTATATTTTTACAATCAAACTATTTGCTGGATTTTTTCTCACCGCGAGGATTTACCAATAAGTTTGGTATATATATATATATAAATCAAATATTAAATATTATGGATTTAATATCCATTGCGTAAACACGCTTTACGTTATATAAACGCTAAACAGCCACCCATTTTTTTAAATCTTAACATTTTTGACCGTCTGGTGATTGCAACTACGCACGAAACTTTAGTTACAGGATATTAAATCCATAATATTTAATATTTGATTTTAAATCTGGTCTGCTATTTTAGTATATGAATACCTTCATATACTAATACTTTTCACATACTCCATTATATATATATATATATATATATATATAAGCTCCCTGAAATAGTCTATAATGCAAGATCTCTAAGTCTTTGTTATTTATTAAATATATATATATATAAAAAGTAATTGGTAATTTGCTTGAAGCATTGTTAAGTATGTTATAAAATAATAAAATTCGAAGGCAATACAATGCGTAAAAAATAAGACAAAAGATGTTATATGTCTAATCTATTTCAAAGCGAAGCTTTTCGTCAGAGACGGATTTCAGAAATCCGTCTCTGACGATAAAGCTTCGCTTTGAAATAGATTAGACATATAAACATCTTTTTTTTTTAAATAGATTAGACCATATAAAACACTTTTTGTCTTTATTTTTTACGCATTGATTGCCTTCGAATTTATTATTTTATATATATATATATATATATAATATATATATATTATATATATATATATATATGTCTAGTCACACTGAAGAGACTTTATAAGTCGAAACACATGTCTGTGGATGACTATATATATATATATATATATATATATATATATATATAGAGAGAGAGAGAGAGAGAGTATCCAATTGCCGCTTTAATATTTCTGTCGCAGTGGCATTAGTAAATAATACAAAAGTGGTCAAATATATTAAAAATACACAGCAGTAATAATACTAATAATATTATCATTAGAGGAAAAATAAACGGTCTACCATGGTTTCAATCAAATTGAAATGATTTCATCAGGCCCAACACGACGTTTAACTGTCGATGTAATTCCTTAGTTAAATTAATATATTTTTCGGATAATAACGGTTTGAACGCTACGTTATTTTTCTCTCAATATATATATATTATATATATATATATATATAATATATATATATATATATATATCTTAGAAAGGAAGGAAAAACTCAACACCGTAATTCCATAATAAATTTTATTCGACCAAAATTGGGGCTTATATAAATCTAACCTGATTTAATATAGCTCCCCAAAATCCAGTCTCATCAGATGGAAGATCAGCTTATTTAAATTGCACAACTGAAAAATTTTACTTTCTCAAAAAAAAAAAAAAAAATCTAAAAAGTTTATTGAGCTCTCTTTAGTGATTTAAAGATTCACTCTATTTATACATACTGGATCATACAACAATAATACAGTGTATCTTAGAAATCACATATAGAATCATCCCTCACTACCAAGTTTTGGATACTCTCATCTATATATTATATATATATATATATATATATATATATATATATATATATATATTTATTTATTTATTTATTATAAGAGAGAGAAAGGTGACAGTAGGATTTAAGCGGGAGACACTACCTAATTTCCGTTGAATAATTACATTTTCAGAAATACCACATCATTATTTACTTGTTCTTCGAATATTTCGAATGAATACAATTGGTGTGAATCGATACTGGCTCAAAATAAAGTGTCGTCTTATTGACTATCATGAATATTTATTAAAGATAAAAACATTTTATTTAAGGAAATTAAAAATGAAAAAAAAGTGTGTTTTCACAACACATAATTATATGTTTCATATCATATCCTATATATATATATGCGTATACATTTCCCAGAAGAATTTTATATTACTTTTTCTTTAGGTATTTAAAAAATGTAATCATTGGATATAGCTGTTAAGTACATGAATAATGTTTTAAAAACAACAAATATAAAACAATAGTTTGACCATTTTGAGGAGGAGAATGTGGAGGGAAAGTTTTTGCGTAGATTATGGTTAATATATATATATATATATATATATATATATATATATATATTTATATATTATATATATATATATATATATATTATTCATATATATATGTATATATATATATATGTATATATATGTATATATAATTACATGTAGAATAAAAAAAGAGACACATCTGTTTAACAATTTTATCATCAGGGGTGATGTGTTCAAAAATGTGCCGAAAGTACACGGGACCTGAACTTTGGTGACTTATCCACGAATTCCAGCCAAACATTAAAAAAATGGCCAGAAAGTTGAAAAGATCAAAAATAAATTTGTTAAACAGGAGATGTGTCTTTTGTTTAATTCTACATGTATAAATGAAAGAATGCTGCCCAAATACAACACACACACACACACACACACATATATTATATTATATATATAATATATATATATATATAGCATTAAGTGTGTACACTATACACTCTGTAATACTAAATTTGCTCTACTAAGGTATTGAGCACTTTATTGTTATAACACAGACTTATCCGATTAATACTTGTATCAACCAATATTGAGATTAACCCAATATTTTTACCGGTAAGTCATTCCCTTATATATATATATATATATATATATATATATATATTTATGCATGCACACACGTGAAACGAAAAATTGAGTTTAAATACTTTCTTTCAAACTTCGCTACGAATTTGTGAAAACTTTGCTGGCATTAAATTACCCACCGTGGTTTTGATATGCCGTAAAACAAAACAAACCGAACTGGAGTCTCCTCATTAGATGCAGTTTAGTTTCATAACCAGGACAGTCATTTTTTTAGTGGTGTCTCATCCTACAACAAAGTCTATTCTAAGCCACGTCGACAAGGTTAGTTGCAATATGTGTTAGTTGCATTATATATATATAATATATATATATATATATATATATATATATATATATATATATATTATCCTGACTCTGGTAGCCTTTTCTTTTTTAAATTGGTCGGTATTTTGCTTATCTTATCTATCTATCTAACTATCTATCTATCTATCTCTCTCTCTATATATATATATCTCTCTCTCTCTCTCTCTCTCTCTCTCTCTATATATATATATATATATATATATATATATATATATATATGTGGGGGGGGTCAGTTTTGTGATAAGCAGCATATTATGTTTCGGCTAATTCCCCATAAATTTCTTTGCCCATCACATGATACCTTAACGTAGAAAAATTGACAATCTGGACAAACCACTCTACCATAACTAATTACCTTCCCCTAGTCATTAACACTAAAACCTGTCATATCTTATACTCAACTCTTAGAGTGTGTAATCCTACTCTAGATTAACAACCCTATATATTGTAGAGTCATGAAGTTTTAATCTCTGTGTTAAACTGGCTATGCATGTCTATGTCAGATATCGACAATCTCTCTGTGTACAATTTAACCTTTAAACACACATTATAATATATATATATATATATATATATATGTGTGTGTGTGTGTGTGTGTGTGTGTCTAATATTATATATATATATATAATATATATATATATGGTCAGTAGGAAAAGGTTTCTGTATTTTTTCTGTATTCATGCAGTACAATTGATTAGCGAAGGGAAAATTCGTGTCCCCTGGCCAAACACCACTGCAACGAACGACAACTTTCTTATCTATCACTCTCGATCAATGAAGACACCAAAAAGAGATATGACGAGCAATTTTAAGATGGATTTGGCTAGAATTAAAGACACGCTTCTTTCTTTCTTTCTTTCTTTCTTTCTTTTTTCTCATTTGACTTATTCGTTGCAACATTTCTTAAAGTTTGACCTCTCTCCATCTCTTTCAATATTCTTTCCTTTTTAACACACAACTCTCGGGTGGTCGTCTGGGATGCAAGAATGCATTTATTCTTATTGTCCCACGTGACCTGCCCGTGTGTTGTATAAGAATTTGTAAACTATCAAAGTTTAGTTATATAAATTGATATATAACACTTATTTGTCTACCTACTTTGCGTTGAAGGAATTCTGTGATTTCCAAGTATCTAAATAAGCCAGTAAGAGCTTTTGATTACCTTATTTTTACGAGTGGTATAGAAAAGTTCTCGGACAGACCAAGAAAGCAATGACCCATAACTATTCATTCAGCTGTTTTTATCTTCTCAAATCGTTCTCAAGTTGTTTTAAACCTTTCCAAATTTAAGCATATGGTATTTTCCTTTAAAGTTAAGAAAATGAATCAACAGTCTAAAATAATAATGTTACATAATCTATGCATAGATTATTGTTAACCCCCTGTATTGCTGAAAGGATGGCCCCTTTTCATATCACGGGCGGGACTTTCCATGAAATATTACAGAAAGCCCGCGAAACAGGTGAAGTCACGTGGGACCTGGTTGGCTCTCAGTTTCAGCTTGGACGTGAGGCATATAAGATGTTGCTGCTTTAGCTGAGATTCACTGCACACGCGCGCTGTGATTAGTTAGAGAAATATGTTTAGTTAAGAAATAAAAGTTTAAATGAATAATATGGTTTTGTGGTTGATGAATGTCTTGGCAACAAGACTGACCTCGAAGACCAGACACGAAGTCCTCAAGACTAGGTTCAGACGCTGGAAGAAGAACGTAAGATACCAAAGATGAACAGAAGAATAATAGAAGTAAAAAGAAGAGTATACAACAATAAGAGTGAAATAAAAATAGTATAAGTAAAGTAAGAAGAGTCGTCGGGGTGGCCTAATGTCGGTATCAGCCATGCAGCGAGGGAGTCTATCCCCTTTTCACTAGCGCTAGATGAAGGAGATTATTTTAGCGTCTGAGATGGAGCGCCACACCTACCATCAGCTCCTTACTTTACCGCACAGATCCCTGCGCTACTCATACGCTGTGTTGGCGAGGGCGGGTATCTAACTAGGAACCTTGAGGTCTTTAGCCAAACGCAACACTGCCCAATAATCCGAATATTTACTAATGAATTCTATATGACTATTGATATTTAAGCATGTATTTTCTGTGACTATGAAGTGTTAGGCATGAATTGTCTATGATAACGCTAAACTACCTCTGATGGTAAGGCTTAAATTGACTATGGCTATGAATTATTAGGCATGAATTTCTGTTGATTGTTAGGCATGAATTGTATGTGAATTGTTAGTCTATAGCTATGAATTGTTTGTAGCTATGAATTCTTAGGCATTAATCTTCTATGGCTATTAACGTTTATGCATGAATTATCTGTGAACTAAAGCATGAATTCTGTATGACTATGAATTGTTAAGTATGACTTTTCTATGAATTGTAAGACATGAATTGCCTGTGGATTATTAGGCAAGAATTATATATGAATTGTTAGACACGACTTCTTAATGGCCATGAATCGTTAGGTATATATTATCTTTGGCTATGAATTGTTAGGCCTGCATTTTCAATGAATTATTAGGTATGAATTGTCTGTAGCTATGAATTCTTAGACATTAAACTTCTCTGGTTATGAACTTTTATGCATGAATTATCTGTGAACTAAGGCATGCATTTTGTATGACTATGAATTGTAAGGCATGACTTGCCTATTGCTTTGTAAGGCATGAATGCTATTGCTATGAATTGTAAGACATGAATTGATGAATTGCCTATTGCTATGAATTGTAAGCATGAATTGCCTATTGCTATGAATTGTAAGGCATGATTTCCTATTGCTATGAATTGTAAGGCATGAATTGCCTATTGCTATGAATTGTAAGGCATGACTTTCCTATTGCTATGATTGTAAGGCATGAATTGCCTATTGCTATGAATTGTAAGACATGAATTGCCTATTGCTATGTATTGTTATGAGTTGTTAGGGAAGAATTGTCTATAAAGTGTCTTGAGCTATGCATTACTATGCAGAAATTGTCCATAGTTAGGAATTGCTAGGCATGAATCTTCTATGAATTGTCCATGGCTATGAATGGTTAACCATGATTTTTTGAGAATTAGTAGACATAAATGGTCTATGGCTATCAATTATTAGGCATGAGTTATTAGTGATTTTTTAGGCATGAATCGTCCGTGACTCTGAATTACAATGCATGAATTGGCTATGGCTATAAATTTTTGGCGATGAATATCTTCGTATGAAACTAGAACGACTCACCTGTAAGTTGTCGAAAAACAGCATATTACATGTTATTAATATGATTATTAATAATTATAATTCTTTCTATATTTCTTAATTGCTCCTATCATGAAGATCACCATGAGTCACAACTACAGTAACAAAACTCACTTCATCTTATGCAACAAATCGTTTTTCTTGCTTGTGGCAATATCGTTTGTTTAAATATTTCCTCGCTTTCTTTCTTCTTCTTCTTCTTCTTCTTCTTCTTCTTCTTCTTCTTCTTCTTCTTCTTATTATTATTATTATTATTATTATTATTATTATTATTGTTGTTGTTGTTGTTGTTTTATTATTATTATTATTATTATTATTATTATTATTATTATTATTATTATTATTATTATTAACTCCTTTTGAGTTTTCACATCAGCATTAGCTGATGGTCTTTCACGGGTGTCTGAGTGACAGCAAGTCTCCTCAGATCTCTAGGGCTCTTCTGAGTATTCTGGCAGATTGCAGCAGTGCAGTGTTCTGAATAGTTTCAATCCTTCCTCTGATTTCCAAACTTTCCAAACCCTTTTGGGGCCGTTCCAAGTGCACCGACTACAATTGGTATCCCTTTGTATTATCATTATTATTATTATTATTATTATTATTATTATTATTGTTGTTGTTTTTATTATTATTATTATTATTATTATTATTATTGTTGTTGTTGTTGTTCTTCTTATTATTATTATCCCTCCCTCCCTCCCACTGTCTGTCTGTCTGCCCCCCCCTCTCTCTCTCAGTTTATATACTGGATGTTAAGGGGTATATAACAAGCAACTTGCCAAGTTTCCTTCACTAATAATCTTCATACAATGACTGCTATTTACACAGTAGCATTGCAACCAACAAAGCCTTCATCAGATGATGACTCTGGGTTCAGGCATGGTTTCGGGGCCGAAGCATCATTACCACTAACTCAGAGCACCCCAGCAGTATCTCACAATACCAACAGACTTTGTCGGTTTGATGTCACAATATAGGACTGCCATATCCACGCTGATGCGGTTAGAGCTTTCTTTTTTTCTTCTTTTTTTAAAAGTATTTCCTCTTGTCTGGTGGAGAAAGTCCAAGTTTAGACAAAATAATATTTCCTCGCTTTCTTTGTAAATAACAATTACACAAGTTCATAAAATATTCATAGGGTCCATCCGACTTCCGCACAACAATCGCGAATAAATTCTACTTTGTACAATTAAATAAAAGTCATGATAAGGCAATCATTTGTATAAAGAAAGAAATGAAGTTAGTTCCCTAAAGCAAATATATTAAAACAAAATTGGTTTATTTGGTGGAAACATCATTTTTTTTTAATAAAGAAAAAAAGAAACTGTATTCATCGTTTGAAAGTTTCTTCACTATCATTCAACAAACGAAAGGCTGACTGGATAATAGGGAAGAGTTTAATATAAAATCTAATTGAGAATAACCCTGAGGAAACGTAGTAAAAGAACCAAAAATACAAATTATATAAGGATCTTTTTATTTTCAAGCAAAGTAAGTCGTAAAGTCGTCGGGGCGGCTTAATGTCGGTATCAGCCAGACAGCGAGTGTGTCTATCCCTTTTTCGCTAGCGCCAAACCATGGAGATTATTTTAGCATCTGAGGTGGAGCGCCACACCTAACATCAGTTTTATAGATGACAGGAGATGAAAATCTTTATAAAATCTTTTTTGTTGAGTTTAATATAAAATCTAATTGAGAATAACCCTGAGGAAACGTAGTAAAAGAACAAAAAATACAAATTATATTAGGATCTTTTTATTTTTAAGCAAAGTAAGTCTTAAAGTCGTCGATACGGCCTAATGTCGGTATCAGCCAGACAGCGAGTGTCTATCCCCTTTTCGCTAGCGCTAGACCATGGAGATTATTTTAGCATCTGAGCGCCACACCTAACATCTGTTTTATAGATGACAGGAGATGAAAATCTTTATAAAATCTTTTTTTGTTGTGTAACTGTATTTGTTCAGCGTTATATTTTTGAAAGACGAGTCGCGATCCGCGCACGCGAAGATGTCATGACGCGTGACGCAACTCGAAGAAATGCATTCAACAAAAGACAAGAAAAAGTATTAATGGACTGATTTTATGCGAACAAAGGAACGAAGTGGGAATGATAACTAAATAATTAAATGAAGCCTGGTATTTTTATTATATTATATATATATATATATATATATATATATATATATATATGAGTGTGTGTGTGTAAATCGTAAAGTCGTCGGGTCGGCCTAATGTCGGTATCAGCCAGACTGTGAGTGTGTCTATCCCCTTTTCGCTGTCTCTAGACCATGGAGATTATTTTAGCATCTGAGGTAGAGCACCACACCTAACATCAGCTTCTCAGTTTACCGTACAGATCTCTGTGCTACTCGTACGCTGAGTTAGCGAAGGCCAGTATCGAACCAAGAACCGTGTGATTTTTAGCCGAACACTCTACCGACTGAGCTAAACCAACCCTTATTGCCAGCTATTTCCTTTTTATTAGTATTTTACTTTCATCTTAATGTTTGGTTGTGTTGCATACTGGCATTAAATTCACGACCCTACTTCGTGTATCTGCATACGTAGCGGGTATCGTCACTAACTCTAGACGATATGTGTAGTAGTCGCTTAATGAAATCTACAACACATGGTATAGTAGGAATTTTGACTTTATTTCTTGTCGGCTGTACGTGGTGGGCAGCGGGCATTGACAATGACTTGACCAAAGGTTGACGATGACTGGCCCTACTGTTGGGATGGTGGCGATAGTGAGGTGGGGTGGCTAGGTGACGCCTCGCAGCCTGCGGCTGTGACCGTGAGCAGCCGTCACGCTCACTTATTTCCTGTTCGCGTCTTCTGCCAGACTGTCCAACTGACGACTCGACTCTCTGGCTTTTGTATTGACGACCGCCTACGCATCTTTATCTTTTGATCTGATAACTATTTCTGAACATATTGTTACCCATCCTTCTTTACCGGGAAAAAGTCCTTGTCATTTTTGTCGTCTTTTTCGCTTTGTTTAATTTAACCGGAAATTCATATTTCCGTTTGTACAATATCAACAGTTGTTTTTTTTAATTATCTTTGGCTACACATTCGAAACGTCAGTCTGTGATTATAAGGAAAGAGAACAGATAGGAAATAATAAAAGACAAACGCGCGCTGATACCCTAATTTAAAACCATCTTTGATTTGAAGAAACCTGATTAAATCTACAAGCAGTACTAAACAACAGTATATTAAAACAGAATCGAAATTGAAACTTTATTTACCAGGACAGAAGTGAACAGAAGACGAAACGTTCATTTTCTCTAAAATACCATATTGATACAAAATGTATTGAGATTGGAGCTGTATTTACCAGGACAGAAATAAACAATGAACAAACTATTAATTTTCTTCAAACTACGAGGTGTATTCAGGAAGTATAAATTTGAAGCTGTATTTACCAAAACAGAAATAAACAATTAATAAACGTTAATTTTCTCAAAAATAGTCTCCTTAGCATTCAAAATATTTATTCCAACAATTTTTCTATAAATCGAAGATTTGTTGTATTTTTGGGAATGTTCCCAAATCTTACGGTGGAGGTATATTCTTAATTTAGTAGTTAGTAAAAAGGAGCCTTGAACCAGGTTTGGTGCATCGGCAACTAATTCTCTACATGCCACACCAAAAGACAGCGTTATAGTCAATTCCTCCCCTTAAACAAGATATTGGGCTAAGTTATTGTGACGTTCCTTCCTCATATGTATTTACCCAACCCATCCACAATGTGATACTATGATTGAAGACAATCATGGTCAGAATAAATAAATGAATAAATAAATGAATAAAAAAAGAGAATAGGTTAAAGCCAGGCATAAGTAAAAAGGGTTGACCCTTTTTACGAATCCAAAGATAAGGCCGTAAAGTTTAAGACACCTGTACGACCACCATGAAGTTAGGCCACTTAGTGATAATATCTTATGCACCCAGGTATTAAAAGCAAAGAGGCTATTTTTATGAGAAAATCTCTCTTGAAAAAATTAATGGTCGACGTTTTGAAGACACTACGTCTGGAAAAAGATTTAATTACTTTAATTTTAAGGGTTAATAACTAGAAGTGTGGCCCGGAGAAGATGGGTGGGGAAGGAGGGTTTGACATAAATACAGCTAGACTCCAGCACTGAGGCAGTCAACCCCAGGCCCTAGAGGTGTTAACGTCGGTAGCAGTAGTTAGCCCCGAATCCACAACGTCAGTAGCCAGCCAGTTGAGATAAATTTCTAAAGTATCACAGACCTCCTTCTTCCATCCGCGTCTTGTTAACAAACACTTGTAGTTGTTGTTTTTGTTTTTTTAGTCCCTGTGAACCTGTTTTCTGACTCGTGCCCTCAAATCGGCCATCACTGAATATCATAACGTTTGGGGTTCTAGACATCGTGCATTGAAGGTGCAGAGCGCAGAACCGGTCGTCTCACAGCAAGATGTGGTACAGGGTATTTTTAAAGCGGAGTTTTTACAGGTTTTCTTATACCAATAAATTGTTTTTTTCTCTCTCTATTTATTCTCGACTGATCATTCACTCTCCAATCTGCTGCACATTTACAACCCCTTGTTTTACCAAAAACTTCTGATCATAAAATAGGGAGACTGGTAATTAAAATATATCAAGCGTTTTCTAGTCTAGACGTCTAGAACTCATCCCTTTATTATATAAATTGACTTCTAGACTGATTTAGTAAGAGTAAAAAGCCTAGTAGGCTTTACTATTTACAGATATTCTTAGGGAGAAGAGATGTGTTCATGCCTTTCCAAAACGCATTAGTATGCAAAAGGAAGTAAACTCGGCCCACATGTGTGTGTATATGTGTATATGTGTATACGTGGGGCACATAGTAGTATGCGTATACGCTTCAGTGTGTGTATGTAACGCTAACGTAGCATATATAGTAGCATGTGTGTGCATATTGGTATGTATGAGTATTGTTTTGTATGCGTGTATGAGTACCGTTTGTACAAGTGTTTACGCACGCATAGACATATGTACTTACGCATGCACGTCTTCCTATGTTGTGTGTATGTGTGCCCACGTGCAAGCATGTTTGGTTGACACCACGACCTCATGCGTATTTGCTTGTATACTCGCAACATTTAGCCAACCCCGTCGTTCTATAACCCCCCACCCCGCCCATAATATCCATCATTTGTAATCTTAAAGTAAATATTATTCAACCCCCCTCCTCAATTAACTCGACCCGACAATATATATCCCCTCTTCCCCCACATCACAACACACGCCGCCCACATCCAGACATGCAAAGAAAACATACACACCCACACACCCACACACACAAACACAAGCGCTCGCACGTAAGCATTGTTCAAATGTCGCACATTCACAGAACAACGTATTATGTGTGTGACCAGTTACCCCGCGTATGCAACCTTTATGCTGTCCATAAACACTCTCATACATTCAAATTACCACCACATACATACGCACATCATTTTATCCAATCATACACATCCCATGTCTATTGAATTTTCTGAAATTTTTTGAAATTCTTTCGATTTTTCTTACATTTGAAAGATTTTCACTGATGATTGCATCGCATGAAACCAATATGATCCTGAATGTTCCTTTGTCACCTAATAAATAGATATGTAAAACCTTTATATATTTATTATATTATATTATATAACAGCTCTATTTTATATTGAGCACTCTACCAATAATACTGCCTTTGGTACGCCATTCCAGCAAAAGCTGAAACAGTGACCATCTCACACACACACACTATATATATATATATATATATATATATATATATATATATATATATGTATGTGTGTGTGTGTGTGTGTGTGTAATAGTAAAGCCTAATGAGTCAGAGAATATCTACCTAGGTTTCCCTTAACGGATCACCAGTATGATTCTGACTGAAAACGGTTGGTACAAAGGCATTTTATTGTAACTCTTTACAGTCATAATTATCCTGATGATCCGTTAGGGGAAGCCTAGGTAGATTGTCTGACAAAATGTAGTTGAGAATAGAGGAAAGTGTGGATAAAACACCACAAAACAGCATAAATTCAATTGATATTTCGCCTCATATTGAATGACGCTTCGTCAGAGCTTTTATAGAATAAATATGAGGTGAAATATCAATTGAATTTATGCTGTTTTGTGATGTTTTATCTACACTTTTCTCTATTCTCAACTATTCCCCTCTCCCCCACACACATATATATATATATATTATTATATTAAGATTGAAAAAACACAGGTTTAAATGAGTTAAGTGGTGAGTTTAAACCTGTGTTTTTTCAATCTTTCTCAATATACTACATATCGTCGGATTCACCTCCTTTTCTTCCTATATATATCTTATTATAATGGAGATTGTGTGTTTTTCTGTCTGTAACCGAAACTATATTACTATTCAAGTCAGAAGTTCCTTAGTTATTTACGTCACATTCTCCATGATTATTATTTTTATTAAAACCTCAATAACTAATAAAACTGTTTGAAATTATTAATACTTTTGGCCTTATCTAAATACTAATAACATGCAATTGAATTTATATATACAATAAAATAGCGGTTTACAGTGTAAACGGTAAAGCTAATTTGCATATTGATATTAAAAATTTGATTTTAATAAATATGGGCTTAGTATTATTGATTTCTAATTGTTTGGTTTCATCTTAATGAATATGAGCAAAATTCTCGTGGATAAATCTTAAAAGAAATTCATTAACAAAAAGAAATAATTGTAATTTTATTCTTTACTTCCTATAATAACTCAATAGTTAAATTAGCAAAATTTAGCATTGAACAACGGAAGTGATGGAAGGGTAAGTTTCGGTTGTTCTGTTTTCTGATCATACTCCCTCTGTTTAAAATCTTTTTATCTGCATTCTTAATTAGTTTCAGTAGCATTTGTGATTTAATCTAATATTTTATTACATTTAAACTTAAATACTTGCACCCGGAGGGTGTATATATTTGCTAGTATATATATATATATATATAATTTAACTTTTGGACATTTATCTTCTATTCCTAATAACAGACTTTTGAAAGATGCTGCATTGTTTAGCAAAAAAGTTTTGACATGGAAGTCATTTTGCAAATTCTTTGTAAATAAAATCCTGAATAGTTGTATAAAAGCTTTTTCTAAAAACAGATGTTTTCTTTTTGTTATCTATTATTTGCCAAAATGAAAAATGAGTAAGCAAAACATATATTTCTCCCCCCCTCTCTCTCTCTCTGTCTCTGTCTCTGTCTCTCTGTCTCTCTGTCTCTCTCTCATGGAAAGATTGCATGTGAAAACGTACATTTAATACATATTTAAAATGAACCTAAAACAATATATAAGAACAATCTTTCATTTTCTTGCAAGTTTATAAATATTTCTCTTGTTTATCTCTTGTCTATGCAATTTGGGAATAACTTATTTTTCTTACAATACATAGATTGTATAATAAGTTAGCCAAATGTGTCGTGAACTGTTACTGTCAGTCTGTTTGTCTGTCTGTCTGTATTGCATACTGAGGTTTTCACGGTACCAAATCGATATAATGTTGTATACCCTTTTCTTACTTCTTACTTCTAGTCGTCTTTTCTTCTGGACGGCTTTGGGTTCTATCTTCTAACATCTTGCGTCTGGGGTTGTCTTGGTATATCTTCTAAGGTCTGGACTTTCTTGGGGACTTCGGGTCTGGTTTCTGTTAGGGATTTCTCCTTATCAGAAGCCCTGTGTCATTGTTAGTTTTTAGTAAACACAAGACTTCGATTTTCTTTTAATGTTACTTTATTCGGTAAATCCCCAACCCAGACATAACATAGCGCGCGTATGCAGAGTTACAGTTTAGACAGAGCATCATGGCCGACTGCTCTGTCTGACGTCCACTGCGAAACTAAACTAAAGCTCCTTACTATTCTTAAACCGGAACAGGTTCTTCTATGCCTTCCGGTTCCCACGATTTATCCCCGGAAGGCAAGGTGAGAGTGAGGTCAAACGCCGTCACTCACTTTCAGGGCCATCAACTGCACTGATCGCCACTATATCTTTATACTACCTTACATAAGTATGAAAAGGGTCATCCCCTCAGAATTACAGGGGATTGGCAATAATCTTATGCCACCGCATAGATTATGTAACATCTGTCTCTCTCTCCCTTCTTATTCGTAGTCGTGTATTTTTATCATTTTTACTTTCAAAAGATAAGTAATCATGACTGAGTTTGACATAAGACCAGAAGTGCGAGACACACAGAACTGAACTCACCTACAATGCTACGATAGTACAGTTCATAAACCACGTGAGGCGCTCAAATAAGGGTAGGTACCTAAGCTATCAATTAACGAAATAACTACTACTGATTGATGAATTGATACAGAGACCGATATGGACAAACAAAATAAGATATATAACGCACCGAAGGTATTATATATATATATATATATATATATATATATATAATTTATTTTTTGGAGGATATGTGCTTAATTGAAGTCATATCTAATTTTGAAAATTAATTAGTTAATAATTAATGAATTTAGGCGGGCATATATGTTCAAATGTAAGGCTAAACAAATCGAGAAAATGTCAATCCCTGAATGTACATAGGTCGAAATGTACATTCAGGGATTGACATTTATCCTTATCCTCCAAAAATTGTCGGCTTGAAGCCATAAAAAAATAAACACATTTGTTTGTTTACTTAACCTCACACACACACACACACACACACACACACATATATATATATATATATATATATGTGTGTGTGTGTGTGTGTGTGCGTGTGTGTGTGAAGAGAAAAATGGAAGTGAATCCGACGGTATGTAATATAGTGAACAAAATTGAAAAAACACAGGTTCAATAAAAATGAGTGGTATTTATTCAGCCAACGCTGCAGCGTTTCAATCTGTTTAGTAGATCTTCTTCAGGGCCTTTGATGATATAAAGTAAAGTAAACATTTTATCACAGAATAATAAGGTGACTGTGATCGGTTTGTTTACAATGTTTTGAATGGAAAGTCAGCGTTCCCGGAAATAGATTCAAAAATTTCAGTAAAATGAATTAGATTCTACGTGATTTAATCGAGATGGTGCCATCTGAAATTAGTTGACCAGTTCATACACCTCAGTAGTAATATCTCCTCGAATAAAAGCGGTAACAACATACGCATAGGGAAAGTAAGGAATGCTACTGACAGGTTAACGGCCACATAGAAATCTGATCTCTTTGATAAAATACAACGGGAATTCTTCCAAACTGTAAACGTGTCAGTACTAATGTATGGTTGGCATACGTTGAAAATAAAGTTCTATCAAAGATATTGAGCACTCTTCTAATAACACTGGACGTTGAATTACTACCGCTTCTTCAAGCATAATCGTGCCAAAAATACACATTGATCTCTCTCTCTCTCTCTCTCTGTGTGTGTCTCTCTCTCTCTTTGTCTCTGTCTGTCTGTCTTTCTCTGTCTGTCTGTCGGTCTGTCTGTGTCTCTGTCTGTCTGTCTGTCTCTGTCTGTCTGTCAGTCTGTCTGTGTCTCTGTCTGTCTGTCTGTCTGTCTCTGTCTCTGTCTGTCTGTCTGTCTCTGTCTGTCTGTCTGTCTCTGTCTGTCTGTCTGTCTGTCTCTCTCTCTCTCTCTCTCTATATTATATATATATATATATATATATATATATATATCAATCTTTTACCACCGATCTCATCTAAGATCTATCTATCTATCTATCTATATATCTTAGTCTGCTAATGTATATCTCAGTTACTATGTATGTATGTATGTATGTATGTATCTATCTATCTATCTATCTATCTTAGTCTGCTAATGTATATCTCAGTTACTATGTATGTATGTATGTATCTACCTATCTATCTATCTATCTATCTTAGTCTGCCAATGTATATCTCAGTTACTATGTATGTATGTATGTATGTATGTATGTATCTATCTATCTATCTATCTATCTTAGTCTGCTAATGTATATCTCAGTTACTATGTATGTATGTATGTATGTATCTATCTATCTATCTATCTATCTATCTATAATCTTAGTCTGCTAATGTATATCTCAGTTACTATGTATGTATGTATGTATGTGTCTATCTATCTATCTATCTATCTATATATCTTAGTCTGCTAATGTATATCTCAGTTACTATGTATGTATGTATGTATCTATCTATC
>CM042152.1:498949-523949 GCA_023376005.1 Doryteuthis pealeii
TCCTATTGGGTGGGTGTCTACCTCTCTGGGGAGGTACAGTCAGAGTATTATAAAGCCCAGCCGACAAGGCTGGTCATTTGTTGTTGTTATAAGCACGACTAACACAATCTTTTGGTAATATCATCTTTGGTGTCGATTGAACAGAGAAGAATATAAGACACCTTTTTATTTCACTGATAATCTTCATAGAAAATATATCTACGATTAGAACAACTACATATGTTAGGGAGTGGCAAACTGAGCCTAAAATGCGTTTTTGACAAATGACTTTAGCCCCCCCCCCCTACAGAAAAATAATTTACCAAAACTCAGGGAATTATATACGGATTTTAATGAAATTTTCGTTTATTTAACAATTGAATAATCTTTATAATGCAGATTTATTATTTTATTTCAAAACTTCTCATTTTTTTTTCAGGTAACTAATTTTGCACCCCCTTATTTTGGGGAGTACATTTTTTTCAAGTTGGTCTTATATTGTACTAATTACAGTATAAATAAAGAGATAAAAGATGAAATTTATGAATAGAAACAGAAAAAAACATTTTTTACGGTGGCTTTTTTATTAGAAAATAAGTACCGAAAATCGAAAAATAAAATGTAAAAAAATAATAGATAATTACTTTTTTGGAGATTTTTATTTACTCATTTCGATTGGCTATTATCTTATAAAAGAAAAAAATTATACATCGATATTTTTCCTGCTTAAAAAGGGTGTGTGTACATTTTCAATCGAGCTTTTCTTCAAAAAGTATGCTTTGATGCAATGAAATAAGGTTTGCATTAAATAGATATCTATTTCTAGAAATCTAAAAATATAACATTTTAAACTTAACATCAGACTTTCACATTTAAATGAATTTATATATAATTTTTTCATAGCAAAAAATACTAAATTAAGTTGAAAATAAAATAACTGATGCATTATAAAATTCATTAATTTTTAAATCAATACTGAAAATTTCATTAAAATCGGATAATTACCTGATTTTTGGTAATTATTTTTTGCAATCGCGAATGTTACATAAAAATTGTAACCAAACACTTAAAACCATCAAAAAATTGAAAGAATGGCGGATATCGTCGAAATTAACCAAAATAAATCCCTTTAAATGTATTAAAAATAAACTGCATATGTAATGATATTTTTTTTTTAATAAGAATATTATGTTACTACTTATCGATTTAGACTAAGTTTGACCTTAAATAATAGATCTAATTATTTTTAATTCGCTTTTAAAACTCGTAGAAACTGATTTTTTTGCCAGTCCCTAACATATTCGTATCTTAGATACAGTTTCAATTTCGTGTCATATTTTTTCATCTACATATTTTTATCGTCATTTTGTTTTTGAATTCTTTTTTGTATTTCTTAATAATGATGTGTTTGATACAACACCAAACACAGATTTTTTAAAAAGAAACATACGGTCGTTGTTGGTTAAACAGCTGTTCTTTTATTTACAGCATTATGTACATACATATATTATTCATGAAACACCCCAAGAAATTTTTGATGACACTGGGAAAAACTAGTGATAAGTTGGAAAGACCATGTATACGCTACATCACAAAAAATAGGATACGCACATACGCACCCACGGTGTGGGTTTGGTTTGGTTTTGGTTTGTTTTGTTTTACGGCATATCAACCTCAGTGGGTCATTTAATGCCGAGAAAGTTTGAAATAAATAAATTCTTAATGGATAATACAATTTTTTATGAATACATTTGTCTATTTAACCCATAGATGGGACCCTAACAGGTACTACCACTCCGGGTCAGAGTGGACCACGGAGCAATGGTGATGAAGGGGTGCTCCACATTCCCCAAACCTCCAAAACTGGAACCTCACCATCAGATAGAGTTTAACGTCATTCCCAGGACATGTAGACCCGCAGCCACCGCCTTCTAGCACCCATATGATAAAAAGGGGTTGGGGCTTGCCTTAAAGGCAATAGGGTTGGGAAAATCATATAGGTGCTAGGGCTTGACGTGACTAGCCGATTGATCGGAGGGGCCTCTCCGACCGCCCGTCTAGCCCAAGATAGGGCCAAAATAGAGTATTGCATGTCATGAACTGCTCATCCACCTGGGCTCTATCCTTAAGTATCACGGATCGCCACCCACGGCCAACAGGTGGCCCCATTGGGGGAGTCTTACCCCTCTGCAGAGGTGCAGTCGGTGCATTCTAACGCCCCACCAACAGGACGGCCACGTGTGGGGTTAGAATAACAACAGTTAACAATACAGAGTTATCCCAATGAAATTAGCTGATGGTAGGTGTTGTGTTCCACCTCATATGTAAAAACAATCTCCCTGATCTAGCACTTGTGAAAAGGAGGGGTTGAGAACAGCGTGAATCTCATATCGAGATTTTAAATTGATTTAAGGGATCTTAAGGCTAAAGAACTCAGTCTGCCCTATTATTTTACTTGGATGAAGAAGAGATGTAGCTTAATTATTGTGGTCTACAGGGAATTTAGGGATTGAAAATAAAATGGTATTCGGATTTCTGGAGAAAGAGAGGGAAAAGAAATAAGAACAAAGAGAGGTTAATGTTTGGAACTCAATTGACCTACCAATGACCCCGGAACTAAACTTAAAAATAAAAACGGAAGTTCTAGTTTCTGCGGAGGAGCGAAAGTGACCCTCCTACCACCGGGACGACACACAGAAGAAGAGGAAAATCGATCTTTTTTCGGCTAACCTTCGTGGGAGGCAGATGGGTGCTTTCCGGGTTCCCCCGTATGGGTTTTGCATAGTAGTACCGAACATGAATTACGATAGGATAATTTGACCTTACCCTCTCTCTCTCTCTCTCTCTCTCTCTCTCTCTCTTTCTCTCTCTCTCGACCCATTTGTGACTATACGACTTGCATATGTTGTTTCTGAACTAACGACGACTACTACAACTTAACGACTACTACTACAACTCAAGTTTGGCCCTATGCAACAATACCCTTATCAATGACATAAGCACGAAATAGAAGTCAAACAGCCTCATATTTAAAGTCAGGTGATCGATTCCATTTCCCAAGAGAGCCTTAGTTTAAGGTTTGGTTTGTTTAATGACATATCAACCCTATGTGTGTTATTTCATGTCAAAAATGTTAGGGTATGTCGAACTTGAAAACCTTCGTGCAACTTCGTATTGATCCCTTAATTTTATCCAGTGTGTTAGATTGTTCTCATTTCGCTAACTATGACCGGGTACAAGTCTTAACTTATGTTAAGTATTCTGAGATATATTTGCTTGTAGTCAGGATCGAACCTGTGAACTAAAGATGATTATATTTAGTAGTGTATTAAGTCAACACTCATATCCGTTACGCCATGTGTCAAACTGAAAAATACGGAGTCAATTTTTGGAAACTATATGTTTAATGATACAGAATTTGATTTTGTTTGCTTTGGTTTGTTTAACGGCATATCAACCATGGTGGGTTATTTAATGCCAAAAACCATTAGCGTGTATATATATATATATAAAAGTAATTGGTAATTTGCTTGAAGTTAAGTATGTTATAATATATTAATGATTTGAAGGCAATTACAGTGCGTATAAAAAATAAAAAACAAAAGTTGTTATTTTTGTCTTATCGATTACAAAGTAGAAACTTCATCTCTGAAGATGAAGTTTCTACTTTGAAATCGATAAGACAAAGATAACATCTTTTTGTTTTTATTTTTTATACGCACTGTAATTGCCTTCAAATCGGTGCATTCTAACGCCCCAGCTGAAAGGGTGGATGTGTATGTATATGTACGTAATTACGAACCTCTTCATTACGAGCAGGATGAGACACAAGTCAGTTTTTAAAGATTGGTACAACCGGTTTGTATTCAGATTTTCCTTCTCCTAGATATGTTGTCACATCAATATTAAAGAAGTCAGACTGCTCGGTTGTTTACTAATTGCTCGAGGGAAAAATCAATGGATTCATATGAAATGCAAAGAGCCTCGTCCAGAATTCGAACTCGGATCACCGGGTCTATATTCTACCACGATAACTGTTGTGCCACGTGCATTAGTTTGTGTGTGTGTGTGTGTATGTGTGTGTGTGCGTGTGCGTGTGTGTGTGTGTGTGTGTGTGCGTGCTTGTGTGTGTCTGTCTGTGTGTATGTATTGATATTTCTTGAATTTCCCGCGTATATTTTTCTTTGCTTTTCCTTTGTTGCTTCCTATTGTTCAAATATTTCCCTTTGTTCTATGTACCTGTTGTTCTAAAGACCAAAAAAAAAAAAAATTATCGAATGAATAACCTTAAAAACAAAAGAAAAAAAACCCACAAACAAACAAATATACTCGTCGTGATAAGAACGCTTTAAGCTGTTGTCAGATAAAAGTTTTAGAGATAGTATATAGATAACAATAGACGTTTAAAAACTGTAAAAACAAAATATTCAAGTTTTCGTATGTACACACAGAAAAAAAAGCGTAGGTTACAAAATGGCTGACTTAATAGAATAATTGTCAACCATTACACAATGGTTAGAAGTTTCGTCTTTTAAATCAGTTTATTCTGGGTGACAAAACAATCTCGTCCAGGATTTGAACCCCGGTTGCGAAATCTATTTCATACAAATCTACTCACATCCTACCATCAGTCGGTAGAGCGTTCGGCTAGAAACTACATGCTTCCTAGTTCGATACCGGCCCTTGACAACTCAGCGTATGAGCAGCACATGGATCGGTGCTGTAAAGTAAGGAGCTGATGGTAGGTGTGGCGCCCCAAATCAGACGCAAAAACAATCTCCTTGGTCTAGCACTAGTTGGATAGACTCCTTCACTCTCTGGCTGATACCGACATTAGGTCGCCCCGACGACTTTACTTTTTTTACTTATACTAGCAAATATATGCACCCTCCGGGTGCAAGTATTTAAGTTTTAATATAATAAAATATCAAATTAAATTAGAAAGGCTAATGAAACTAAATAAAAATGCAGATAAAAAGATTTGAAACAGAGGGGTTATAATCGAAAAATAAAACAACTGAAACTTACTCTTCCATCACTCTCGTCTTTCATTGTTATTTTTCTAATTTAAGTATTTAGTTAAAAGAGGAAGTAAAGAATAAAATGACAGTTATTTTTTCTTGTTAATGGATTTCATTTAAGATTCATTGAAGAGATGTTTGCTTATACGCATTAAAATAAAACCAAAGAGTTAGAAATCAATAATACTAAGCACATATTTATTAAAATCACATTTTTAATATCAATATGCAAATTAGCTTTCCCGTCCACACTGTAAACCGCTATTTTGTTGTATATATAAATACAATTGCATATTGTTAGTATGTAGATATGCTTAACAGTATTAATAATGTAAAACAATTTTATTAATAATTGTGGTTTCAATAAAAAATAAAATCATTGAGAATGTGATGTCAATAACTAAAGAAATTGTAACTTGAGTAGTAATATAGTTTCGGTTACAGACGAACAAACACACAATCTCCATTATAATAAGATGTAGAGTGGGGTCCTGAGGAGATCATTTTTTGATTGAAACCATGGTAGACACTTTATTTTCCATCTAACAATAAATTTATTAGGATTATTTTGTATTGTTTTTTGAAGTTTTCAATGTCCCTGTTGATTTTGGTAATATCCGTGGGTGTGTAGGTTGTGTCGTCGGCTAATTGTGCTTCAATTTTTGCTATATATTCCGATTTTTGCATGATGACTCCTCCCCCTCACAATACATTAACATTTCACCCCCCTCTACTCTACCACATAATAACTGACCTAGTGACCCAATGTGACTTAACTCTCCCCTCCTACTTATATTCCCCTGGCATCAAACACTCCACTACTAGAACCTTTACCTCTTCATTTCAACCCACCCATTTCCCATCTAGCACCTAGCCTCCTCCCTACTACCTATACTCTTACCTACACGTCACTCATTCCTGATTTCTTATCCCCCCTAACTTTCTCCCTTCTTCAAATCACACACATGTACGTAATTTTTGCTTTAAATAAAAGTCATTGGGCTGAAGATCATCTTATCCTAAGATCGAAATATTCCAACTCTCAGACTTGTTTGAGTTATTATTTTTTGTCCACTATCCTTTTACCCTACCTCATATATATATATATATATATATATATATATATATATATATATATATATATATAAGAAAAAGGTCAGTTTATGGCATCATAAGAATCACAGCACCTGCGAACAACACGCTTATTTGTCCATAGACAAAAACAAACCACAGTATGACACCTGCACATATCCCAGAATTCATCACACGTGCATTATATTGCCAGCAGATTATATTACAGTACCACCAAATATAAGGACAACACACACACACACACACCACGTATATATATATATATATATATATAATATATATATTATCAATTGCCGTCGTAGTAGCAACAGTAAACAATTCAAAAGTGCTCAATATATTAAAAATACACAGTCGTAATTGAGAATTTAACTAAGGAATTACATCGACTTAGTTAACGTAGGGTAGGGTCATGAAGAAATCATTTCAATTTGATTGAAACCATGGTAGACCCTTTATTTTTCCTCTAATAATAATATTAGTAGTATTAGGGGCCGGGTTAGCTCAGTCGGTAGAGCGTTCGGCTAGAAACCACAATGTTCCTAGTTCGATACCGGTCCTCGCCAACTCAGCGTATGAGTAGCACAGATATTTGTGCGGTAAAGTAAGGAGCTGATGGTAGGTGTGGCGCTCCACCTCAGATGCTAAATTAATCCCCTTGGTCTAGCGCTATTGAAAAGGAGATAGACTCCCTCGCTGACTGGCTGATACCAACTTTAGGCCGCCCCGTCGACTTTACTTTACTTTACTTTATATATATATATATATATATATATATATATATATATATAGTTCAATGAGAAATCAAAACAAATAAAAGTTTTTGCTTTTATTTATTTAATTACGGGAACGGTATTACAACCAGCGGTTTCTTGCTGAAAGCATTCATCGGGTAAGACGAAATGTTCCTTTGAAAATGACAGAAATTGTGTAAATGGTCAAATGTGTGCGTTTTTTTTAACTGTATTCTCGTGTTTGCGTGTTTACGTGATGCGGAATGTTTGTTTACTTTCATATATATATATATATATATATATATATAATATATATTATATATATATGAAAGTAAACAAACAGGCTTATATTCTGTTTGAGATGGCGTCTTACTCGGATGGTTTAGGTGATATGTGGCAGGTGGTCGTACAGCTGCTTTCTCGTGAGGTGCTGTTTCCACGTCTTGTTCAGGATCACCCGAAGCATTCTTGTGCAGCTCCCATCTAGTTTATTCTCTAGTCGCTTCGTTAGGGTTCAGGTGGTGCACCCATACAGCAGCACTGATACGACAACGGCCTGGAAGAACTGTCTCTTTAATTTGTCCGTGAGATTGGATTTCCATATGACCGATAATTTATTTATAGCAGCCCATGCCTTTCCCATACGTGCGTTAACGACGTTTTCTGTGGAGAAGGTGTTACTGCCTAAGTATCTAAATTGTTCTACCAAATTTAGGAGTTTGCCATTGATGGTGGAGATGTCGCTTTTGTTTTTGAAAGACATGAACTCAGTTTTATCAGAGTTTACGTATGGGCCGACATTTCGTGCTACCTTTTCTAGGCTGTGTAGCAAGGATTCGGCTTGTGCAGGTGTATTTGCGAGTAGTGTTAGGTCAACACCATAGTCCGCAACTGTAATAGTCTGTGCGAGATATCGCCTGCTTCTTGCTTTTTTTAGTGAGGCCTTTATCTTTTATGGGATCTAGTGATGTTCTGAGTACGTAGTCTAGGCATATTATGAATACTAGCAAATATATGCACCCTCCGGGTGCAAGTATTTAAGTTTTAATGTAATAAAATATCATATTAAATTAGAAAGGCCAATAAAACTGAATAAAAATGCAGATAACATGATTTGGAACAGAGGGGGTATGATTGAAAAATAGAACAACTTTGAAACTAACTCTTCCATCATTTTTAATTACTCCTATTCCTAATTTAACTATTTAGTTAAAATAAGAAGTAAAGAATAATATTACAGTTATTTCTTTTTGTTAAGGGATTTCATTTAAGATTTATTGAAGAGATTTTTGCTTATATTCATTAAAATAAAACCAAACAATTAGAAATCAATAATACTAAGCACATATTTATTAAATTCGAGTTTTTTAATATTAATATGCAAATTAGCCTTCCCGTTTACACTGTAAACCGCTATTTTGTTCTATAGATATAGATTGCATGTTGTCAGTATGTAGACATAGTTAACAGTATTAATAATGTAAGACAATTTTATTAATAATTGAGGTTAAATAAAAATAAAATCATGGAGAATGTGATGTCAATAACTAAGAGAATTGTGACTTGAGTAGGAATATAGTTTCGGTTACAGACAGAAAAACACACAATCTCCATTATAATAAGATATATGGCGCTCGTGTATCCCCGTTCGTGCTGCCTTTTCTGGCCTGTGTAGCAAGAATTCGGGATAGATTATATTAATTCAAAGCAATATACTAAGGTTGTCGTAAAAATCTAGAAGAGACAACTAAGTATTAATCATAATTTGTAATCCATCTATACGTTAAGTTACCTAGCTTTCCATCTTAATTCAAATATATATGACCAATAAGTAAAATATACACTTGTATGATTATATACTTACAAAATAGAGTAAACTAAGATATCCAAGCATTTGATGTTTCTCTTCATATCTATCAATCTCAGTATATATATATATATATATATATATATATATATATATATATTGTGTGTGTGTGTGTGTGTGTGTGCGTGCGTGTGCGTTAGTCTATCTCAGTAGAATAATGTATGCATCACAGTCTATTTGCAGTTATGTCTACGTTGGTCTACACAATATATTGTACTCAATAATATATCTATCTATCTATCTATTTATCTATCAATCTCTCTGTGTCTGGCGTTTTTTGTTTTCCTTAACAACCCCGTAAATATATATATATATATATATATATATATATATATATATATGTACACACACTCATATAATATATATATATATATATATATATATATATAATTAATATTAAATTCACATCCATCACATGTGTATCGACGTGTAAAAGGTTTATTAAAGTGTGAATCAAGTTCCATCCAATTCATTCAGAATGTTTACTTTGGCAGTCAGGGATGTGGCTAATATGCAAATTGGATTCCGTATTTCAAACGGCGAAAGAAAATATATTCTTCATAAGAAAAAAAAACACCAAAAACATTTGTCCTACAGAGGTATCGCTAATTTTACATGTAGAGGTACAATCATCATCTATATATATATATATATATATATATATGTGTGTGTGTGTGTGTGTGTGTGTGTGTATGTATATATGTATATGAGTATGAAAAAGATGGAATGAAAACACCACACAATGCTGTTAAAGAGAAAACAATTTATAAAATAATCATAGCTGATATTGATCAATATTTCGATTTTACAAAAATCATCTTTAGAGTCCGTTTACTCCGTGGTGTTTGTGATCGGAGATAAAAGTCAAATGAGTTCAAAAACCAAAAAAAAAAAAAAAAAAAAGGCTCTGAAGTTGATTTTTGTAAAATCGAAATATTGATCAATATCAGCTATGATTATGTTATAAATTGTTTTCTCTTTAACAGCATTGTGTGATGTTTTCATTCCATCTTTTTCATACTCATACTATCGGATTCATTTCCTTTCTTTTAACTTATATATATGTATATATATATGGGTATTTTAGATCGCCTGTTAATTTAATAGTACAATCAGCCATTTTTATTGATTGATTGGTCTATTTTAACGGCATGTCAACCCATCTAGGCTATTTGTATGCCCGATGATTAGGAAATTGTCTTTATTGCATATTTTTGTGGAATTGGTTCATAAAAGTTTTGTCAGACAGTTATATATCAAGCATTCCTATCTAATACAAATAATTTTGACATAGTTCTACGGCTTCAAGTATTTTTATCAGTAATCTGAACATTAGCTACTTAAATGAGAGTAACCTCCTCTTATTTTTTCACTTAGAGGAAGCCGTGTGTTTTGTTTTGTAAAAACACGGATTTTTCGACAATTTGGGTATACCTATATTTAAGTCACCTGTTGGAGAATCTAAGCATATGTTGACAGGGATGGTGAACATGCGGAGACTGTTTGAAAATATATTAAAGGTATTCCTATAAGTGTTAACATTTTTAAATCGACTTCTATGAGAGTACATCGTATAGGTATACCAAAACAAAACACACGGCTTCCTCAAAGTGAAAAATAACAAGGCTCTCATTTAAGTAGTTAATGTTCAAGATTACCTTTTTATCTAATACTAACAATTATATATATAGGCAATCATTTCTATTTAATAAGAGTCATTTGTTTACACAAGTTATAAGGTTTCAAGTAACTAATGAAGTAAAAAGTAAAGTCGTCGGGGTGGCCTAAAGTCGGTATCAGCCAGACAGCGAGGGAGTCTATCCCCTTTTCAATAGCGCTAGACTAAGGATATTGTTTTTGTGTATGAGATGGAGAGTTACGCCAACCATCGGCACCATACTTTACCGCACAAATATCTGCGCCACTCATACGCTGAGTTGGCGAGGGCCGGTATAGAACCAGGAATCTTGTGGTTCCTAGCCGGACGCTACTGGAGGATCTGGAAATCAGAGGAAGAATCGAGACTACCCAGACTACTGCACTGCTGCAATCGGCTAGAATACTCAGAAGAGTCAGGGAGACCTGAGGAGACTTGTCACTCAGACTCCAATAAAATACCATCAGCTAACGCTAATGTGAAAAACTCAAAAGGAGTGAAAATAATAATATATACATATATCATCATCATCATCATAGTCATCATCATGTTGCGCATGCAGCACGGATATCCATAACAATCTCTCGCCAACCTTCTCTATCATTCATTGCACCCGGGAGGCCCTCTGCGGAGCAACCAGCATCTTCGCACAGTTGGTCAATGTAGGTCCTCGCTGGGCGCCCCACACTTGCATGTCCATGTGTTGGCTTCCACAGGAGAACGTCGCTTATAAGCTCATCCTTGCTTCTTCAGCAGTGTACTGCATGCCTTGTCCGTCTCACTTGGATAGTTTGTGAGATGGGGGGCAGGTGACCGTGCAGCTGCTTCCTTGTGGGTTGCTGTTTCCACGACTTGTTCAAAACTGCACGCAGCATTCTTGTGCAGCTCCCATCTAGCTTATTCTCAAGCTAAAGCATAATATATATATATATATATATATATATATATATATATATATATATATTGCTGTATGTCACTCAACTCTCCCCTCCTCCTTATCTTCCCCTGGCATCAACAACTCCACTACCATGAACATTACCCTCCTCCCTCGACCTACCCCTTTGCCCATCTAGCTCCTCGCCTCCACCCTGCTTCCTGTAAACTTTCCTCCACTTCATTCATGTTATCCTCATTCCTTATTCCGCCCCTAACCTCCCTACCCTTCATTTCCGCTACTAACTCCTCCCTCCCCAAATCACATGTACGTAATTTTTGCTATGAATAAAAGTCATTTGACTGAGGATGTCCTTATGTATAGGACGAAATATTTCAACTCTTAGACTTGTTTTGAGTTATTTTTTTGTTTGTTCACTATCCTTTTACCTACTGTCATACTGTCGGATTTTACCCCAACCATCATATCTTCATCTGTATTTATAAGAAACTTTCATTTTCTCGCCTATGCGAGAAAGTGTCTTAAAATCGTATAGAGCGAGAAACTGACAGTTACCAAGAACCATTGACTTTAACTCTTTCATACCCTAATTAATCCGAATATACGAGTCAACTAAAACGCAGCCTATTTTGATAAGTTGATTTTTATCACATTCTTATTCAATCTCTACATCCGGAGTTGGATAGTGAAATTTCGAAAATCTCATTCCCAATATTTGTTAAGCCTTACAAGGTTAATTTTAGAATCTCATGGAACGGAAAATGTTTTAACGTACGAATTAAGTCTTATCGATGTCACATGATGTTCTCTGAGATGAACAGATTAGCTGATGATAATCCATTTAAAATGCAAAATCTAGTGAATCTCTAGGTAAATGGGACGAATCGAATTAGTTTCTCTTCTGTTAGGCGGTTAACAATATTAATTCGTTCAATTAACAATGTAATACGTTCACCCACAATGTGCAAAATTGATGAACGGATAAAGAGAGAGAACGATTATGACAGAGAGAGAAATAGATTGAGAGAGAGAGAGAGAGAGAGAGAGAGAGAGAGAGAGAGAGAGAGAGAGAGAGGGAGGGAGAGAGAAAATAAAAGAGAAAGAGAAACAAAGAACCACAGAAAGAAAAGAGAAAAAGGAGCGAAAAAAAAAGAAAGAGATAGATAAATAGAGATAGATAGATAGATAGATAGATAGAGAGAGAGAGAGAGAGAGAGAGAGAGAGAGAGAGAGAGAGAGAGAGAGGGGGGAGGGAGGGAGAAATAAAAAGAGAAAGAGAAACTAAGAAACATAGAAAGAAAAAGAGAAAAAAAGGAGCGAAAAAAAGGAGAGAGAGAGAAAGAAGAATACACACACACAAACACACACACACACACACACACACACACACACACACATATATATATATATATATATAAACTCTCTAAAAACATTTTCTTCAAACAAGAAATCTTCTCCTGACGGTGACCTAAGGTCGAAACTAGTTGAGAATAAATAACATATAAGAAATATTCCTGTTTGTCTATTATTTTGTTCATACTCTCTCTCTCTTCCCCCCTCTCTCTCTCTCTCTTATATCTATATATAATATATATTATATATATATATATATAATATATATATACATGTGTGTGTGTAACTATATATATGTATATGTGTGTATATATATATATATAATATATATATATATATATATATGTATCTTATAAAATATTCTTTACTTTTGGATACTCCTAGAAGTAACATATATGAACACTAGAAAAATATTCCGTTGTCTTTAATTTTTGTTCACACACACACTATATATATATATATATATATATATATGTATATATATGTGTGTATATATATACATATATATTATATATGTATATATATGTTATATATATATATATATATATATATATATATATATATATATATATATATATATACTCGTTATTAAAGTATCTTTACTTTTGGATACTCCTTTATTCTTATTACTATAAGTAACATTTATGAGAACACTAGAAAACTTATGTCTTCATTGATTTATTTCTTATTTTTTAAATGAGAAAATGAAAATACCCGCCAATAGGATAATACATTCGCCAAGATTTCAATTTAACACTGAATTGTCCATTCCCAACTTGGCTTGACTCTTCCCTGACCGCTGGCTTAATAATTTCACTAATTCTCTCTCAACACACTGATTCCGTTACCTGTCTGAGTCACGCACCTAAAAACACGAGTAACAAAAATCTCACATCTTTCATATAATTACCGTATCTATTTTCTTTTTTTTTTTTTTTTTTTTTTTTTGTTGTTTGTTTTATTTAGCGCCCTGTCTATCTTGAATCGCAACAATCGCTAGGCAGCGCCCACTCCTCTTCCGGACCCCGTAACATTCCTCTCATTCTAGCCCGGTTTCAGGCCATCAGAAATAATACCTCTTCCTCAATTGGCAATTGTTCTTAGTGTGACCGGATAAATCTGTGTGCAGAAGCTCGCTCGGCGGTTAAATTAGAAAATTGCACCCGTTCCACAAGTCTAGAAATTCCTTCACGCTGCAATTGCGTTGGCGCTATTTTTTGGCTCGTCTGCGCGGTTTTCTTCTGGTTCATTACACTGTTCGGTGCGTGCTGGGAAAACACAGCCAGACCGACACGTACAGGCCAAAGTACTTAGGAGTGCATACATATGTGATCAAACGCATAGACAGACGGTTAGTGATAAGTATATACTTAAACCAAAGCATATATTTAAAAAGCAATGTATTGTTATTCGCCTAAAAGAGATATACTAGGTAGATGGTGACATATATTCATTTACATTAGAATGCATATACATATATCAATTTCAAAATATATTCATAGAAGAATACGATACATATAAAAAATATATTCATAAAAAAATACCATCTGAAAATATATTAATTTAAGTTTGGTTTGGTTTGTTTTGTTTTACGGCATATCAACCTCAGTGGGTCATTTAATGCCGATAAAGTTTTGAAATAGATCAATTCTTAATGGATAATACAATTTTTTTATAAATACATTTTTCTATTTAACCCATAGATGGAACCCTAACAGGTACTACCACTCCGGGTCAGAGTGGACCAGGGAGCAATGGGGATGAAGGGGTGCTCCACATTCCCCAAACCTCCAAAACTGGAACCTCACCATCAGATAGAGTTTAACGTCATTCCCAGGACATGTAGACACGCAGCCACCGCCTTCTAGCACCCATATGATAAAAAGGGGTTGGGGCTTGCCATGAGAGCAATATGGTTGGGAAAATCATATAGGTGCTAGGGCTTGACGTGACCAGCCGATTGATCGGAGGTGGCCTCTCCGACCGCCCATCTAGCCCAAGATAGGGCCAAAGTGGAGTATTTCATGTCATGAACTGCTCATCCACCTGGGTTCCATCCTTAAGCATCATGGTCGCCACTCACGGCCAACAGGTGGCCTCATTAGGGGAGTCTTACCCCTCTGCAGAGGTGCAGTCGGTGTATTCTAACGCAACAGCCGACAGGGCGGATTATTGCTTGAGACAGATAAATAGTGTATATTCATTTAAGTATACTATACATATAAAATGTGTTCATAAATGAATACAATCTGAAAATGTATTCATATGGAAATTTTATACATATAAAAATGTATTTATAGAAGAAGGCTATCTGAAAATGTATTCATCGAAGAATACTTGCTAAAATAAGTTCATCGAAGAATACTATAGATATACAAATACCTTTATATAAAATACTGTACGTATAAAATGTATTAGCAGAAGAATACTATACACTTAAGTATGTATTCAGAGAAGAATACTATATAAAAATACTACATATGTATTAATCTAAGAAGACTATATAATTTTCTCATAGAAAGGTACTATAATATATATATATATATATATATATATATTATATATATATATGAGAGAAAGACGGGAGGAAACAACCGTTAGAATAAAGTGTACAAACAAAACGCTATTATTCAATGCTGGAATTTTATCTACAACACTACGGATTTATCAACACCACAAGCGATTTGGAACTTTACATCTTTCTTCAATTATGCTGTGGACTTGTAAATTACTTTTTTAATAGCTGGAATATGTCATGAACAATTTTGATACTCATTATACACTTTTATATAATTTTAGATCAAACTCTTTTCAGTTTTATTATGAACTATAATGCTTCTGATTTAAAAAAAAATAATATTTTTAACACAGAACACGCATTTTTTAAAATTCCAGCACTGAATAATAGCGTTTTGTTTGTACCCTTTCATATATATATATATATATATATATATATATATATATATATATATATATATATATATATATATGGACTCTCTCGTCGATTTCGACGCATGAGGGTTCATACAATGAACAACCACACAGTGTTTTGTTTATAATGGTGAAGGCTTGTGTTGGACCATCCACAATTTTTGGAACAGTCGATAGGAAATAATTGATGCACAAATGCCACAAACCCAATCAACGATTGACCTCAGGAATTTTGAATTCAGAGTTTTCCCTCTCCTAGACTGGTTACCTACCCAAGGGTAAATAGCCCAGTCTGCCCTACTATTTTACCCATAGCTGGAGGGAGAATATATAGATTCATAACTTTCCCAAGGGTATTAGCGCTATGTGAAAGGCAAACAGCCTTTTCTGGGATTTGAACTCGGGTCGACAAAAGCCATATCCAAACATATCGTGTTTACTTACCTATCATATATATTATATATATATATATATATATATATATATATATATATATATATATACTTTAGTGGGGAACAGGAGAACTAAAGTGATGGACATTTGGTAAAAAACACGAGAACTAAAGTGACCAATGCAGACGCCATTACCAAAGGAAAATGACTACTAGGAAGGGAGCCGGCATAAAATCAAAGCACTATCACCTCGAAAGAGATAAGAGGAACTGAAACCCGATACCATCACTGGGAGCAGGAGAAGATGTATGAATATAAGCTGAATTTAATTGTTTACTTGGAGGGTCTCAGATAACCACGGCTGAAAAGGAAACATAATCGCTTAATACCCGGTCTTTAAGCCTTTTTTTTTTTACAAATATGGAAAGAATAGTTAGATGCATACCTTTCCCAAGGGTATTAGCATGGTGGCAAATGCAGCCTCATCCGATATTTGAACTTGGGTTGCCGATTCGATTTTCTATGAGAATAACTATTACACAAAAGATCCCTGTCTGACCCACTATTTACCCATAGCTGGAGGAAGAAGTGATGGCATTGTTTATTTCTTTGTTGCAACAAACAGGGAAATAGAATTTCTTTTTTATAGATGTTACATTCTTGAGAATAAAGAATTCAGAGCCTATAGAAAGCCAAACAATGTCAGTTTACATAAATAATTCATTTAAACATCCTTCCATTGATTGTATGTAGACTCAAGTCATACAATAATCTTTGAACAGGCAAAAGCACAATATAAAACGACCTCAAGCAAAATTTGATTTCAAAAGATAAACCTTGTTTTTAATGAAAACATAGATAATACTGGGGAAAAAAAAATCTTGGACATAATTTTTGCTGGCTTTGATTTTTCGTTTGATTTAGACTAATATTGAAATGCTGATTTCAAAACTGCAGTCAGTTTTCTTCTATCACGTCAGGTTTTTTTTCTACAGCTTACTACCAAAATAAGCACAATTGTATTTTTTGTCTGTAAGTAATAGAACTGTTCAACTGATTGCGTTGATTATTTTATTGAAAAGGAAGGGGAATTATTCAGACCTGGTGACTAGGTTGATTCACAATCAAAGAACAAACATCAGCACATTTGTAAACCTAGTCTATTTTGCAATAGAAAAAAAAATTATTATCTTCGAAAAAGATATATTAATATATATATATATATATATATATATATATATAGGGTCATCCACAGACACGTGTTTCGACTTATCAAGTCTCTTCAGTGTGGCTAGACATTTTGTAAGCTACCTACAGACGGAATTGAACTCCGGCACCTTAGGCTGTCTTCACTTACAGAAGGGGAAGGGGATTTTAACTGTTTTAATACACACATCGCATTGTGTGTAAAGGCCGTCACAGAGTGCTCCATTCCATATAGAGAAAAGCGTTGCGTTTACGCTTGAGTTGGCGGCCCTCAGCGAGCTTCCCCCACCGAGTGCTCAACCCTAGGGGATGGGGAGCATATATATATATATATATATATATATATATATATATATATATATATATATTTATATTTATATTTATATTTATATTTATTTATTTAATTATAGTTTACAATACATTTAAGAGTTCGTTTTACCAATGGTTTAGGAGCCTCATATTCAGGTGATTGGTCGTCATCAGAAACGTTTCTGATGACGACCAATCACCTAAAGGTGAGGCTACGAAACCATTGGTAAAACGGACTCTTAAATGTATAATTAAATAAATCCAACTCTTACAGAAGTAATTGAGAACTTTATTATCATTTATACAATATTAACAAGGAATTACTAAATATATATATATATATATATATATATATATATATATATATATATATATATATATCTGTGTGTGTATGTGTGCGTGTGTGTGTGTGTGTGTAAATGGAATGACTTACCGGTAAAATATTGGTTGGTCTCAATATTAGGTTGGTACAAGTATCATAACAGATAATCAGCGTTATAACAAATAGTATATATATATATAATATATATATATATATATATATATATATATATATATATATATATATATATATATATCTTTTTCGAAAGACACTAGCAGCAGGGAATAAACTCATTTACAAAATGTATTATTTCATAAAAAATATATTGACCTCAAACTTAGGCTCAGGCAAAACCTACTGACCTCATATTTTCTCATGTACAACACAACATACATACATACATACATACATACATATATGGTTAATATATATACGTATTTGATATACTTAAATTCATCACGCATCAAGTAACATAATTTGAGCCCAATCCATGAATATAATTTACTATTTACTTAATTTTGTAACTATATATTTGAGCATTTATTTATCCACACGCGTGTGTCTACATCATATGTCATTTTAATACATCATTTTGTTTTACCTGTCACTACCAATATATTTTCGTTTACATTACTGTAAATATATACATTTAATCATCTAATTGCCTGCTTACATTTGAATCTATCTACCTATCTAAATCAGAAACGTTTGTCCACTCTCCCTTCATCTTTATCTATTTCTTCTCACCCCCCTCTCTCTCTCTATCTCTCTCTCTCTCACACACACACACACACACACACACACAAACAAAACATATATGATGTATCTATTATCTATCTATATATATATAGTATCTATATATATATATATATTATATTTTATTTATATATATATATAAGTTAATAAAAGAAAGGAAATGAATCCGAGGTATGAGTATAGATAAAAGATATGAAAACACCACAAAATGCTGTTAATGAAAAAAACATTTTATAACATATTTATAGCTGATATTGAACAATATTCGATTTTATTAAAATCATCTTCAGAGCTTGTTTATACTCCGTGTTTTAAACGGAGATAAAAGTCATATGAGTTCAAAACTGAGTTCTTTTTTGCCACATCAAGGTGTTTGTTTTGAACTCATATGACTTTTGTCTCCGCTCTTAACAACACGGAGTATAAACAAGCTCTGTAAGATTGATTTTATATAAAATCTGATGATATATATATATATATATATATATATATATATATATATATATATATATATATATATACATTTCTATTTCTATTTCAATATATTTATATAAATCTGTAACGCTGATGTCTCTCTCGCTCTATATCTCACTCAATGTAGGCTCATATACATTTCTATTTCAATCTATCTCTCTATCTACCTCTCTTAATCTCTCTCGTACTCTCTCTCTCTCTCTCTCTCTCTCTCTCTCTCTCTCTCTACTCTATATATACAGAGAAAGATAGATAGAGATAGATAACTTTCTTCTTCATCTATCTATCTATCTATCTAAATCTGTAACATTCATTCCTCTTACACATCTCTTTCTCTGTCTCTTTCTATGAATATACATATATCTATATTACATTTCTATCTATCTATCTATCTACCTAGCTAGCTAGGTAGCTAAATATAAAGCGCTCTCCTCTCTCTCTCTCTCTCTTCTCTCTCTCACACAGACACACAGAACACACACCACACTCTCTCTATCTCTCTCTCTCTCTCTGTGCGGTTGTTTCTCTCTCTGTCTCTCTTTCTCTCTCTGAATCCCCACTATGTTTCTTTTTCTGAATCTTCTCTTTGTCTCTGTCTATTCTCTTTCTATTCTCTCTCTCTTTTTTCTTCTCTCTCTCTCTCTCTCTCTCTCTCTCTCTCACACACACACACACACTCACTCTCTCTCTCGGTGTCGTTTGTTTCTTTCTCTTGTCTCTCTGTCTCTCTCTCAATCTCACTCTGTTTTTCTCTGAATTTTCTCTGTCTCTGTCTGTGTCTCTGTCCATCTCTCTCTCTAATATATATATACACACACACATACATACAGACAACACACACACACACATACGCACATACATATAACACACACACACATATATACTATCATATATATATTCTTTTTAAATCTATAAACGTTATCTATTATCACTTCTGTTTATCTTCTATCAATCAAAATCTCTAACATTTATATATATGACAATTTCTATCTCCCTCTATGTATATATAATATATTGTATTCAAATATATCTTCTACCCATACCAAATATATTAATAGCCCTCGCTCTTCTCCCACCCACTCTCTCTCTCTCCCTCCCTCTCTCTCTCTCTCTCATACACACACCACAACACACACACACTATATATATATACATATTTTTGTTTGGATATATAAACATTATCTACCTACTTATATATTTTCTTATATTACTTACTTATATATCTATCTACTTATATATATTTTATATTATTACTTATATATCTACCTACTTCTATATTTTTTATATCTTACTTATTAAATTTTTTATATCTTACTTTACTTACATATCTATCTGAATCTGAAAAATGCCCTCTTACTATCCATCTATCTATCTCTATCAATCTATCAATCTAATTTTGTTACGTTTATCTATCTATCTATCTATCTATCTATCTATCAATAGGAGTAGAATTCAATTAATGTCTATGTGTGTCTGTTTGAAAGAATATACAAGATGATGCCCGTCTACAAATCACTTTATACTCCCAGGCAAACACGACAGATTCTTCCGCTGTTTGCAAAGAAATACACCTGCTTGTGAAGAAATGCCGAGAAATATCTGCCAAAACTTTCATTTCCCTGCGAGAAATCACACGAGCATGTAGAAATACGAAAACACTTGTTTCGAAGGCAAACTGGCTCCGAGCCAGTTCTCAGTAACCGCTTTTCGAATGAGCTACTTTGAAACATACAAAGATAGGGCAATTTTTAGATTTCTTTAATCGTTATTCTTACTGCAACATTATATATATATATATATATATATATATATATATATATATATATATATTATATAAGCAGACGAATATATATATATATTAAATTTTTACTTGAAGGCACTTACAACGCATGTATCGCATAAAATTCGATACTTTTTCTATAGAAAATGAACTTGACAAGTGTAATCCCAGCAAAGATGGCTCGGGTGTTAGAATACCGTACAGACTGTTTCGACTTTATTAAGTCTCATCAGCGGTATATACTAACGGTATATACTAACATCAGCGGTATATACTAACTTCTGCTGAAGTCCCGGTTTCGATTTCTGTCGGAGGGAATCGTTAGTATATACCGCTGATGAGACTTAATAAAGTCGAAACAGTCTGTACGGTATTCTACACACCGAGCCATCCTTTGCTGGGATTACACTTGTCAAGTTCATTTTCTATAAGAAAAAGTATCGAATTTATGCGATACATGCGTTGTAAGTACCTTCAAGTAAAAATTTAATATATACTTTATTCAGCAACGTTTCTAAAATAAACAAACATCCAAAAATCATATATATATATATATATATAATATATATATATATATATATATATATATGGTGTGTGTGTGTGTGTGTGTAAAAATGGAATTGGAATTGAATCCGACAATAATGAGGAAGAATGAATAAAGGAAAGAAAGTACAGAATGGATAATAAAAGATGAATTTATCAATATCACTTACACATTGTGTTGGTCAGTTTATTGTGTACACGACTCACTATTATTATCATTAAATAAACAAATAAATGAAATAATAATAATAGAAAAATGTAAAAATATTCTGTACACAGAGAAAATTTGACCTTCATCAGAGTGAAATTTTATTTTGAATTAAAAAAATTTTTGGAGAAAAACGGAAATTTTTTTTTAAATGTTCGAAGAGAATTTTAAAAAAATCACTTTCGGAACGCTCGAACGATATAGAGTCGTTAGCCAACTCGAGAATTTGAAAACACTTTATTTTTGCAATACAAATTGTATCTACTAACTCTAGGAAAATCAAATATTCAAATTCTCGAGATTATTCTATTTTTATTATTTATTTCATTTCACTGTAATCGAATAGTTTGAATCGTACACAAAGATAAACTGACCGAAACACATGTGTAAGTGATATTGATTAATAAGCGGAAGACAGACAGACAGATCGACAGAGAGTGATACAACCTGATGATGATGATGATGATGATGATGATGTTCCAACTATACCCGTCGTTCAGTGTATTTAGGTTGTTCAGAAAATACTGTCGGATTTGAAATTCTCTTCTAACATGTTTTCTAATAGTATTTGTCAATCGCTAGAGTATCCGCCCCGAAACCACAAAGTTCCAAAATCGATACCGGCCCTGGCCAAACTCAGCGTATATATATCATATATATTTACAAACCCCTCCTCACAAGCAGGATGTGACACAAGGTAATTTCTTAAGCGGAGTTCAACAGGTTTTGAATTCAGAGTTTTCCTTTCCTAGACCGTTGCCTAACAAGGTTAAAGAGCCCAGTCTGTCCTACTATTTATCCATAGCTGGAGGGAGAGTAGATTCATACCTTTCCAAGGGTATTAGCGCTCAGTGAAATGCAATTACCAGTCCAGGATTTGAACTCGGGCGACGAGTCGATTTCCATGACTTTAACCATTACACCACTTGCTTCCCTACCAGCGTATAAGTAGCCAACTCGGATCTGTGCGGTAAAGTGGATAGGTGTATCGCTCTACTTCAGATGCAAAAAGCAATCTCCTCGTTCCAATGCTTGTAAAAAGGGGATAGATTCCCTCACTGTACGGCTGATACTAACAATAGACAATTTGCCTACTTTACTTTTAACTAGTTGTATAAAAGTCCACCTTCCTAATAATTAATGCTCTCTTTGTTGATGTTTAATCTCATCTTTCAAATTTGATTGTGAAATGATTTTATGGTAAAATTAAAAGTGTATCAGAAGAGGAATCCAAGAAATATTGACGATCTGAAAGATGTTTTCAAAGAAAAAGGATGGGTCAAAATTCTACGAGAATATTGCAAATAACAAGTTTTATGACAAATACTTTGAATAGCAATTGAAAACAAGAATTTTACAACTGAATAATCTTATTTTTATGTCCAAATAGTTTTTTGCTCTTTGTTCTTATATGCAACTTTTTCCTTTGCTTTTGAATATCACATCAAACAAAGTGTTACATATTAATTGGATCCCTATTACTTTTTAAGGTAGTATAGAAATCCTTATGGCGATCAGTACAGCTGATGGCCTTGAGAGTGAGTGACAATGCTTGACCTCACTCTCACCTTGCGTTCTGGGATGATCGTGAGAATCGGAAGTGATAGAAAGCCCCTTCCGGTTTAAGGAGTAAGCAACTCAGAGTTGCAGACAGTTAGAGTTAGTCAGTTGCAGAGTTAGAAACTAGCAAGATGTGACTCTCAGCGCGCAGTTGTCTGGCCTGGGTTCCGGAATAAACTAACATCCAAAGTAAATCGAAGTCTTGTTGTTATTACTAAAAGCTAACAATGACACAAGGCTTCTGATAAAGAAATGGTCCCCAGCAGAACCAGAACACGGAATCCCCATACAAGAAGACCAGACGAGACCTGTAGAAGATATACCAGACCATTAGATGATAGAAGTACCAGATCCGGCCAGAAGAATAAAAGAGGTATATAACAAAAGTACATCACCACTATTAATTTCAGACAAATTTATGTGGTAGAAATAGATTAAATATTTTTCAAGTATCCAACCTGTGTGCCAGACTAAGCAAAGCTTAGTAAATAACAATATATATATATATATATATTATAATATATATATATATATATATATATATATATATTGTTATTATACGCTCCCAATTTTCGGTTGAGCACTTTATTTAGGAGTATATAATTGCAAATTCACCGTATTCAGCGCTCAGCTAAATCTCACTTTGCTTACAAAGTTTGAGAACTCTATGTGCAGTTTATTTCCGCCTAGGAATGTAGCGATTAGATAGCCTGCTATACTTGCGGACTGACTGTGGCTATATGGTAAGAGATTTGGCGAGTGTAAGTTCGTTCGGGTCTCGAACCCGGCCAGAGGCAGCTGCTAAAAATCGTATAACTATACTGATGAGAGGTGATACCTCGAAACACGTGTCTATAGTTTACCCTATATAATATAATATATATATATATATATATATATATATATATATCCCCTTGTTATTTACGCCACATTGTCCATGATTGTTATTTTTATTTAAACCTCAATTATTTAATAAAATTATTTTACATTATTAAAACTTTTGACTTTATCTACATTCTAATAATATGCAATTGTATTTTATATATGCAACAAATAGTGGGTTACAGTGTGAACAGGAAAGCTAATTTGCATATTGATATTAAAAGTTAATTTTATTAAATATGCGCTTGGTATTATTGATTTCAATTGTTTGTTTTTTTCTTAATGAATATGAGCAAAAATCTCGGGGATAAATCTTAAAAGAAATCCATTAATATAAAGAAATAAAAGTAATTTTATTCTTTACTTCCTAATTTAACTAAATAGTTAAATCAGGAAAATTCAGCAATAAAAGAAGGGAGTGATGGAAAATGATGAAGACTTAGTTTCAAAGTTGTTCTATTCTTCGATTATACCCCCTCTGTTTCAAATCATTTTATTTGGATTTTTATTTAGTTTCAAAAGTATTTCAAATTTAACCATATTTCATTAAATTAAAATTCAAATACTTGCACCCGGAGGGTGCATATATTTGCTAGTTATATATATATATATAATATATATATATATATATATATATATATTCTATCCATGAAAAAGAAAACTTTGATATCAACCATCAATTAATCTTACACATGACATTTGATTTTGAAGGACATGGACAGGAAAAAAGGAATGATGCATTCACTATTTTTATTGCATGAGCTCAGTAATTTTGCTTCTTGACAGTGGTCTCCCACATGTTGCGATGATGTCATTGCAGAAGCTCGCTGACTTGCTGGTTGGTTAATTGGTGGATTATACGGCATGTCAACCGATACGTTATCTTAAGACAAAGACGTTTTATTTAATTAATCTTGTTACGTTTTCAATTGTTNACAAATATAAAGTGCTCAATACGTAAGTAGAGCGGATTTGTTATTATAGTGTGTACAGAAATAACATATTCGAGTTTCACTACAAGGATCTTCAGGGTTAATCCACT
>CM042152.1:531449-536449 GCA_023376005.1 Doryteuthis pealeii
GGAATGTAGCGATTAGATAGCCTGCTATACTTGGCGACTGACTGTGGCTATATAGGTAAGAGATTTGGCGAGTGTAAGTTCGTTCGGGTCTCGAACCCGGCCAGAGGCAGCTGCTAAAAATCGTATAACTATACTGATGAGAGGTGATACCTCGAAACACGTGTCTATAGTTTACCCTATATATATATATATATATCCCCTTTGTTATTTACGCCACATTGTCCATGTTGTTATTTTTATTTAAACCTCAATTATTAATAAAATTATTTTACATTATTAAACTTTTGACTTTATCTACATTCTAATAATCATGCAATTGTATTTATATATGCAAAAAATAGCGGGTTACAGTGTGAACAGGAAAGCTAATTTGCATATTGATATTAAAAGTTAATTTTATTAAATATGCGCTTGGTATTATTGATTCTGATTGTTTGTTTTTTTCTTAATGAATATGAGCAAAAATCTCGGGGATAAATCTTAAAAGAAATCCATTAATATAAAGAAATAAAAGTAATTTTATTCTTTACTTCCTAATTTAACTAAATAGTTAAATCAGGAAAATTCAGCAATAAAAGGAGGGAGTGATGGAAAATGATGGAAGACTTAGTTTCAAAGTTGTTCTATTCTTCGATTATACCCCCTCTGTTTCAAATCATTTTATTTGGATTTTTATTTAGTTTCAAAAGTATTTCAAATTTAACATATTCATTAAATTAAATTCAAATACTTGCACCCGGAGGGTGCATATATTTGCTAGTTATATATATATATATATATATATATATATATATATATATATATATATATTCTATCCATGAAAAGAAAACTTGATATCAACCATCAATTAATCTTACACATGACATTTGATTGAAGGACATGGACAGGAAAAAAAGGAATGATGCATTCACTTTTTTATTGCATGAGCTCAGTAATTTTGCTTCTTGACAGTGTCTCTCCACATGTTGCGATGATGTCATTGCAAAGCTCGCTGACTTGGCTGGTTGGGTTAATTGGTGGATTATACGGCATGTCA
Source organism: Doryteuthis pealeii (assembly GCA_023376005.1). Lineage (NCBI taxonomy): Eukaryota > Metazoa > Mollusca > Cephalopoda > Myopsida > Loliginidae > Doryteuthis > Doryteuthis pealeii. The sequence continues at coordinate 532,486 of CM042152.1, forward strand.
ACCGATACGTTATCTTAAGACAAAGACGTTTTAGTTTAATTAATCTTGTTACGTTTTCAATTGTTTTAAACACATTTTAAACTCATTTTTTAACTATTTTCTAATATTTTTAAAAAATATATATATTATTTATAATATATATATATATATATATATATATATCTTATTATAATGGAGATTGTGTGTTTTTCTGTCTGTAACCGAAACTATATTACTACTCAAGTCACAATTCCCTTAGTTATTGACATCACATTCTCAATGGTTTTATTTTATTTTAACCTCAATTATTAATAAAATTGTTTTACATTATTAATACTGTTAACCATATCTACATACTAACAACATGCAATTATATTTATATATACAACAAAATAGGGTTTACTGTGTGAATAGGAAGGCTAATTTGCATATTGATATTAAAAATCGAATTTGATAAATATGTGCTCAGTGTTATTTGATTTCTAATTGTTTGGTTTATCTTAATGAATATAAGCAAAACATCTCTTCAATGAATCTTAAATGAAATCCATTAACAGAAAAAATAACAGTCATTTTATTCTTTACTTCCTATTTTAACTAAATACTTAAATTAGAAAAAAATAACAATGAAAGATGAGAGTGATGGAAGAGTAAGTTTCAGTTGTTCTATTTTTCGATTATAGCCCCTCTGTTTCAAATCTTTTTATCTGCATTCTTATTTAGTATTCATTAGTCCTTTCTAATTTAATACTAATATTTTTATACATTAACACTTAAATACTTGCACCCGGAGGTGCATATATTGCTTAGTATATATATATATTTGTTTTATATATTAATCATCATCATCATGTCGCGCTGCAATACGGATATCCATGACAATCTCTCGCCAACTTCCCTATCATTCATTGCACCTGGGAGGTCCTCATCTCTCTCTTGGTGGGTGTGTTTAAACACACGCAATTTTCAAAACTCATTTTTTAATCTATTTTCTATATTATTTAAAAAAAATTATTATATTATTTATATATATATATATATATATATATATTATATATATCTTATTATAATGGAGATTGTGTGTTTTTCTGTCTGTAACCGAAACTATATTACTACTCAAGTCACAATTCCCTTAGTTATTGACATCACATTCTCAATGGTTTTATTTTTATTTTAACCTCAATTATTAATAAAATTGTTTTACATTATTAATACTGTTAACCATATCTACATACTAACAACATGCAATTATATTTATATATACAACAAAATAGTGGTTTACTGTGTGAATAGGAAGGCTAATTTGCATATTGATATTAAAAAATCGAATTTGATAAATATGTGCTCAGTGTTATTGATTTCTAATTGTTTGGTTTTATCTTAATGAATATAAGCAAACATCTCTTCAATGAATCTTAAATGAAATCCATTAACAAGAAAAAATAACAGTCATTTTATTCTTTACTTCCTATTTTAACTAAATACTTAAATTAGAAAAAATAACAATGAAAGATGAGAGTGATGGAAGAGTAAGTTTCAGTTGTTCTATTTTTCGATTATAGCCCCTCTGTTTCAAATCTTTTTATCTGCATTCTTATTTAGTATCATTAGTCTTTCTAATTTAATACAATATTTTATTACATTAACACTTAAATACTTGCACCCGGAGGGTGCATATATTTGCTAGTATATATATATATATATTTGTTTTATATATATAATCATCATCATCATGTCGCGCATGCAATACGGATATCCATGACAATCTCTCGCCAACCTTCCCTATCATTCATTGCACCTGGGAGGTCCTCTGCGTAGCAACCAGTATATTCGCATAGTTGGTCAATGTAGGCCCTGGCTGGGTGCCCCACATTAGCATGTCCATGAGTTGGTTTCCACTGGAGAACGTCGCTTATGAGCTAATCCTTGCTTCTCAGCAGTGTCCTGCGAGCCTTGTCGTCTCACTCCGATAGTTTGTGAGATGGTGGGCAAGTGACCGTACAGCTGCTTCCTTGTGGGGTGCTGTTTCCACGATTTGTTCAAGTCTGCACGCAGCATTATTGTGCAGCTCCCATCTAGCTTATTCTCAATACGCTTTTTAGGGTCCAAGTGGTGCAGCCATACAGCAGCACTGAAATAACCACAGTCTGGAAGAACTGTCGCTTCAGCTTGTCAGGGAGATCGGACCTCCATATGACTGATAATTTGTTTGGGCCGACCATGCCTTTGCTATTCGTGTATTAACATCGCTCTCTGTGGATGAGATATTAACACCTAGGTACGTGAATTGTTCTACTAGCTTAAGAGGCTTGTCGTTGAGTGTGAAGATGTGTCCTTTCTTTTTGAAGCTTATGAACTGTGTTTTATCGGAGTTCACATAGAGGTCGATATTCTTTGCTGCCTCCTCCAAGCTATGTAGCAGTGCCTCGGCCTGTGCCGGTGTATTTGCAAGAAGTGCATGGTCATCAGTATAGTCTTCTTTATCTGTGACTGTTTGTACGGGATTGCTTTTTTTTAATGAGAAACCTTTTTCTTTTATGGTATCTAATGATGTTCGGTGTACGTAGTCTAGGCATATTATAAATATATATGGTGCCAATATATCTCCTTGTAGGACTCCAGCGGTGATGCAAAGAAATCTGTGTCACCATCAGGTGAGCGTACCATTGCTATAGTGTCTTTGTATATCATCATTATAGCTGTAACTGTTTCTTTGGGGCGACCATAGGCTATAGTATTTGTTCCATTTTTCCTCTGTGTATGGAATCAAATGTCTTGGAGAAATCTACGAATAGTAGCGTTGCCTCTAGATTCTTTTCTCGCCGAATAGTCTGAGAGTTTGTGGATTGATTTCTGCGGAATCCGCTTTGGTTTCTCCTAAGGATTTTCTCTGTTTCGGGTCGGATGCGATTAAGAAAAAGGGCATTAGATATCTGTAGTTTTTAGCGATTCCGAGATCTCCCTTTTTGGGGAATGGGAGGATGCAGCCCTTCGTCCATTTATCTATTCTACACACACACACACACACACACACACACACACACACACATATATGTATATGTATATAAATGTATGTATTATATATATTATTATCTATTTTTTTTGCTTGAAGGCAGTTACAATGCATATATCGTATAAAATTCGATAAGTAATGAAAATAATCATGACAAGTGAACTCGGCAAATATAGCCCCCTATGTAGAACATCGTACAGCTGTTTCAAGTTTATTAAGTCTCATCAGCGATGTATATTTACGATTTCCCTACGACAGAAATCGAAACCGGGAACTCAGCATGCAGAGTCAGAGATTATTAAATATATGTATTTCTATTTTTCAAATATATATATTTTATAATTTATATATATATATAATATATATTTTACATTTTCTATATTTTTTTAATATTCTTAATATTTTTCATTTTCTTTATATTTTTTCACCCATAGGTGGGACCCTAAGAGATTCTACCACTGTGGTTCAGAGTGGACTTGGGATTAATGCCGATGAAGTGGGTGGGGGTGCACAACACTTTCCAAAGCTCCAGAATTTGAACTTCAGCACTAGGTGCAGTTCAATGTCATACGCAGGACATACTCTCAACCTCCGCCATCAAGCACCTATATGATAAAAAAAAGTTGGGGTTGTCATATAGTATGATATTTGGTCGGGACAATCATATAGGTACTAGGGCTTGACTAGACAAGCAAAATTGATCGTAGGGGTACTCTTTGTTACATAATCATTAGATACCTAATGATTATGACAATAGGTAGAAATCATATTAGTGCAGCTGATGGCCTTGAGGGTGAGTGGCGGCGTTTGACCTCACTCTGACCTTGCCTTGCGGGATAGACCGTGAGAAACGGAACCCCGATAGAAAGCCCCTTCCGGTTTAAGGGGTAAGCAACTCAGTTAGTTAGAGTTAGAACTTGGAAGCGAAACTAGCAAGATGTGAGTCTCACTGCGTGATTGTCTGGTCTGGGG
>CM042152.1:538949-548949 GCA_023376005.1 Doryteuthis pealeii
GGTGATGTTTCGAGCCTTGGTGAATACCATGATTTGTTTTTGTTTGTTTGTTTTGTTTTACGGCATGTCAATCTCAGTGGGTCATTTAAAGCCAAAAAAGTTTTTAAATAAATTCATTCTTAATGGATACTCAATTTTTTAAAGACACATTTGTCAGAGTGAACCAGGAGCAACGGTAATGAAGGGATTCTCCAAATTCCCCCGACCTTCAGAACTGAAACCTCACCATCAGATAGAGTTTAACCTCATTTCCAGGACCTAAAGATCCTCAGCCATCGCCTTCTAGCGCATATATGGTGAAAAGAGAAGCGCGTGTGTAATGGTTAAAGTCATGGGAAATCGACCGAGTTCAAATCCTGGACGTGGTAATTGCATTTCAATCTAATACCCTTAAAGGTATGAATCCTACTCCTTCAGCTATGGGTAAATAGCAGGGCAGACTGTGCTCTTTAACCATGGCTAGTAAAATAACAGTCTAAAACACCTGAAAACTCGCTTAAGAAATTGATCTTGTGTCACATCCTGCTCGTGCGGAGGGGTTGGTAAAATATATATATGTGAAAGGGTTGCGGGTCTTGTCATAAGGGCAATTGGGACAATCGTATAGCGTCTAGGGCTTGACATGACGAGCCGATTGATCGGAAGGGCCTCCGACAAGTGCTAAGTAAAGGTCATGTAGTGTTGCATGTCATACTGACCAGGATTGATATTGATATTATAAACAATACATTATTTAAACTTTATGCTTGATCCACAGAGAGGTACCCTATCAATACTATAACTGCAGATAAGATTACACCTTTGAGTAATAAGTGGTGACTGTACACTATACGATGATAGTTCGAGCCCTGGTGAATGCCAGGATTGGAAATTGTGATATCCAGTCCTCTCATAGTAAACAATACATTATCTAAAACTGATTTTGATTCACAGAAGGGCACCATAACAAGTACTACCACTCTTGATGAAATAATGCTGCTACGATTCGTGTAGCCATTTTAGGGCTGTAGAGGCGTTTGATGTAATTGTTATCGGTTTCAACCGGGAGGTCCAGTGAAATGGCTACGGCTAGACGTGTTTCAATCCTGGACAAGGCTGTTTGCATTTCACATAGCACTAATACTCTTTGGAAATGAATAAATCCAACTATTCTCTATAGAAGGGGGACTGGGTTCTTTAACCTTGGTAATGCAACCAGTCTAGGAGAAGTAAAACCCTGAATTTAAACCCGTTAAATTCCGCTTAAGAAATTGACCATATGCTACATCCTGCTCAGGTTGGTAAGTATATATACTGGCAAAATGAACTCCAAACATATCAACCAGCCACTAGTCAATCAAAATTTACAGTGGAGATCATTTTGTGGCATAAAGTTTGATCCTTTCTTAAAAGTAGAAAGATGCAGTATCAGTTTTAAGCCTTGTCCGCTGATCCATCTAATCCTCGTCTGTTGGTCCGTGCTGGTCGTTTATTAATGCCTTTAGATAGTAAATTAAATACCTGTTTGGGCGTTTTTAATTGGTCGATTCAGCCACCTCTGTTTTAAAATAGCTTATAAATATAGGTTGTGATCTTCAGCACACCTCATACAAAAAGAATAATCTAATAAATTACCTTTTAGTAATGAAAAGGATGAGGTGACCTTATTTGGAAACATTGCGCAACGGTTAAAAAGGTTGTGTTAATACAGTTCTAAGATGTAATCATCTGTATGTTGCATGTCTAATCCTGACTACAGGTAAAACTAATATAGAATACTTAACATAGCTTAATGTTACATAATTATTAGATTCCTAATACTTATGTACAGTAGTTTAGAAACCAAAATGGCTGTTATAGGTTCAGCCGGCGGCCTTGAAGGATTGAATGACAAGGCTTGACCTCAGTCCTGATCCTCCTTCCTGTGGATACCGTGAGAATCGGTGGAGAAGACCCTCTCCCGGTTTAGATTAGAAAGAGATTTTAGTTAGTATCGGCTAAACCACGACGGTGGTAAGTCGTGTTATGCACGCTGCCGACTCAATCTGCGCAGGTAGTCTGGTGGGGATTCCGAAATAAAATATGATCTAAGTAAATCGAAGTCTTGTGTTATTATCTAAAACCTACCAATGACACAGGGCTTCTGATAAAGAGAAATCCACAATGGAAGACCAGACACGAAGTCCCCAAGACGAAGTCCAGACGCTAGAAGAAGAACTAAGATACTAAAGATGAACAAAAGAAGAATAGAAGTAAGAAAGTAAAAAGAAGAGTATACAACATTAACACTTATACTCCGTCAAGGAACGAAAAAATGGATCTTCACCAAGACGAATACAACAAAATCTCTCTCTCTCTATCTCTCTCTCTCACTTTCACTTCTTTCTCTCTCTCTCTCTCTCTCTTTCTTTATCTGTCTCTCTCTATCTATATATCTATCTTTGTATCTATCTCAATGTTTCTCTCACTCTCCCTTTATAAGTCTCTCTCTCTCTCTCTTTCTTCTCTTTCTGAACAATCTACCCCAATGGATTAAATAATGGCTTTGGTTCAAAGTTCGGTGAAGACTCCCGATTATGACTTGATGGGTCCCAAGCTTGACAAGAAGGTTCAGAAATTAACAAGCATTTTAAAAGTGCTATGGGTAGCACTACTCATTTGGTATTATTCTAAGAAAACATTGCTTAACTTGAATATTATTGCTTGATTTTGGTTTGTTTGTTTTGTTTTGTTTTACGGCATATCAACCTCAGTGGGTCATTTAATGCCGATAAAGTTTTGAAATAAATCAATTCTTAATGGATAATACAATTTTTTTATAAATACATTTTTCTATTTAACCCATAAATGGGACCTTAACAGGTACTACCACTCCGGGTCAGAGTGGACCAGGGAGCAATGGGGATGAAGGGGTGCTCCACATTCCCCAAACCTCCAGAACTGGAACCTCACCATCAGATAGAGTTTAACGTCATTCCCAGGACATGTAGACCCGCAGTCACCGCCTTTTAGCACCCATATGATAAAAGGGGTTGGGGCTTGCGTTAAGGGCAATAGGGTTCGGAAAATCATATTGGTGCTAGGGCTTGACGTGACCAGCCGATTGATCGGGGGGGGGGACCTCTCCGACCGCCCGTCTAGCCCAAGATAGGGCCAAAGTGGAGTATTGCATGTCATGAACTGCTCATCCACCTGGGCTCTATCCTTAAGCATCACGGGTCGCCACCCACGGCCAACAGGCGGCCCCATTGGGGGAGTCTTACCCCTCTGCAGAGGTGCAGTCGGTGTATTCTAACGCCCCACTGACAGGGCGGATTATTGCTTGAGACAGATACCAATGTAAGTATCCTGAAGACAAAAAGGTAAATGTCCAGTGTCAACACTGTAGCCAATCAACCACTTGCTTAAAATTAATTCACTGAATTTCAACATCAAATTAATTCTCAATATTTATTGTCTCTATCAAGACAAAGCGTCAATTACCGGAACGATTTACGGAAGGACATAATAACCATAATCATTAAAACAAACATTATTGGAATTATTCCAATAAAATGATTGTAAAATCGTTTGCACAGTCAATTATTCAACCATCAAGCGTAATGAAGATGGCTCTTAGATATTAACAGTATATTTTGCGATAGAAGCAAGTCTATACCGTAATGGGTGTCAAAATTCACACTCTTATGCGTTCAAACTAATCAAAATTAGAAGTACTTTACTTGCAAATTCTTCGCTCACGCCAGGATACTTTCACAGTATAATACATCTTCTATTAATAATGGAGATTCGCTTCCGGTTTTTGTCTGTAACAAAAATTACGTCACTGCTTACGTCACATTACCCAAAATCGTCATAACAGAATAAATACACTCAAAATTTGAACATGCAACATTAGTCCTCATTGTTTTTTAAAACAAGTTTTAATAAATACATGACTGGTATTATATATCTATATAGTTTGTTTTATTTTAATACATATTTAAAATTTACATTTCAAATTGTTTTATTTTTTTAATCCTCTAATGAATTTGATGATTTTACTTACTTAGAGTACAAACTCGCTGACATTGAATATTTTACTCCCACCCCTCAGGCAATATGTTTCAAAAATCTATTTTTACATCGCCCGGAGGGTTTTTATTTATTTTGTACTAGTTATTATAATGACTAGAAAATGAAATAAAATAAAACAAAACAAATGTGCTCCGGGCGGTGTAAAAATAATTTTTGAAATATATTTCCTGAAATTCGTACCATGAATAAGTAAAATCACCAAATTTATTAAAATAGTAAAAAATAAAACAATTTGAAATGGAAACTTATTTCTGATAACTTTAAATATCTATCAAAATAAAGCAATCTGTATATAAATATGTAATAGCGGGCATGTATTTATCAAAATGTGTTTTAAAAAACGAGGACCGTCTAAGGTTGCATGCTCAAATGTTGAGTGTATCTATTCTATGTTATGACGACTTTGGTTAATTTTACGTAAGCAGTGACGTAGTTTCGATTACTGACAAATAGAGACCAAATCCCCATTATTGAAAAATAGATATATTCAACAATTGATTGGTTAATTTCAACGGCATGTCAACACGTCTAGGGATATTTTATGCCTAGTGGTCATGGAATTACGTTCATTGTATCTCAGTCGGTAGAGCGTTCGGCTAGAAAGCACAAGGTTCCAAGTTCTATACCGGCCCTCGCCATCTCAGCGCATGAGTGGCACAGGGATCTGTGCGGTAAAGTGAGGAGCTGATGGTAGGTGTGGCGCTCCACCGCAGATGCCAAAACAATCTCCTTGGTCTAGCGCTAGTGAAAAGGGGATAGACTCCCTCGCTGATACCGATATTAGGCCACCTTTATTTACTTTACTTAATTTTTACTTATAAGTAACTAGAAGCGGCTACCTGCCGTCGCCTGGGTAGAAGATGGAGTGCAAAAAAGATAGTCTCCTAGATCTATTATTACTGAATCCTGAGTTAGATCCTCACAGGATGACCCCATTAAAATCCCTAAGTAAAAAAAAAAAAAAAAATTTGCGTTGATCCGGCCTGGTGGGCGTTAGAAAAAAAGTACTCAGACACTCTCGAAAAAAAATTAATGCCTATGTAGGCGTTATTTTCGTATTTGCCTGGGTAGTTGTCTGCCCGTTTAGTTTCGCTGGTTCCCGCTAGGGGCCTTGGATATTTAAGCGGCTGATTTGAACGTCTCTTCCTCTTTGCCGCTGCTCAACCTACGTGACACTATGGGTTAGACTCTACCCCCTCTTGTTGGGGCTTTGGCCTCCCCCTTACATTACTGTAAGTGATTCATACCGCATGGACTATTCCTAGTCTCATGTCTGTTGCTTTTATGTTTATCCTTTTACATGTACCTTTATATTACTTATGTATGTATGTTCATGTACACCTCTATGTATTATGTACCCTGTTTATCCTGTGATGTATATAAAATGTTTTATCTATCAACCTTTGTCGGAGTTTTATCTTCAAGTATTATCACTTTGAATCTTACACCTCCTATTTAAAATATTAAATGCAAAAAAAAAGTCAATGTTGTTACTATTTCATTTTTATTCTCTAATTATCTTCACGAATATAAATCAAATCTTCATTATCAAAAAGCAAAATATGGTGATAGTGAATAGGCTGAACTTGCACAAAGGAGTCAAAATTAGGGTAACCCAGAAAAAACAGAACCCAAATTATTTATTCATTTTCCCATTAAACTAACCTTAAACCCGACCCGAACCCGAACCCTAACCCCTAACCCTAACCCTAACCCTAGTTAAAATTAACAGTTTTATTACAAAATTTATGGGTTCTATTTTTTCTGGGTCACCGGTATACAGGGTGACCCAGAAAAAACAGAACCAACATTATTTATTCATTTTCCCATTAAACTAACCCTAAGCCCCAACCCTAACCCTAATCATAACCCTAACCCTAAACCCTAAGCCCTAACCCTAGACCCCATAGTTAAAATTAACAGTTTTATTACAAAATCTGTGGGTTCTGTTTTTTCTGTGTCAGCCTAATTTTGACACCTTTGTGCAAGTTCAGCCAGTGAAGAATGGGTATATATTTGTCGTTGTTTTCTTTTGGTAGTTGACAAAGTTATTTACAAGTCACATAAAACAATTCTAATACAATATATCGTAACTGAATAAATGTGGGAAGTACCCCTTCATGGTCATTTCTTCTAGGTTCACTCTAAGTCGGAGTGGTTGTACATGTTAGGATTTTATTTGTGGGTTTTTAAAAAAACCAGTTTTAAAAACATTGAGTTTGAAAAAAAGATTTTTAGTAGCCAACAAGAATGAAAAAAAAAACCAACAAAATCGTCTTCGGCATAAATTAACCCAAAGGATTGACATGCCTTAAAAAAAGCAAGTCGTTTCTTGCGTGGGGTACAGCTGGTTTCACTTCAGACTTTTCCTTCTCCTTCCTGGTTGCTTAATCAAGGCTAAAGGGGCCACTCTGTCCTACTATTTACCCATAGCTAAGAGGGAAAACATTGATTCATGCCTATTTTATGTTTATTAATACGAAGTGAAATCACCAGCCGCTTCTAGTGTCTTGTAGCTGAAAACTTGCCCTATCCCACGAATATATTATTCCCTCTATATCTGATGTGTTTTCCGTGGAAATAGACAGGATGCATTACTTTCGGTACAACCCCATAATTGTATATTACGTCTGCGATGCCGTTCAACTGTGAGCTAATGTCATTTCCAAATACATTTTATTTTCAATTAGCCGTTTCTAGTGTTTTGTAGCCGAAAACTTGCCCTATCCAAAAAGTATATTATTCCCTCCATATCTTCCGTGGAATAGATAGGAGGCATTACTTTCGGTATCCCCATCCTTGTATATTACGTCTGCGATGCCGTTCAACTGTGAGCTAATGTCGTTTCCAAATATATTTTATTTTCAATTAGCAGATGAACCGGGAATTTGTCCCTATAATAGAAATCTAAACCTTGCGAAAATCGGTTTGATGTTTGTCGACTGTGAAATGGAGTCCTGCTAATAATAATGCGGCCGGAATGTACCAAACAAAACGACATATCCGATTCGGACATTAAAGTTCTATCAGGCGAGCTAAATGAAAGCCGATCTATTCCGAGTGATTTGGACGTTTTCATGTCGATTGGCCTTACCTCATTGACCGATCCGCGCTGCGGCTCCACTCGTTCCACCTCGTCCCCTCGCCCGCCTCCTGCCCGAAACTCGTTTACTTATGCGCACAAATATGGCCTGGTATCTGTCAAATTCAAAAGTCATGTAAAAGTCGACTAATGGGCCATGAAGACAACTCGCTTCCGTGTCACGCGCCGCAAAGGCCCCGGATGGTAGGGGGACGATCACATGCACGCAAATGTAGATGCAAATGCCCACTGAGCAAGGGTTTATACCTTCGAGTTGGAAAGGCTGGCGTCCGGCAAGCAAAGAAAGGTCTATCAATAGACGTTGGGCAGACGGCCAAGTGATTTAGTTGCCGGGAGGCGACAGTGAAAGCCGTGAAAGGGTGTGGAGAGCTGTCGTGTTAGTGATGGTCACGGTAATGGTGGGGGTGGTGGTTGGAAGGGTGGGTCTTTGATTCTGTTTCGGAGGCAGGCGGTGGGGGGGAAAAGATGCGGTTTTAGAGAGAGAGAGAGAGAGAGAGAGAGAGAGAGAGAGAGAGAGAGAGAGAGAGATGGGATTAAATAGCTGTGTGACGCCCCGTTAGATTGACAAGCGGAGATAGTGAACGGAATTAGATTATGATGGCGAACGACAGACAAGGGAAACGAGAGAGAGAGAGAGAGAGAGAGAGAGAGAGAGAGAGAGAGAGAGAGAGAGAGAGAGAGGGGAGGGGGAGAGAGAGAGGGAGAGAGGGATCAATACAAAACAAACGAGACGACTACTTTGATAATTAGCGGGAGTGGAAGGAAATACCGAAGCATGTAATTCAATCTTATAATAATAATAACAATAACAACAATAATAATAATAATAATAATAATAATAATAATAATAATGCTTTGGTGTGAAAAACTCGCCGGGAGTGATACAACAACCACAACAACAACAACAACAGCAATAATCCTACTATAATAATAATAATAATAATATAATAATAATAATATAATAATAAAATAATAATAATAATAATAATGACAAATATCTGGACCTTGCAGAGAACTGAAAAAATTATGGAATATGAAAGTGAAAGTGATACCAATTGTAGTGGTGCACTTGGAACAGTAGGATTGGAAAAGGGTTGGAAGTTTGGAAATCAGAGGAAGGATTGAAACCATTCAGAACACTGCACTGCTGCAATCTGCCAGAATACTCAGAAGAGTCCTTTGGAGCTAATGCTGTCACTCTAGTGTGAAAGACCATCCAGACTACTGCACTACTATCTCAGAAGACTGGAGACCTGAGGAGACTTGTTGTCACTCAGACTCCAGTTGAAATACCATCAGCTGACGTTGATGTGAAAAACTCAAAAGGATAATAATAATAATAATAAAATAATAATAATAATAATATAATAATAATAATAATTATATTATTATTATTATTATTATTATTATTATTATTATTAGTTTTTCACACCAGCATTAGCTGATGGTATTTCCTTGGAGTCTGAGTGACGACAGGTCTCCTCAGGTCTTCAGGGCTATTCTGGTATTCTAGCCGATTGCAGTAGTGCAGTAGTCTGGATGGTCTCAATTCTTCCTCTGATTTCTAGATCCCCCAGTCTATTTTCCAAGTTTATTGGTACCGTTGCAGTTGGTATCACTTTCATTCTCATATTCCACAGCTTTTACAATTCTCTGGCAAGGTCTAGGTATTTATCCATCTTTTCATTTTCCTTCAGCTTCCTCCTGTGATCTGCTATTATTATTATTATTATTATTATTATTATTATTATTATTATTATTATTATTCACACCAGCATTAGCTGATGGTATTTCCCTTGAGTCTGAGTGACAACAAGTCTCCTCAGATCTTCTGAGTATTCTCGCCGATTGCAGCAGTGCAGTATACTGGATGGTCTCAATTCTTCCTCTGATTTCCAGATTTTCCAGTCTTTTTTCCAATCTTTTTGGGACCGTTCCAAGTGCACCAATTACAATTGGTATCAATTTGATTTTCATATTCCACAACTTTTTCAGTTCTTTGGCAAGGTCCAGGTATTTGTCCATCTTTTCGTTTTCTCTCAACTTCACCCTGTGATCTGCTGGAACCGCAAAGTCCACCAGTTGGCACGTCAGAAGGAGATGGCAGCGATGAAGTATGAACAAACAGATCAAGTAAGAGCCCCTCTCCTCTCCTGTCTCCTCTCTCCCTATTATATGACGAGTAGATGAACGGGTATATAACAGGTATGCACATGTCATTATCATATAAGATTGTATTTGTAAAGAAATGGTACGATATTAACAAGATGGAGTGACCATTACCACTTGCCTCAAGTTTTTAGTTGGTAAAATGTATTTTCGAAACTGCATAATAACTGTCTAATGTGTGGTACACGTACAACTCTAACCGCAAAGAAAAAGTATTTGCTAAAGAAATAATTTTCTTTTCTATTTTTAACGTTAAAAGGAACGCATTATATCTATTGTCTAATACTCACACTTTTGTGGTTTTATGAAATCGAAATTGATTAGAAAATTGCTGATATATATATATATATATATATATATATATATATATATATATATATATATATAATATATATATATATATATAAAGTTTGTTTCTTTATAGTAATTTCACCTAGTACTTTCAATAACTCTGAAGATGGAATTTTACTTCCGAAAATATTTAGTTTTGAAAAAAAAAAAAAAAAAAAGTTAAATAAATTCAACACATATTGCATTGTAAATTGCCTTCAAAATCTTTATATTACACATACACACAATGCTTCAATGATACTATAAAGAAACAAACTTTATTTCAATATGCCGAGCAAGGCTTATATTTATAGTAAAATTAAAAGAATGTCGAACATTTAC
>CM042152.1:553949-568949 GCA_023376005.1 Doryteuthis pealeii
TTATGTAACCGTATTACGATTTTATGCGCTATCCTTTAGGCTTCAAGAAAGAGCGCTTGTCCAGCGGAAATCCTTGGTAAATAATCCTTTGTTTGTTCCTTGGTGCTCCTTAGTATTGCAAGTCCTTCGTCAATGATTGCAAATGGACGTCTCTCAGTATCAGTGATTGATAGTCAACCAGCCACGCACTCGGGCTGCGAATTGGCTGTGGTTTTAAACCACGTGACATCACTTAGTCTATGAATTTCAGTGGTTTATTGTAGCACACCTTATAGACATATATTATATATATATATATATATATATATAAATATATATATAATATAAATATATATTATATATAATGTCAAGGGAAAGGATACTGTAATAGTTTTTGCTGATCAGTTTGTTTAAAAATGTTTTGAAAGGAAAAATTAGCGCTCTTAGAATAGATTCGAAATTTATGAACGCTGGGATAAATGGTTTTGAAGGATGACGTCGAACATTCCCTTACGTGTGTAAGTGAGCGCGTGTGCGTGCGTGTTTGTGTGTGTATGTCTATTTTATTTGTTTATTTATTTATTTTTTTTATTTCAAGTACGTGACGAGAAAGTGTATTATATATATATATATATATATATATATATATATATATATATGAAAGTAAACAAACAATGTGTTTGATATGGCCTTAGCCGACAATTTTGGGAGAATATATGCTTAATTGAAGTCATACCTAATTTTGAAAATTAATTAGTTGATAAATAATGAACAGATATTCCCGCCTAATTCATTAATTATCAACTAATTAATTTTCAAAATTAAGTATGACCAAATATATATATACATATATATATATATATATATATATATTATATATAATATATATATGTAAACAAGGTTTGTTTTAGAATGCTTTTTGCCGATAATTTTTTGGAGAATAAGTGTTTAATTGGAGTCGTACCTAAATTTTGAAAATTAATTAATTAATAATGAATAGGCGGGAATACCTATTAAATGGTATAGCTAAACAAATCGAGATTTTTCTCGATTTGTTTAGCTATACATTTAATAGGTATTCCCGCCTAATTCATTATTAATTAATTAATTTTCAAAATTAGGTACGACTCCAATTAAACACTTATATATATATATATATATATATGGAAGTGAATGGAAGTGAATCCGACAGTGTGAATTAAACATTTTTTGAAAAAACAAATGATGTTGATAAATCGCTGACCTACAACACCACGGATTTTATCAACATCTTTAATCCTCTGAAAACTTTCCATCTTTTTTCAATTGTATTGTGGACTTTTAAACCTACTATTTTATAGCTGGAATCATGAACTTTTTAAATATTTCTTTATACATTTTTTATATATTTTGACAAAAGAAAACTCTTTTGAGTTTTCCTGTGGATTATAAATGCTTCTGATTTTTTTAAATAAATTTTATTTAATTTTTAACACAGTATATGCATTTTTAAATTTAAATAAATTCCGGCTCCGAACTTGAACGTACACACAAACGTTTGTTTGTACCTTCCTATCTTTTAACGGTTTATTTATTTCCGTCTCTCCATCATATATATTTCGCTCTTGAAGAAGACCGCTAAAGGTTGAAACAGATTCTGTCAGCGATTTATCAACATTTTTTTTTTTTTCAAAAAATGTGTAATTCATATATCATCATCATCATCACCATGTCGCACATGCAGCACGTATATCTATGACAACCTCTCGCCAACCTTCCCTATCATTCATTGCACCTGGGAGCTCCTCTGCGGAGCAACCGACATCCTCACATAGCTGGTCAATGTAGGTCCTTGCTGGGCGCCCCACACTTGCATGTCCATGTGTTGGCTTCCACACGCTTATGAGTTCACCCTTGCTTCTCCAGCAGTCCTGCATGTCTTGACCGTCTCACTCGGATAGTTTGTGAGATGGGGGCAGGTGACCGTACAGCTGTTTCCTCGTGGGGGTGCTGCCTCCACGACTTGTTCAAGACCACACGCAGCATTCTTGTGCAGCTCCCATCTAGCTTATTCTCAAGACGCTTTGTTAGGGTCCACGTGATGCAACCATACAGCAGCACCGACACAACCACAGCCTGGAAGAACTGTCGCTTTAGCTTGTCAGGGAGATCGGACCTCCATATGACTGATAATCTATTTGTGGCCGACCACGCCTTTGCTATCCGTGTATTAACATCGCTCTCTGTGGAGGAGATATTACCACCCAGGTACGTTGAATTGTTCTACTGGCTTAATAGGTTTGCCGTTGAGTGTGGAGATGTTTCCTTTATTTTTGAAACTCATGAATTCTGTTTATCGGAGTTCACATAGAGGCCTATATTCTTTTGCTGCCTCCCCTAAGCTATGGAGCAGTGATTCAGCCTGTGCCGGTGTATCTGCAAAGAAGTGCAAGGTCATCAGCATAGTCCGCATCTGTGATTGTTTGTACGGGATATCGCCTGCTTCTTGCCTTTTTTAGTGTGAAACCTTTTTCTTTTATGGTATCTAATGATGTTTGGAGTACGTAGTCTAGGCATATTATAAGTATATATGTGTCAATGTGTCTCCTTTAAAGAATTCCAGCGGCGATGTCAAAGAAATCTGTGTCGCCATCAGGTGAGCGTACCATTGCTTTAGTGTTTTTGTATAGCATCATTATAGCTGGAACCGTTTCTTTGGCGAGACCATATGCTAATAGTATTTGTTCCATTTTCCCTCTATGTATGGAATCAAAGGCCTTGGAAAATCTACGAATAATAGTGTTGCCTCTAGTTTCTTTGCTCGTACCCTTTCTATGATCCGTCGAATAGTCAGGATCTGAGAGGTTGTGGTTGGTTTCTGCGGAATCCATTTTGGTTCTCCTAGAGAGGAGAGAGAGAGAAGAGAGAGAGAAGAGAGAGAGAGAGGGAGAGAGAGAGAGAGAGAGATTGAGGGAATTCAATACAAAATATAACTTTAGAACGAAATAACCACTACTTGATAATTAGACGCTAAAGTGGATAAGGAATAAAATACACGAAAGCTAACAGTAATTTCCAATCCTTAATAATAATGAAATTATAATATAATAAATAAATAATAATAAATAATAAANCAAGGTTGTCATAGATATACCGTGCTGCATGTGCGACATGGGATGATGATGATGATATATGAATTACACATTTTTTGAAAAAAAAAACAAATGTTGATAAATCGCTGACAGAATCTGTTTCAACCTTTAGCGGTCTTCTTCAAGAGCGAAATATATATGATGGAGAGACGGAAATAAATAAACCGTTAAAAGAAGAAAGGTACAAACAAACGTTTGTGTGTACGTTCAAGTTCGGAGCCGGAATTTATTTTAAATTTAAAAAATGCATATACTGTGTTAAAAATTAAATAAAATTTATTTAAAAAAATCAGAAGCATTTATAATCCACAGGAAACTCAAAGAGTTTTCTTTTGTCAAAATATATAAAAAATGATAAAAGAAATATTTAAAAAGTTCATGATTCCAGCTATAAAATAGTAGGTTTAAAAGTCCACAATACAATTGAAAAAAGATGGAAAGTTTTCAGAGGATTAAAGATGTTGATAAAATCCGTGGTGTTGTAGGTCAGCGATTTATCAACATCATTTGTTTTTTCAAAAAATGTTTAATTCACACTGTGGATTCACTTCCATTCACTTCCATATATATATATAATATATATAAGTGTTTAATTGGAGTCGTACCTAATTTTGAAAATTAATTAATTAATAATGAATAAGGCGGGAATCCTATTAAATGTATAGCTAAACAAATCGAGAAAAATCTCGATTTGTTTAGCTATACATTTAATAGGTATTCCCGCCTATTCATTATTAATTAATTAATTTTCAAAATTAGGTACGACTCCAATTAAACACTTATTCTCCAAAAAATTATCGGCAAAAGCATTCTAAAACAAAACCTTGTTTACATATATATATATATATATATATATATTATATATATATATATATGTATATATATATTTGGTCATACTTAATTTTGAAAATTAATTATTGATAATTAATGAATTAGGCGGAATATCTGTTCATTATTTATCAACTAATTAATTTTCAAAATTAGGTATGACTTCAATTAAGCATATATTCTCCCAAAAATTGTCGGCTAAGGCCATATCAAACACATTGTTTGTTTACTTCATATATATATAATATAATATATATAATATATATATATATAAATATCACTTCTCTGTCACGTACTTGAAATAAAAAAAATAAATAAATAAACAAATAAAATAGACATACACCACAAACACGCACGCACACGCGCTCACTTACACACGTAAGGGAATGTTCGTCAGTCATCCTTAAAACCATTATATCCCAGCGTTCATAAATTTCGAATCTATTCTAAGAGCGCTAATTTTTCCTTTCAAAAAATTTTTAAACAAACTGATCAGCAAAAACTATTACAGTATCCTTTCCCTTGACATTATATATATATATATATATATTATATATATATATATATATATATATATAATATATATATATATGTCTATAAGGTGTGCTACAATAAACCACTGAAATTCATAGACTAAGTGATGTCACGTGGTTTAAACCACAGCCAATTCGCAGCCCGAGTGCGTGGCTGGTTGACTACTCAATCACTGATACTGAGAGACGTCCATTTGCAATCATTGACGAAGGACTTGCAATACTAAGGAGCACCAAGGAACAAACAAAGGATATTTACCAAGGATTTCCGCTGGACAAGCGCTCTTTCTTGAAGCCTAAGGATAGCGCATAAATCGTAATACGGTTACATAATTCCTGAGCAGCTTATAAAATTATGTGCGTGCCTCTAGTTAGAATATTTTGAAATAGGGTCCGTTAGATTTGAATAACGGGGTCCTATGGAAATTACCCGACAGTTATGAAGGGGAGTAACCTTTGTACTTGACCCCTTAGAAAGCCGCGCGATTGGGCGTGTGATAATAAGTTTTTAGATCGGTAGAGATTTCAGAGCGAGCGATCGTGAAAGTTTTCGAAATAAAGCATTATCAAGAGAAACAACCAAGTCCTGTTTGTTAGTAATTAAAACAAGAAGAAACGCAGCCCAAGAAAGAAACAAAGAAAACAAAACCTTAACCCCCCCCACCGATCAACAAAAAAAGATAGCGCCGAGTTAGAGGAAGTAAGCAGAATATTAACAAGAATCATCATCTATCATCATCCTACTAGTCTGTCTGTCTGTCTGTCTGTCTGTCTCTCTCTCTCTCGATTATATACCCACCGTATTATGTAAAACCATAATATATATATATATAAATATAATATATATATATTATGGGTTAAATAATAGGGCAGACTGGGCCCTTCAGCCTTGGTAGGTAATCAGTCTATGACAGGGATAACTCTGAATTCAAAATTCCCTCCAGCTATGGGTTAAATAGTAGGGCAGACTGGGCCCTTCAACCTTGGGTAGGTAACCAGTCTAGGAGAGGGATAACTCTGAATTCAAAATTCCTCCAGCTATGGGTTAATAGTAAGGCAGACTGGGCCCTTCAACCTTGGTAGGTAACCAGTCTATGACAGGGATAACTCTGAATTCAAAATTCCCTCCAGCTAATGGTTAAATAGTAGGGCAGACTGGGCCCTTCAACCTTGGTAGGTAACCAGTCTAGGAGAGGGAAGTCTGAATTCAAAATTCCTGAGTCGGTCGTTGATTGGGTTTGTGGCAACCTTGAAGCACCAAATTCTTTCCTCTCGACTGTGGCAAAAGTGTGGATGGTCCACACAAGCCTTCACCACTATAAACAATCACTGTGTGGGGTGTTCATTGTGTGTGTGGTGAACCATCATGCGTCGAAAATCGACGAGAGAGTCCATAATATATATATATATATTATATATATATATATATATATATATATATAGTATTCCATATATACAATATATACATCAAAACAATAAATAAAAATAAATAAATACATAAATGCATAGATAATAAATAGATAAAAAGAATAAAATTGAAATTGATTGAACAACGGCTATCACCACCCGTTTTAAAAAAAACCCCATGAGACGCGTGTTTATAACGTCACAAAAAGAACGCACAGAATGCGTCCATTTCAGAAATGTCTCTGATGATAAGTTACTTTGAAATCGATAAACTGAAAATTGTTTTTTTATACGCATTAGAAATTGCTTTCCTAACATAGATAAAAATAATAATATTATAATAATAATAATAATAATATATATTATATAATATATATATATATATATATATATATATATATATATATATAAGGTGTGTTATAAAAGTATCGAGATTTTTTTTTACTTATTGCCGCACTTTGTATTCTGAAAAAAATATTATACATGAGAACACAAACACTCACACATTCATTATATATAGGTGTGTCAAAAAGTATCTAGAGTTTTGTACTTTTTGACACCCTTGGTATTCTGAAAAATTAACATTCCATTCCTGGTTCTTTCTATTTTAAATACATCTTCAAACCTGGCACTTCTTTTGGACACACTTGTATTCTGAAAAAATATGTTCCATTCATTGTT
Source organism: Doryteuthis pealeii (assembly GCA_023376005.1). Classification (NCBI taxonomy): domain Eukaryota; kingdom Metazoa; phylum Mollusca; class Cephalopoda; order Myopsida; family Loliginidae; genus Doryteuthis; species Doryteuthis pealeii. Next base: position 560,509 of record CM042152.1, read on the forward strand.
CACTTCTATCTTGGTAAATACACCTCAATTTAATACTTTTATGACACATCTTTTACACACACACACGCAACCACACACACACACAACACACACACACACACACACACACACATATATATATATATATATATATAATATATAATGCAAAAAGCATTATATACACTAAAGCAAAATCTCTAAAACCTCTCGCCAACCTCCCTATCATTCATTGCACCTGGGAGCTCCTCTGCGGAGCAACCGACATCCTCACATAGCTGGTCAATGTAGGTCCTTGCTGGGCGCCCCACACTTGCATGTCCATGTGTTGGCTTCCACACGCTTATGAGTTCACCCTTGCTTCTCCAGCAGTCCTGCATGTCTTGACCGTCTCACTCGGATAGTTTGTGAGATGGGGGGCAGGTGACCGTACAGCTGTTTCCTCGTGGGGTGCTGCCTCCACGACTTGTTCAAGACCACACGCAGCATTCTTGTGCAGCTCCCATCTAGCTTATTCTCAAGACGCTTTGTTAGGGTCCACGTGATGCAACCATACAGCAGCACCGACACAACCACAGCCTGGAAGAACTGTCGCTTTAGCTTGTCAGGGAGATCGGACCTCCATATGACTGATAATCTATTTGTGGCCGACCACGCCTTTGCTATCCGTGTATTAACATCGCTCTCTGTGGAGGAGATATTACCACCCAGGTACGTGAATTGTTCTACTGGCTTAATAGGTTTGCCGTTGAGTGTGGAGATGTTTCCTTTATTTTTGAAACTCATGAATTCTGTTTATCGGAGTTCACATAGAGGCCTATATTCTTTGCTGCCTCCCCTAAGCTATGGAGCAGTGATTCAGCCTGTGCCGGTGTATCTGCAAGAAGTGCAAGGTCATCAGCATAGTCCGCATCTGTGATTGTTTGTACGGGATATCGCCTGCTTCTTGCCTTTTTTAGTGTGAAACCTTTTTCTTTTATGGTATCTAATGATGTTTGGAGTACGTAGTCTAGGCATATTATAAGTATATATGGTGTCAATGTGTCTCCTTTAAAGAATTCCAGCGGCGATGTCAAAGAAATCTGTGTCGCCATCAGGTGAGCGTACCATTGCTTTAGTGTTTTGTATAGCATCATTATAGCTGGAACCGTTTCTTTGGCGAGACCATATGCTAATAGTATTTGTTCCATTTTCCCTCTATGTATGGAATCAAAGGCCTTGGAGAAATCTACGAATAATAGTGTTGCCTCTAGTTTCTTTGCTCGTACCCCTTCTATGATCCGTCGAATAGTCAGGATCTGAGAGGTTGTGGATTGGTTTCTGCGGAATCCATTTTGGTTTCTCCTAGAGAGAGAGAGAGAGAGAGAGAGAGAGAGAGAGAGAGAGAGAGAGAGAGAGAGAGAGAGAGAGGGGATCAATACAAAATAAACGAGACGACTACTTTGATAATTAGCGAAGTGGAAGGAAATACCGAAGCACGTAATTCAATCCTTATATAATAATAATAATAATAATAATAATAATAATAATAATAATAATAATGCTTTGGTGTGAAAAACTCGCCGGGAGTGATACAACAACCACAACAACAACAACAACAACAGCAATAATCATTCTATTACTATAAATAATAATAATGATAATAATAATAATAATAATAATAATAATAATAATAAAATAATAATAATAATAATAACAAATATCTGGACCTTGCAAGAGAACTGAAAAAAATTATGGAATTTAGTTAACAATTTTTCTACTTTACATTGGTGTAGGCGCTAACTGCTTATACCCAGACAAAACAGATATTATCATTTATGTAGTAGATTACATTTTGTTCGGTTAGCGTAGGTTTAACAATTGTTTTTGTCAACTGAGTTTTTTTCTTTCTTTTTCTAAATTCAAATAATGTTGAATGCACCGTGAGTAAATGTAGCAACGAAATCCTTTTTGATAAATCCCTACTACCATTACAAATTTTTTCTCTCACTTCTGGCTCTCTATTTATAAAAAGATAAATTGAAACGGAATATTAGCTTTTTGGAGAACCAGAAAGGATTGAAACTAAGCCAGCTAAAGAATTGACACCCTCGCAGAAAATTGATGTTGTCATAACACAAGAAAGAGAATTAACAAAAGGACACACAGCAGTCTTGTGAAAAGCTTTCATAAAAGTGCTGAGGAATCAAAGGGAAAAAGATATTCCCTTTGCGTTTCATAAGGAAGGCAATTTATAAAAAGGAAATATTTGAAGCACTTTATAATTCATACGTTTATACGCATGCGTAGAAGAATTTCGCTTCGCTCTTCATGTACGCTATTATTCTACATAAATAGAAATTGTATAGTAATGGGTTTTTCCTCTTTTCATACATACACGAATCGTACACGCACACACACACACACACACACACACACACACACACACACACCACACATATATATATTATATATATATATATTATATATATATATAAATGTCCCTGTGAGTGTGTGCAATATTTAAGAGATTTAAATATGAAAAAAAAATGTATGGCTAAATTTTTCTCACAGTAAATATTTATACTTATTTGTTAAATATAGGCCTTTTTCGAAAAACTGGCATTAATCACAAAATAGCGAAATATGATACATACAAGCGCACCCAAAGACACAGCCCTATATATATATATATATATATATATATATATATATATTACCCCTACAATATCGAAATATGATACATACAAGCGCACCCAAAGACACAGCCCTATATAATATATATATATATATATATATATATATATATACATGGCTGTGTCTTTGGGTGCGCTTGTATGTATCATATTTCGATATTGTAGGGATATATATATTATATATATATATATATATATATATATATATATATATATATATATATATATATATGTATGTGTGTGTGTGTGTGTGTGTGTGTGTGTGTGTGTGTGTGTGTGTGTGCGTGCGTGCGTGTGGAAAGTTTTGTAGAAAAAACAACAAGATGTTTAAAGTTTTGCTGACAAAAATCTCTTTCAACCATATGCGGTCTTATCAAAGCAACATTGTAAACGGAAAAACGAAATAAATATATCATTAATCACGAGGCACAGAACGCTCAAGACCAGTAACGGAATTTTCAAATAATTTAAAAAATTCGTATTCTATGTTAAAAATAAAATAAATTTTATTTAAAAATTATAGGCATTTTTATCATTAAAAAGCTCAAAAGAGTTTGCAGTAAAGGTGTATATATATATATATATATAATATATATATTATATATATATATATATATATATATATATATATAATATATATAATGGTGATATTATGATTTCACACTCATAACTTTAAGTTTCTTGGTAATCCAATCATCAGATGAGAAGTGGTTGAGATGTCAAAAACCAGTCGTGAAATGGTTGAGATGTTAAAAATCAAATTTTTTAGCGTTTATATGCAGCGTTTTTCACGCGATGGGAAATCTAAAGCTAATAATGTTTTTTTTTAAAACTGTGGCTTGTTTAACGTTTATGTGACGTGGATTGTATTCACGTGATGTAATGTCATGACGTTAAATTTGTATTTAAAAAAACATTATAATCAAACAAACTTGCATTGGTGTTAATGCATGCGGTGTTCAGATGAATTTTTTTTTTAATAAATAAATAAAAGGAGAGCGAATTTTCGAGGATTTTTAGGGGGCCTACCTCTGAAGAACCTAAATATTGTGTATAATACGTACCCCTTCTCTAGCTTGAGTAATTATGTTTGCAAATTGTTTTTGTTACATGTTATTCTGTGTTTTGAATACTTTTATTTTAATAAATGTTGGTTACTGACACTTATAGAGGATTCTTTTATGACTTCATTGCTTTCAGGCTTAACTTTAGGTATTTTCGCACCCGACATCACAAATAAACATTGGTGTACAGCAAATAGAGACTCGGACATTGCTTAGAAGATATTTTTCATTTTTAACCTCGTATATAGTACGCACTAGGGATTTTAACTTTTAAGTTAAAAAAAACCCGGATTACTCTCGAGGATTTATGGTATATATCACAGGACAAAATGGAAATGAATCCAATGGTATGTAAGTCCATAAAAATTTGAAAACTAAGGTGTTCAGATGGATGATATTTTGATATAGAATCTGACCTATAAGGTTACGGTTCAATTAGCAAACCATCATCAAGGCATTCATTATTCATTTATATGGTGAAAAAAAAAACTCAAAATCAGTGGTTTGTAAATTTTGTTCTTTTAGTGCCTTGCGTCTTTTTAATATTATTCAAAACTGAAAAAGAAATAGAAGTTAACGCCTCCACATCAATCAATATAATTTGAAAAACTGGAACACATCACCCTTGATGATGGCACTTCGAAGAGCCAAAAGTACTCGGGACATGACCTTTGGTGGACTAATCCACGAATTCCACCCAAATATTAAAAAGTTGGCCAGAAAATCACAAATAAAATTGTTAAACAGGAGATGTGTCTTTTGTTTAATTCAACATGTATATATATATATATATATATATATATATATATATATATATATATATATATATATATCCTTTACTTGTTTCATATTGTCCTGAAGAAGGTTTTATATAAACGAAACGTTCGACCGTCGACATAACGACCAATAATAAACTAACACCCAGTGTAATCAGTGTAATATCTCGTGTTTTCTACATTTCTTGATATATATATTATATATATATATATATATATATATATATATATATATATATGTGTGTGTGTGTGTGTGTATATGTATATATAGTTGGTATTACGTAAATTACCATACATACATAGAAATAATATAACGTAGCAAAAATACACAACTCTGTATATTCATGTAAAAAATTGATTTTGCGAAATGCTGTAGGTAAAGCCGATTTGTGCATACAAAAAAAAAAGTTAAGAAAAAGAAAGAAAAAATAGAAAGAAAAAAAAGAAAGAAAAAAAAGAAAAAGAATATGACGATGACGACTGGAAAATAATTTCTGATGAGCAAACGTGACTGGAATACTAACGTTGTGCGCTGAATTACGACATTATCTGCGATTCTGAAAAATCTCTTCAGACCTTTCACTTTTACGAATCAAAGGCCCAAAAGCGTTTTTCCTTTCTGTCACATGCGCCTCTCTGTATACATTTGAAGTGAGTCTAAATCGTTTCGTTCTTTCATCGATATTCCAAATAAAAGTGCTCCTGAATAAATTTGCCGGTAATCATTTCTTTCTTGCTCTTTCTTTGACGTTACAGTACCGCGCTTTCTTTCTGTTGAATACATTTTTTTAAAATAAAAAGGGAGAGAAATCAGCGTGATTAGAAATACTTTTATTCGTATACGAGAAAACCCTTCAACCTATTGGGTTACCCTTATAAGAGTGATATATATGATATTGATAAATTTAGTTCTCTGAATGAGTCTTGATAATTTGCATTATTTGGATTATTCGGACTATTGTCCTCATCTTTATTGTTATCTACATTATTTCTCTTAATTTTTTAGATGAGTTTTCATAATTTGCATTATTTGGATTATTCAGACTATTGTCCTCGTCTTTATTGTTATCTACACTATTTTTCTGACTTTTTGAGATGAGGCTTGATTATTTGTATCATTTGGATTATTCGGACGATTGTGGGTCTATTGTATTATGAACTCTGCGCTGAGTTCGGCTCTGCTATTGATTTGTGGTTGCATACCATTGTTACAAAAGATAAAATTAAAAAAATCAAAAAAAAAGATGTGCCTTGAGAACACACACACACACACACACACACACACACACACACACACACACACAGACAGACAACTGAACACTAAAATAAATAATAAATAATAAATGATAATAAAACAAAAACCTGGAATGATAATAAGACATTGTTGGACAGACACACACACAAACACACATAATCATACATAGACTTACACACACACACACACACACACACACACACACACACGAAGAGAATGTGGAAGATATAAGGCAGAAAACAGAATCGACAATTCCTAGCAACAGCTCAAGACTTTCAGAAATCTTCTGACGAAGAGATATTTATCTCAAAATATTAAGAATAAATCAAAGGTAAACAAGCAACATCAGGGTTAACTCATTTTTCTTTACACTTGCATTGTGATAGCCTTCAAAACCACCCAGGAATATATATATATATATATATATATATATATATATATATATAAATATTATATATATATAATAAATAAATAAATAAATATATATATATATATATATATATATGAGGTAGGAAGCGCGTTGTGTAATGGTTAAAGTCACGGGAAATGGTCTCGTCACACCGAGTTCAAATCCTGGACGTGGTAATTGCATTTCATTTAGCGCTAATATCCTTGGGAAAGGTATGAATTATACTCTCCATTCAGCTATGGGTAAATATTAGGGCAGATTGGGCTCTTTAACCTTGGTTAGGCAACCGGTCTAGGAGAAGGAAAACTCGGAATTCAAACCTGTTAAACTCCGCTTAAGAAATTGACCTTGTGTCGCATCCTGCTCGTGCGGAAGGGTTGGTAAATATATATATATATATATATATATATATATATATATATATATATATGTGTGAGATAATATTATATATATATGGGTAGCGAAGAATAACGAAGTAATTAATATCATAAAGCTATGATATTTGGATACTTCCGTGGCTAGGCAGGGGTGCTCAGTGTTCATGTGCAATGGAATATATATATATATATATATATATATATATATATATATATATATATATATATATATATATAAGAAAGGAAATGAATCCGACGGTATGAGTATAGATAAAAGGATATGAAAACACCACAAAATGCTGTTGAAGCTGTGTTTTTGCAACATAAAAGTTTTGTTTTGAACTCATATGACTTTTGTCTCCGCTCTTAACAACATGGAGTATAAACAAGCTCTGAACATGATTTTTATAAAATCGAAATATTTTTCAATATCAGCTATATTATAAAATGTTTTCACTTTAACACCATTTTGTGGTGTTTTCATATCTATTTATCTATACTCATATATATATATATATATATATATATATATATATATATATATATATATAACCATTTTTCGGGTATCGTGCATACGAGTCGAGCCGATGAAAATGGAACCCGCGAAAGACTGCCGAGGCAAGCTGAAGACAGCCAAATGGCTGGTCGAATCAGTTAGTGTCAGTCCCAATCTTCGTTTGTTTAGTCTCTATTTTACGGCTACTGTAACCCTTATTCATGGATCCTAAGAAAGAATACAGTGATACTACCAGAAAAGGAAAGAGGAAACGATAGTATTGAAGTTTGATAATGTTGTTTAAGTCTCTGATCTTGGAACAAAATATATCATAGCGAAATCGACTCCAACTTTTCTGAATAATCCTTGAGTATATCCCGTCCTTGCGTATAATACGCAGATGGTTTTTAGGGGTTTGTACCTCTGAAAAACCTAAACCTTGTGTATAATACGCACCCATCTCAAACTTGACTCAAGGAGGTCTATATATCGTCCTTGGTTTGTAAAAATGTATACGGTAACGTCCTTTATTATTATTGTATATATAACTGTTGTAAGTGACTCACCTATGACACGAACATGGACTTACCCAAAGGGTACATATGTGGCAGAGTAAAGCTACTCAGTCGAGTAGTTCTAGAAACAGTCTTCGTGTATGCTGAACAAGGAAACCCTTCCGTTGTATGTGATATATATTGTTGAATACAATCTGTTCCCTACATTTTTATACCCGTGTTGAGTTACTATTTATTGACCCTTTAACAGGTCATAACAATAACATAGTGCAAACATGTAGCTTTTTTGTGCGTTTTCTTTGCAGAAAATAAAGAAATAGCAGTAATAATGTCAGTGAAAAATAAATATTACGTAAATTGCCTTTACATATTTATCACAATCAGTTACAAAAGCAAAAACATTTCTTCAAATCCTTCAAATTCAGCGTCACTTTCAGCATCAAATAACTGTTCCATTTCTTCTTGCGTAAGAATGCGTAATACAATAATGGTGATGTTCTTAACTGTTATATGCGAATGTAAATATGTTTACAAATTGTTTTTGTTACACGTTATTCTGTATTCTGAATACTTTTATTTTAATAAATGTTGCTTAGTACAAGTTATGGAGGATTATTTTATTACTTCATTGCTTTCAGGCTCAGCTTAAGGTATTTTCGCACCCGACATCACAAAATGCGTCTGAATAAACTTTGCCTGACAGCAAATATATATTTACCAACCCCTCCACACGAGTAGGATGCGACACAGGTCAATTTCTTAAGCGGAGTTTAACAGGTTTGAATTCAGAGTTTTCCTTCTCCTAGACCGATTGCCTAACCAAGGTTAAAGAGCCCAGTCTGCCCTACTATTTACCCATAGCTGGAGGGAGAGTAGGATTCATACCTTCCCAAGGGTA
>CM042152.1:573949-581449 GCA_023376005.1 Doryteuthis pealeii
AAATTATGGGTGAAAAGGAAATCAATCGGCTGGTCATGTCTAGCCTTATTACCGATATGATTGTCCCAACCCCATTGCCCTGATGGCAAGTCCCAACCCTCTTTATCATATGTGCTAGAAGGCGGTGGCTAAGGGTCTTCAAGTCCTTGGAATGACGTTAAACTCTATCTAATGGTGAAGTTCTACTTCTGGAGGTCTGGGGAATGTAGAACATCTCTTTATCAGCATTGCTCCTATGTCTAGTCTGACCCGGATTGTAGTAGCTGTTAGGATCCCCTATATGGCTTAAATAGAAAATTTGTTTACAAAAGAAAATTGAGTTTAGATAATTTTCTACAAAAATATCCCTACGAATCTTTCAAAACTTTGCCGGTATTACATGACCCACCGAGGTTGGTATGATGTAAAATAAAACAAAACAAATAAACAATTTTACTCCGAACGCAAAATCGAGATTTCTATTGTGAAGGCATCTTAATTTCTATCGTGAAGGCAGAATCGACATTTATATCGAGAAGGCAAAATCATGATTTCTATTAAGAAGGCAACATCTCGGTTTCTATCGCGGAGGCAAAATCTTGATTTATATGATGAAGGCAAAATCGAGATTTCTATCATGAAGGCAAAATCGAGATTTCTATCATGAAGGCAAAATCGAGATTTCTATCGTGAAGGAAAAATCGAGATTTCTATCATGAAGGCAAAATCGAGATTTCTATCATGAAGGAAAAATCGAGAGGCAAATCGAGATTTCTATCATGAAGGCAAAATCGAGATTTCTATCGTGAAGGAAAAATCGAGATTTCTATCGTGAAGGCAAAATCTTGATTTCTTTCGTGAAGACAAAATCGAGATTTCTATCATGAAGGCAAGAAGGCAAATCGAGATTTCTATCATGAAGGCAAAATCGAGATTTCTATCGTGAAGGCAAAATCAAGATTTATATCGTGAAGGAAAAATCGAGATTTCTATTGCGAAGGCAAAATCTTAATTTCTATTGCGAAGGCAAAATCTTAATTTATATCGTGAAGGCAAACTTAATTTATATCGTGAAAGCAAAATCGAGATTTATATCGTGAAGGCAAAATCTTGATTTCTATTGAGAAGGAAAAATCTAGATTTTTATCATAAAGGGAAAATTTTGATTTCTATCGCAAAGGGAAAATCTAGATTTCCATCGTGAAGGTAAAATCTTGATTTCTATCGCGAAGACAAAATCTTGATTTCCATCGCGAAGGCAAAATCTACGATTCTTACCAAGCCAAAATTCGGATATTTTAGTAAGCCAAGATAATTCTCCAGTTGACTTTATCTTGTTTTCTTACAACTAAAATCCAGACTTAGAATGTAACAACAGATTGATAAAGCATTATAGTAGGTTTTAAAATGTTAATAAATCGAATTCTGTGTTCAGATTTGTCTCATTAACAACAGAAAACATTTCCTTCACTTTACCAATATACAAATTCATATACAGACACTCTATATCAGACTGAAACCTACTTCATGTACGCTAAACTAATTTCTTGTACGATTTTCTTTGTATATGTTTTTATGTTTACGAAATATAAGAGGTAAATCTGATCATCCCTTTGTAGTGTGGCATGTTTTATGCATTAGAATATCCCCCCCTCTCTCTCTCTCCTATATGTGTATGCGTGTGCATGTGCGAGTTCTTGTATATGTGTGAGATCACGTGATTGTATACGCGTGTGAAGCGTCTTTACATAAAGAATGATTCTAATTTTTTTCTTGCCCGGTTAAATCTTTGAGAATAATCTTGACAAGAAATATTCTTTTATAGATACTTTTATTACATTTTCTGCAATCTTAAGAATACCCCCCAAAAAAACAAAACAAAACAACAACAACAAAAACAACAAACAAAACAACAACAACAACAACAACAATAACAACAACAACACCCCCCAAAAAAACAATCTCCACAACAAACACAACAATAACAACAAAAAGCAAACAAACTCACAAACAAACAAACAAACAAACAAAAAACAGTTTTCTGTTCTGGCTTACCAAGAAATAAATTTGTTATCTAAATCAGCGTATATGGAAGCTTATGCTGAGCTTTGCTGATATACTTTTGCGGTTACGACTGCTCGTATACATTTTTTGTCATTTTATACCTATATCTCTACTTATTTGTACCAGTAACTTACATCTTATTTGAATATAGGAATATAAATCAAAGTATGTCTGTGAAAGTAGATAATCAGGATAAAACATATTTTATGCGGACAACGACAATGCACAGATATACTTATCTATATAAGCATATCTACTTGCCTAAAAGGAATTGTACACGGTGCCAATTCAATTTGGTGAGATCGTTTCAAAAATGCATTATAGAATAGCGTATTCGTAAGGTTAATTTTTTTTTTACAAAATATAGACACCATATTTGTTGGGTATCAATATTTAATTGTGAAACAAATCGTACATTCGAACTGTAATTTGACAGGACACGATTTTTGAACACAAATATTTCAACATAAAGCTCAGCTTTATGGATATAGATATACTAGTATCCTGTCCGGCAAAGACTTATATTGAACAGCTCTGTACGGATACTGGATGTTGTGCGGAGGATTTGTGAAGGGTGATGGCTGATAGGGACGGGGGGGGCTAGAGAGATAGTCTTGTGTATCAGTCTTGACAGCTCGACATGATGAATATTTTTTCTGATGATCCTAAATCCTACTCAGTGTTGTATATCTGGCCGCCATCCTTAGTTCCAGATGTAGTGAATAAGTAAGCAAGCCAATAAGAATCCTGTGTTATAGTATTCTTTGTAAGTCCGTCGTCCAAGATGGTCCGAGTGTCAATGACATAAGTTTAGAATCAGGCCTCTATTAATATAGCAGAAGCAGCAGCAGCAGCAGTGCCAGTGATTGGACAATAGGAATCTTTCTCGGGTCATGTGTTAGGCAACGAGTCTATAAGTAGAAGTGACCATTTGCCTCATGCCTTATATCACAAAATCCAACACTCAGTGGCGGAGGGGTTAGGTAAATACATACATGCCTGGATACTCCATAGTGGGTTGAACTACAGGGAATTACATGGATCAAGAGAGAGAGAGACAGAGACAGACAGACAGACAGACAGAGACAGGGACAGAGACATACAGACATACATACATACAGACAGATAGACAGAGGGGGGACAGAGAGACAGACAGACAGATAGACAGACAGTCTTGTGTATCAGTGTTGTCAGCTCGACATGATGAAGATGGTTCTGACATCCTACGCAACGGCGGAGGGAGAGTTGGGTAAATACATTCATACATGGACTCTCCATAGTGGGTCGAACTGCAGTGAATTAGAGAGAGAGAGAGTGAGAGAGAGAGAGAGAGAGAGAGAGAGAGAGAGAGAGAGAGAGGGGAAGAGAGAGGGAGAGGGAGAGAGAGAAAGTTAAATCAAGATAAGAAAACTGAAAGGAAAAGGAGAGTGACAAAGAGGTAAAGAAATAAATCAAGTAACAGTAACAGAAAATCGACGAACACTTACGTGAGGAGAGTTGGAAATTGTTAGATACAAATAGAAATCTACAACAATTTATCCCAGATGTTATTTCAGTGAAGTAAATGAATAAGGATATACAGACAGTGTGAATGAAGAGCAGAGGCATAAGATTATAGATCATTTTTATCAACTACCATGGAATATCCATGGATTCAGCCAGTATATATAACATTTGATGAATTAGTGTCAACGAATATTGTTGTATTGTCCTCGCCCGGAAAGGAAAGCAGAAGGACAACGAGAAAGATAAAAATATATATTTCAAAAGAAAGAGAAAGCGGAAGAGAGGTTTTCCGGTCAAGGAAGCAGGGAGAAGATAATTAAATATATAACAAATGTCCGTTATCAGATCAAAAGATAAAAATGCGTAGGCATATTAGCGGATGTAAAAACCAGATCAAAATATGCGTAGGCGTGTTGTCAATATAAAAGCCAGAGTGTCGAGCCGACAGACAGACAAACCCCAGCGAACAGCCGATAGCATCACGTCGGCTCCCGTCAACCCTCGGGCATTTTCCACTGTGAACACTCGTCGCCGTCTTCGCCAGCCACCGCCATTTTCATTGTGAAGCTATACGCCCCTCACCTACCTACACACCGAAGAGAAATAAAGAAGGGTCCTATTTTTGTATATACGTATCTGTTGTTTATTGAAGTCCAGTAGTCGGTAGTAGCTGACTACTACATACCCGCAACGACTACTGACTTACATGATTTAGAGTAGCAAAGAAGCCAATACGTAACATACAAACATGGACTATTTGGTCTCTAGAGAATCCAATATACATATTTACAAACCCTTCCCAACGAGTTGGATGTGACACAAGGTCAATTTCGTAAGCAGAGTTTGACTTCTTGCATTACCAAAGCTAAAAATCCCGGTGTGTCCTACGATTTACTCATAGCTGGAGGGAGTATTAGTATTATTTGAAATGCTAACAGCCTCGTCCAGGATAGGAAAACATCACGCCGTACCCATTTCCCACGACCATAGCCATTACACCACGCGCCTCCAATATGACATTCTAGTGTAAAAATGTGTTTAGAAATTGTTAGTATTGTTGGATTATTTGGTCCTATAAGGCGTGCTACAATACACCACTTAAATTCATAGACTAAGCAAGGCTACGTGGTTTAAACCTCAGCGAATCAAATGCCCGAATGCGTGACTAGTTGACTACTTAATCACTGATACTGAGAGACGTCCATTTGTAAACATTGATAAAGGACTTTCAATACTAAGGATCACCAAGGATCAACCAAAGGATTCTTTACAAAGGATTTCCAATTGACAAGCGCTCTTGCTTGAAGCCTAAAGGATGGCCCATAAAATCGTAGCAAGTATTTATCTAGACATTCAAATTCTTTGGTCTTTAAGGTGTTAATGTCCACCAAACAATTCTCAAAGGGTTAAATTTCTTCTTTTTTCTCCACAATAGAAAAAAAAACAACTACCAGTCCATTGAATATTTTCGAACAGGAAATGTACTTTAATAAAAATACAGGTAAAAAGAAGAAAAGGAAAAAATAAGTGGGGAAATATTATGTGAGAGAAGAAATGGAATAAAAATAAAAATAAAAAAAAAGAATGAAAGAAAAATAAAAAAAAATACACTCCTCAGGAATTTAATGACCCTCTTTGGTGAGTGAGGTTGTATAAAAAAAAAAAAAAAACAACGGAATCCGAAATAATAAAAAAATAACAAAAAACGAAACGAAAAAATGACTGAAATTACGAATACTACTGCGATCAAAAATTGCAATTTTTATAGCCAGGTAGAGGTAACATTTTGGACACAGGGACAATATAAAATCTGTCGAACAAAAAATTGTTGCTTTTACCACTTTTGCAGCAATTTTTTTTACTATCTTGCACAGCATATAAAATGCTGCAGTTGGATATGGCAAAAAAGTGTTTTCTTTTTCTAAAGTCGATTTACTTATTGTACAAATGAAAAAAACCAAAAAAAACAAACATGTTGCACGGTCGTATATAATACGAACCTATCTATCTATCTATCTATGTTAACACAGATATAAGGGAATTTGTGCTCATAAATACACACATAAAAGTAATTAAAATATGCAGTTATTATTACCCAAACGTATTTGTATGTATGAATATGCATATGTATGTATGTAAAGTCATAGAGATATAGATAGGTAGACAGATAGATAGATTCGTATCCCTTTTTTCATTTGTATAATAAGTAAATATCTATCAATCTATCTATCTATCTATCAATCTATCTATCTATGACTTATTGTACAAAAGAAAAAAAAGTTGCACGGTCGTATTTGATACGAATCAAATTACATTAATAATGTTAAATTTCTGAACTAAGTTAAGTTGGAAGAATATTAATATTAATAATGTTAAATTTCTTAACTAACCATTAATATTATTCCAACTTAACTATAGAGTGTTTTAATTGAATTGATGTTAATGATGTTTATACATGTATTTGGAAATTGAATAGACCAATGGATAAATAGTAGATGTTGGATGCTATGCGGATATACATATGTATGTGTGTAGGGGTTACGGTCCTCGCCTGTCAGTTTGACAGTCAGGGTTCGAATCACGCACAAGGCGGTCTTCCTATCTATGAGCTATAGGCCTGAGCTTATTAGGCCTAATAGGCCGAAATGTACATACATAGATTGATTTTTCTCGATTTGTTTAGCCTTACATTTGAATACGTATGCCTGCCTAATCAATTAATTATTAATTATTTAACTTTCAAAATTAGGTACGACTTCAAGCACATATTCTCCCCCAAAAAAATTGTCGGCTAAAAAAGCCATATCAAAACACATCGTTTGTGTATATACTTATCATACTGTCGGGTGAAAAAGTCACTATGAGAGGAATAGAAACCTACTTCTAAACAGAACGAAAAATCTAAGAAAGTCCGGTTGGTGTAGGGATTACGATCCTCGCCTGTGAGCTTGACAGTCAGGGTTCGAATCACGCACAAGGCGGTCTTCCTATCTATAGCTCTGCTGATGAGGCCTAATAGGCCGAAATGTACATACAGAGATTGCTTTTTCTCGATTTCTTTAGCCGTACATTTGAATAGGTATGTCCACCTAATTAATTAATTATTAATTAATTAACTTTCAAAATTAGGTACGACTTCAATTAAGCACATATTCTCCCAAAAAGATGTATGTATGTATATATATATATATGTGTGTGTGTGTTTGTGTATGTATATATTTTTTTCTTTTTTTTCTTCTAACTGATAATATATTCTTTAGAAGTGGTTTGTGTAGTAATCTAATACTACATTTTATATTAATTTTAGAGTATACCTACAATTCATTGTGGGTTCAATCAATCAGTAATTGATTTAAATGCAAAATCTTTATATTATTTATATAATTGATACCTTATGTACTTGGTTTTTTATATAGAAGATATTTTATGAAGACCATGAAGATATTACTGGTCTCTATACAATATTAACGCATATGGATAATATGTAATAATTTATTAAACCCATGTAATGTACTACAATATTAAAACTAGTGGAGTTTGAATTGTTTATCAATGTCATAATATTTTAACATTAGCGTTATGATTATATTAATGAGGGGTCAATTTTACTATGGTTATATGTAATGCAATTTGATATAATATATAATAGTAATAAAAATAACAATGATAATAATGATAATAATATTTATAATAATACCAGTGACATTGGTGTCATAAAATTGCAGTATGAACTGGATGGTATAAGTATAAATATACATTGAATATAAGTATAAATATAATATTATTTTTTAAAAGGGATATAACTAGTCTGATTTTAATTTTATTTATTTCAAACAAATTTATATTAATGTATTCTACTTATTTCATTTTAATTTTAATTTTATTTTAATTTTTATTTTAACCTGATTTATATTCTTACTTTTCTTTTAAATTGTTCTTTCTTTTTTTCTC
>CM042152.1:586449-611449 GCA_023376005.1 Doryteuthis pealeii
GAGAACTTTTCTCATCGTACTTCCATTCTGTCCAATCAAAATAACACACAAAAGAGAACTTTCCTCATCGTAGATAGATAAATAAATACTGTGTTAAGAGTAACAAAAAACCTCAGATATTCGGGAACACTGTTTCCTAGATATAAGTTTAAATAAATAAATAAAAGGTCAAAGTTTTCAAACTAAGAAGTACGTTAGGCTTAGATAGATGAATTGGTTTAAAGGAAAAAAAGTAACAAAGAAAGACTCGAAGTAAGTAAAGAATATTAGTAACAAGAGAAAATAGTTCGTATATTCATAGACTGAAGATGGTTGACAGTGTGTTTGAAGGGAGGGGCTAGAGATGGTTGGGATGTGTAGTGGGTCGAACTCGTATATAAAAAATTGACATTCCCGTTACAGGAACTTAAAAAAAAACAATGGCAGACTTCAAAATGAAGGAATAAAACTGACTGGAGAAATCACCAAAGAAATAATAAATAGAAATGAATAAGAAAATACATAGAAAAATTGGAAATAGGAACAAAAAGTGTGTGTGTGTTGTCGGTGTGTGTGTGTGTGTGTGTGTGTGTGAGTGGGAGAGAGAGAGAAAGGAGAAGAGAGAGAGAGAGAGAGAGAGAGTGTGAGAGAATGTTAGACTGAAAAGCAGATAAAAGCAGGAGGGGGGACAATTGGTGTAACTCTAGAAGAATGAATTGATATATGAATATAAAAGAATCAAGAGTCATTCAAGGAATGAAAGAAAGAAGAAAAAAGAAGGAAATCATTGATAAAAAAATGTACAAGAACATCAGAAGAAGAAAGAAAGAAAGAAGAAAAGAATGAGTAAAATAAAGAAAAAAAGACGAAGGAAAAAAGGAAGGGAAAAAAGATAAAAGGGGAGGGAGAGAGAGAGAGAGTGTGTGTGTGTGTGTGAGAGAGATAGAAAGATAGATAGAGAGAGTGAGTGTGAGAGAGAGAGAGACAGACAGACAGACAGACAGACGGAGACAGAGAG
Source organism: Doryteuthis pealeii (assembly GCA_023376005.1). Taxonomy (NCBI): domain Eukaryota; kingdom Metazoa; phylum Mollusca; class Cephalopoda; order Myopsida; family Loliginidae; genus Doryteuthis; species Doryteuthis pealeii. The sequence continues at coordinate 587,447 of CM042152.1, forward strand.
TAATAGAAAGAAGAAAGCATTGGTAAAATAAAGAAAGGAAGACGAAGGAAAAGGAGGAAGGGAAAAAAGATAAAAGAGAGAGAGAGAGAGAGAGAGAGAGAGAGAGAGAGAGAGAGAGAGAGAGAGAGAGAGTGTGTGTGTGAGAGACAGACAGACAGACAGAGACAGACAGAGACAGACAGAGACAGAGAGAGTAATAGAATGTATTAAACTGAAAAAAACACCAGATAAAAGTAGAGGAAGACAATTGATGGAAATCTAGAAGAAAGAATGTAGATATATAAGTATAAAAGAGGTAAAAGTCCTTCAATGAATGAAAGGAAAAGAAAAAGGAAAGGAAATCATTAAAAAAAGTACGTGAAAAAAAATATAAAGAAAAAAGAAAGAAAGAAAGAAAGAAGGAAAGAAAGAGTAAAATAAACAAAATAAATTAGTATTATCTACGTTATTCGGACTATTGCCCCCATCTTTATCGTTATTTGTACTACGTTTCGGCCGATATGCCCCCCGCCCTTCTTCAGGTATTTCTTGTCTGAATCGGGAACCTTCTCGGACTCGGGAAGCTTCTTTTCGAACTCGGGAACTTTCTTGTCGTAATCGGGAGCCGTCACGAAACTTTAAAACCTAACCCTTTATTTAGTCCACGGGGGTATCCTGTTCTCATTCCGAAACCATAGCTGGGGTAGAGTTGTGTTAATTATTTTTCTAACTGCCTCCACTAAGGATTGAACTCGGGATCCAGAGATAACTGTCACTTAGAACTGTCTTAACCTAATAACTAAAAAAAAAAAAAAGAAGGTTCCCGAGTCCGACAAGAAATACCTGAAGAAGGCCGGAGAGCATATCGGCCGAAACGTTGTACAAATAACAATGAAGAAGGGCACAATAGTCCGAATAACGCAGATAATACTAATCTTCTAGCCTCATCTCAAACATTCAGAGAACTAGTAAATGAAATAAAGACGAAGAGAAAGGAGAAAGAAAAAGAAAGATGGAAGGGAATAAAAAAGGATAGAATAATATTAAAAGTAAACGAAAGTGGAAGAAAAGAGGAAGATATATGTTGCATAATCTATGTGATAGCATAGATTATTGACAAACACCGTGTAGCGAGAATTCAAAGAGCCCAAATGGAAAAATATAGACCGTTGGGAACTTTACTATTTAAGTAATCAGTTTACAACCAGACCTAAGTCAGGACAGACGTGTCCTATTTCGGTTGTGATTCCGCGCGGTGAATTAAAATGGGCTAAAAATAAAGCTTTGTTAAAGTAGTAACAAGTCTTGTTAATTAAATATGCATGACTTAAAAGATGCTCTTAATAAGAAGCCCTTAGAATAGAAGATACGACAAGAACTAAGAAGATAGAAAGAAGAATTATGACGGGCATGATAGCCGACATAGAAAAGGAAGAAGAAGGAAATGAAAACATGGCAACTAGACAAAGAAGCAACTAAGTTTCACAACTCTCTATCTTTCAGTCTGTCTTTCTCTATGTTGGTCCACTCTCTCTCTCTCTCTCTCTCTCTCTCTCTCTCTCTCTCTCTCTCTCTCTATCTATCTATCTATCTATCTCTCTATCTCTCTCTCTCTCTATCATGTGAAGAACACTATTGTTTATATACCTGCAACATGAGTATATAACACTTAAATATGATGAAAAAGACAAACATTTCGAAGAAGAAAAAGAATAGAATAAAGGAAAGATGAGAAAAAAGAAAAGAAAGTATAAATAAACAAGAAAAAAGAAAAAAGAAAAAAAAATCACAAAAAATAAAACAGAAAGAAACGTAATAGAAAATATGGAAATTCAATCTAAGAAAGGAAATAAAAGTAGAAAATTTTAGAGAGAAAATTAGTGAATCCAGTGCAGAAAACGCGCTTAAGTATATATTAGGGTTACCCGAATTTGTCGTCTGTTAGGTTTTTAAAAACAAATTAAAACTAATTAAATCTATTATTTAAGGTCAAACTTTTGTCTAAAATGATAAGTAGTAACATAATGACCATCATTAAAAAAAAAAAATCATTACATATGCAGCTTATTTTTAAAAGATTTAAAACGATTTGTTTTGGTCAATTTCAACGCTATCCGCCATTCAGCCTCTTTTTCAATGGTTCTACGTGCTTGTTAACAATTTTAACGTATTATTTTTTTACATTTTATTTTTCGATTTTCGGTACTTATTTTCTCATAGAACAGCAACTGTAAACATTTTTTTTGTTTCTAGTCATAAGTTCGGTCTTTTATCTCATTATTCATACTGTAATTAGTATCGAAAATGACCAACCCACAAAAATTTTTACGCCCCCATCATAAGGGGGGTCAAAATTAAGTGACCTGAAAAAAACGAGAAAGTTTTGAAATAAAATAAGTAATGCAATATAAAGATCATTCATTGATAGATAAACACTGAAAATTTCATTAAAATCCGATAATTCTCTGGTTTTTGGTTAATTATTTTCTCGGTGGGGGGGTTAAAGTCATTTTATCAAAAACGCATTTCGGGTATAGCTAGTATAAATAATGAAATGAAAAAGAGACAAAGGTCTTTCAAGGAATGAAAATTTTGTTTAAATTCATACACTTTAAAACGTACGCTAAATCCTTGAAAAACACCTCCAAATCGACCTGTTTTGATTATGTTTTGACGCAAGTAAAAAATACCTTATTAACTCTTGTAGAACGCCTTAAAACTATGAAATGAACGTTCCAACTGTATTTTCTAGCAAGAGTCTATTACCACACACCTTTTCTGATAGTTTGTACGGTCGAAACATTTTTCCCAAATTTTGGAAATCGAGCTTTGAAAACATTTTTTTTTACATCCAAGCGTGATATTTAAAAAAACAAACAAAAAAAACAAACAACCTGTATAGCAATATTGAAAATTAATAAAATAACATTGAATTTAGTATTTTTAGCAAACCTCGATCATGCCTGATAGTTTGCAACTTTGAATGAAACAAATGGATAAAGAGAAGGAGAACATAGACACCATCCCTGAAGAAGAAAAAAAACGTTGGTAGAAATGGGAAAGAAGAAAGAAACAGAAAATTATTAAAATAAAAAAAAAGATGACTTCAACGAATGAAAAAAACGAGAAAGAGAACATATACAAAAAAAGAGCAGAAAGGGAAAAGAAGAAGGAAAGAAAAAAGAAAAATTGTGTGTAAAATAAAGAAAGGAATGGGGACTTTAAAGACGAAAGGGAGGGCGAAAGAGAAGGAGAACACAGACATACCTCCCCTATAAAAAGAAAAGAAAAAAAAGGAAAAAAAAAGGAAAAAAAAGAAAAAGATTTGTTGGTTGATTGGTTTATTGGTTTTAACGGCATATCAACCCGTCTGGGGTTATGTCATGTTAACGGTTAGGAAGTAATATATGTCGTGTATTTATATTTATACTAAAAGAAAAGAAAGAAGCAAGAGAATGAGTAAAATAAATAAAGACGAAAGCATAAAGAAATTGATGGAAGAAAAGAAGAAAACGATTGATTAAAACTGAAATTAAACGAAAAAGAGAAAAAAAAGAAAAAAGAATAAGAAATAGACGAACACACCAGAGAAGAAAAAAGAATAACAGAATGACAGAATGAACGAATGAAGGAATATAACAAATGAAAAACAGAATAAATAAAACAGAAAAAAAGAGCCCCCACCCCACCCCCTGAGAAAAAAACAAAGAAAAATGGAAGCAAATTTTAAACAATCGGCTTTTTAAAAAAAATGAACGATGCAAAGAATATAAAAAGAAAAGAAATACCAAAACCATTTCAGTCGTGAATGTTCATTTTTACATCCACTTGATAGAGCAAAGCTCTTTAAACATGAACGCTGTGATTCTTTTCGCTTTCTTTTTAAGAGAAAGTTTGCGGCGGTAGGGTACGATCGAGTGGCAAGAACATATTTGATCTTGAAAAAAAAAAAAGCTCAACTGTCTGCTTACGGCTGTCTCTCCAATGCCGCCATTCCGATTTCTCTGCCACGGGCATAGTCAGTTTCAATAAGATGGCGTTGAATAAACGTGACGTTAGGACTCAGTTTGGCTCACATTGCTCGCTTCAAATGTCGGTCAAAATTGTGGTCGTTAGCAAAAAAAAAAAAATAAATAAATAAATAAAAAAATTAAACAAAGATAAAGAATGAGTAAATAAAGCAAAAAAAAAAAGCCAACAAAAACGAATATGAAAATATGAATAACTAAAATAAAGAAGAGAAAAAAGATACATTGTCTTGTGTTTGTTCGGAAACGATTATCAGGAAGGTGGTTTGATATTTTCCTGGGATTTCTTTGATGTCGTAAGTCGGAAATAAAAAAAAGCGCCCGTCACTGCAGTAGAGGAAAATAAACTGTCAGAAACTGATTTCCTCTCTTGTAACGACATAACAAATGATAAAGATGACAGTGAATGTAGAAGGTGGGTAAACAAATGTTTATACTACGCAGAACAGCATTATTCGTTATTACTTGCATTTTAAGCAAGTGTATGGGTTTTATGTTATCTACACTATTTCTATGACATTTTAGATGAGGTTTGCTAATTAGTATTATTTCGATTATTCAGACTATTGTCCTCAACTTATTGTAATCTGCATGGGTATTATATATATATATATATATACTAGCAAATATATGCACCCTCCGGGTGCAAGTATTTAAGTTTTAATGTAATGAAATATCGTATTAAATTAGAAACACTAATAAAACTAAATAAGAATGCAGATAAAAAGAATTGGAACAGAGGGGGATATAATCGAAAAATAGAACAACTGAAATTTACTCTTCCATCACTCTCGTCTTTCATTGTTATTTTTTCTAATTTAAGTATTGAGTTAAAAGAGGAAGTAAAGAATAAAATGACAGTTATCTTTTCTTGTTAATGGATTTCATTTAAGATTCATTGAAGAGATTTTTGCTTATATTCATTAAAATAAAACCAAACAGTTAGAAACTAATAATACTAAGCATATATTTATTAAAATTACATTTTTAATATCAATATGCAAATTAGCCTTCCCGTTCACATTAAACCGCTATTTTGTTGTATATATAAATACAATTGCATGTTGTTAGTATGTAGATATGGTTAACAGTAAATAATGTAAAACAATTTTATTAATAATTGAGGTTAAAATAAGGATAAATTGGTGAATGTGACGTCAATTACTAAGGAATTGTGACTTGAGTAGTGATTTTAGTTTCGATTACAGACAGAAAAACACACAATCTTCCATTATAATAAGATATATATATATATATATATATATATATATATATATTTGGAGAATATGTGCTTAATTGAAGTCGTGCCTGATTTTGAAAGTTAATTAATAATTAATTAATTAGGCGAGAATACCTATTCAAATGTAAGGCTAAACAAATCGAGAAAAATCAATCTCTGTATGTACATTTCGGCCTATTAGGCCTCATCAGCAGAGCTATAGTTAGGAAGACCGCCTTGTCAGGGTTCGAATCACGCACAAACAAAGAAACAAAGAATCTTTGCATATACACAGTTAATATATCTATTTGGAAAATACATCTACAAGATGCGTTGGGATGCATCGTCAGTAATGTTTTCCCTGTGTTCATTACCAGTTTCGGGTCTTTCAACATTATACTGGTTCCCACAGTCCAAAATGTTAAATTTCGGGCTTGCATCCCAGCAATATTTTGCTACTTCATTGTGTGGCATCACATTTTTAAGTATGGCATTTTGCGTCAGCGTTGGTTTATAAGAGATTCCTTGACCATGCCGAGGTTGAGAGGTGGCATCCCATTGGCCAATGCTATTTGCTTTGAGTACCGCCGGCCAATGGGCACCCTCCTCTCTGTCTCAGCATGTGCCATAGTTGTTAAAAAGGCAGAGATCTATATACAGATCAAATTTTTCTCTGAATTTTTCCACCCCAGCTATGGTTAGCAGAATGAGAACAGGATACCCCCCGTGGACTCAATAAAGGTTTAAGTTCCGAGATGGCTCCCGATTACGACAAGAAGGTTCCCGAGTTCAAAAAGAAGGTTCCCGAGTCTAAGAAGTTTCCCTAGTCCGATAGGAAATACCTGAAGAAGGCCGGAGGACACATCGGCTGAAACGTTGTACAGAGAATAATGAAGATGAGAACAATAGTCCGAATAATACAAATAATACAGATCAAATTTTGTCATGTAATTTATTACATAGTTCCCCAAGATTCCCTGCTAAATTATTAGTATCATCTTTTCTGAAAGCATACAAATTAATTTTCAAATTTTGTACGCTATTTCTGTTTTTGCTCTCATTAGGCGATTTATTGATCCGAAATAAATTTAACAATTTTAAATTAAATATTTTCCAGGAGTGGCAATAATATGATTAGTTTTGTTTCATTGTGTTCTTGAAATGATGATTCACGCTATTTTCCCGTGGCAGAAAATATAAACTATATCCTGTTTAAAAGATATCCCTGCTCACGCCCTACACTTGGGAAAGGTATGCAACAAATTATTCTCTCTCAATTCATGGGTAAATAGTAGGGCAGACTGGACTCTTTAAACTTGGTCTGGAAAATGTGACTGAATGTTACACCTACTGTCAGTTTAATGCAAAGATAGCTTAAATAATTACTCACCAAATTGAATTCAGGGGTCAGAAGTGTAGGACGCCCAGTGAGAACCGAACTCACAATGGTCAAGATTAGCTTGTTAACCAGTACACCTTGAAACGTTCCCCGTCGATGGGCTAAGTTAAAGAATATTGCTTATCCTGCCAAAGTGCAAAGAAAAAAAAGTTAGTCGTCGGGATGGCCTAATGTCGGTATCAGCCAGATAGTGAGGAGTCTATCCCCTTTTCACTAGTGCTAGACCAAGGAATTATCTTAGCGTCTGAGGTGGAGCGCCACACCTACCATCAGCTCCCACTTTACCGCACAGTTCCCTGTGCTACTCATACGCTGAGTTGGCGAGGGCCGGTATCGAACACGGAACCTTGTGGTTCCTAGCCGAACGCTCTACAATTGAGCTAAACTTGTTTAAGTGTTCGTCTATTGACTAAAAAATATCGATTTTTCATGAGATATACAAGGTGTCCAAAAAGGGGTCAGAAGTGTAGGACACACAGTGAGAACCGAATTCACAATAGTCTGCCAGATTAGCTTGTTAACCAGTACACCATGAGACGTTTCTGTCGATGGGTTAAGTGAAAGAATATTGCTTATCCTGCAAAAGTGCAAGTAGTGTTCGTCTATTGACTTACAAATATCGATTTTTCATGTGATATACAAGGTGTCCAAAAATCTATGTGGTGTTGGTATCCGTTAGTCTCGCGAGACTTGGAATCTGCACTTGGGTCTGAACGCAGGCATTAAAGATATCTAGATGCTGACATGAAAAAGTCATTTACAGATAAGACAGTCATTCGCAATGAAAAAAAAAAGCGAAGCTTTGATTTTAAAAAGAAAAGTTTTATAAAACTTAAATAAATACATTATTTGTCTGAATCTTTAAGGGTGAGGTTTTGTATTATTTAGATTTTTCGTTGTACGCAACATTATTTTTATACTAGAAGTGGCTACCCGGCGTTGCCTGGGTAGTGGGGAGGTAAAAGTTAATCTCACAGATCCATTCTTACTGAATCACGAGTTGGTTTGGTTTGTTTTGTTTTACGGCATATCAACCTCAGTGGGTCATTTAATGCCGATAAAGTTTTGAAATAAATCAATTCTTAATGGATAATACAATTTTTTTAAAATACATTTTTCTATTTAACCCATAGATGGGACCCTAACAGGTACTACCACTCCCGGTCAGAGTGGTCCACGAAGCAATGGTGATGAAGGGGTGCTCCACATTCCCCAAACCTCCAAAACTTGAACCTCACCATCAGATAGAGTTTAACGTCATTCCCAGGACATGTAGACTCGCAGCCACTGCCTTCTAGCACCCATATGATAAAAAGGGGTTGGGGCTTGCCATAAGGGCAATAGGGTTGGGAAAACATATAGGTGCTAGGACTTGACGTGACCAGCCGATTGATCGGAGGGGGCCTCTCCGACCGCCCATCTAGCCCAAGATAGGGCCAAAGTGGAGTATTGCATGTCATGAACTGCTCATCCACCTGGGCTCTATCCTTATGCATCACGGGTCGCCACCCACGGCCAACAGTGGCCCCATTGGGGGAGTCTTACCCTTCTGCAGATGTGCAGTCAGTGCATTCTAACGCCCCAGCCGACAGGGCGGTCACGGTTTGATCCTCGCAGGATGCCCCATTAAAATCTCTATGTAAAATAACCTTGTGTTGATCCAGCTGCTCTGAAAAGAAAAATTAATGTCTACTATTTAAAATATCAAATCCAAAAACTTATAGGCTGTTATCATTAAAATATCATTCTTTTAATTATCTTCACTAATATAAATCAAACCTTCATTATTTTTGCTCAAAAACAAGGTCCGGTGATAGTGAATGTGTATATATATATATGTCGTTATTTTTTTTTTCGAAGTTTCCTGCGGACATACACATAAACACAACTTCCGTTTATATATGTATAGATGTACAAGGTTTCGGCTGATGTGAGGTCTAGCCTGCTTTCAGATGTTTCTTGGCGAATTTGGTAACCTCAGGGAACTCGGAAGTCTTCATGTCGAAATGGGGAACCTTTACGTAACTTCAAACCGAACCCTTTATTTAAACCATTGGGGTAGATTTCTCGTTCTTTTCACCAAAACCGGGTACATCGTCCGAAATGTTGTGTATATAATAATAAAGTTGAAAACAACAGTAGAAAAAATCTAAATGATACAAATTAAATAAAGACGTGTGCAGAGATATATAATTGTTTTGCCAGGAGGCTTAGAATATACTTACTGTATCTCTTGTAGAGAAGTACATCAATACTAAACTGCATCTGATAGTAGACTCCAGATCTGGGAAAAGTTGAATACCCTTTCATTGCCATAGGTTTACTCATACTGAAATTGTAGTAGTTTTATAGGTTCCAGATATTATCCTCGTATCCCACTTGTACAAGGTCAGACACAAGGCCCTATCAACGTGGGACCACCTACAAGCCGAGACTCATTGGACGGGTTAACAAATTGCGTCGATCCCCTCGGCATTCCCCTCAAGCGTGGCGACTCAGGCACTGGGCAATAAACCCAGCCCTGCCCCTTTAAATCGAGGAGGGCAGGTGTTGCCTGGGGGGATGGTCCCCTAGGATCGACGCATGTGGTTAAAGAACCAGGTTCCAGCTGAGACTAAAATAGTATCTATCACTTTCTCTCTTTGTTTCTTTCTTTAGCATATTCTACCCATCTTATATTCTTCCATTATCTACCGTTCTTCTTTCTTTCTTTATTTCTTTCTTTCTTTCTTTCTTTATTTCTTATTTCTTTCTTTCTTTCTTTCTTTCTTTCTTTCTTTCTTTCTTTCTTTCTTTCTTTCTTTCTTTCGTCCCTTATGATCCATCTTTTCACATGAAACAACAGCCAACCAACAAAATCAACAAAAAACCTTCGTGTATATTTCAAATCATATTTCCATCAATTCTTTTACCATATTGATTAATCACCTTATATTTTTATTCGGATATTATTATGGAAAATAAAAGGTTTTTTGGTTTGGTTTTGTTTTGTTTTACGGCATATCAACCTCAGTGGGTCATTTAATGCCGATAAAGTTTTGAAATAAATCAATTCTTAATGGATAATACAATTTAAAAAAAAATACATTTTTCTATTTAACCCATAGATGAGACTCTAACAGGTACTACCACTCCGGGTCAGAGTGGACCAGAGAGCAATGGTGGTCAAGGAGTGCTCCATATTCCCCAAACCTCCAAAACTGGAACCTCACCATCAGATAGAGTTTAACGTCATTCACAGGACATGTAGACCCTCAGTCACCGCCTTCTAGCACCCATCTGATAAAAAGGGATTGGGGCTTGCCATAAGGGCAATAGGGTTGGGAAAATCATATAGGTGCTAGGGCTTGACGTTACTAGCCGATTGATCGGAGGGGGCCTCTCCGGCCGCCCGTCTAGCCTAAGATAGGGACAAAGTGGAGTATTGCAAGTCATGAACTGCTCATCCACCTGGGTTCTATCCTTAAGCATCACGAGTCGCCACTCACGGTAAACAGGCGGCTCCATTGGGGGAGTCTTACCCCTCTGCATTCTAACGCCCCAGGCGACAGGGCGGGAAAATGAAAGGGAAAAGTTTTTAAACCCTCTCTCTTTATTAAACATTGCTTTTCCTGGTCTCCACTATTTTTTTCTTTATATAGATTTATTAACCTATCCGCACGAGCAGGATGTGACACAATGTCAATTTCTTAAGTTCAAAAGGTTTGAATTTAGAGTTTTCCTTCTCCTAGACTGGTAACCTAACCATCTTTAAAGAACCTAAACTGCTATGATATTTATACATAGCTGAAGAGAGAATTGGATTAATACGTTTCCCAAGGGTTTTAGCGCTATGTGAAATGCCAACAGCTTCATCCATTAATTGAACTCGGGTTGACGAGTCTATTTCCCTATGATTTCTTCTTTATATAAGAGCGTGTGCTTGGTCATTGAATAAAAAACACACAGACAGACATACATTATTTTTCTATTATATATAGATAGGTATAGCTAGGAGGTTACGTATTAGCGGTTTCAGAATGGAGGATATTAATCTAACTTCATTCAAGTTATTTGTTAAGTTGTTTAATAACGATGCTTAATCGAAGGAAGAATTTCAATCTGTTATTTGGAATGGTTTGACTTCTAGCTGGCAGCGGTGTGCTCTCTTAACTTTTTCAAGAGTTTATCTTAAATTTGGATAATATTTTCCTCTCTCCCCACTAATCCAAACGTTGTTGGTTCTTTAACCTTTTACTTACCGATTAATCGCATTGAAGAATCTGGTGAACACACTGACAAAGAAGTCTGCTGTAGCGATCATCAATGAAAATACCATTCTGTTATTCCGAAATTTGACTATCAAGTTCTCTCTAATATTCTAAAAAACATAAGATGCAGAATACAGTTTTCACCCGACACACACACACACACACACACACACACACATATATATATATATATATATATATATATATATATGTTATAGTGTGTACAGAAATAACCTACTCGAGTTTCACTATAAGGATCTTCAGGGTTAAATCCACTGAATTAATCAAGATAATGATCAATTCCAGTTAACTGCAGGAGTTCATGTTTTAATTATAATTACAACATAATTATAATTACAACAGGAACTCCTGCACTTAACTGTAATTAATGAATATATTGGTTAATTCAGTGGATTTATCCCTGAACATATTATGGTGAAACTCGAGTATGTTATTTCTGTGTACACAATAATATTATCCGCTGACTTATCCGAGTAACACTGGTACCCACCAAATATTGAGAACAATCCAATATTTTTTCCGGTAAGTCATTCCACACACACACACACACACACACACACACACACACACACACACATATATATATATATATATATATATATATATATATATATATATGTGTGTGTTTGTGTGTGTGTGTGTGTGTGGAATGACTTACCGCTCTTCTAAGGAATGGAGCACTTTGTGACGGCCTTTACACGCAAAGCGATGTGTGTATTAAAACAGTTAAAATCCCCTTCCCATTCTGTAAGTGAAGACAGCCTAATGGTTACGGTGCCGGACTGACACCCAACCGATCGGATTTCAATTTCGGCTGTAGGTAGCTTACAAAATGTCTAGCCACACTGAGGAGACTTGATAAGTCGAAACACGTGTCTGTGGATGACCCTATATATATATGAAGAATAACAAATTGTATAAATCTGACAAAATGTGATTGAAAATTGAAGAAAAACGAATACAACGTTTTATCCGTTTTTCCTCAACTTTTAATCTCATACACACACACACACACACCCACCCACACATATATATATATATATATATATATATATATATATAACCTTATGAAAACTTTAATTTATCAGAAATAAATTTATTTTGGTTACCTTTGCCTCTTCTAGTCTGACTTCATAAAAGACAAGAATTACATATTAGGTCCCAATACATAAAAGTGTGCATATACATTGATATCTATATGTATGCTAGAAAATAATGTTGGTGGGGTTGCAGTTGACACCCATGTACCCGATAGGTAAAGGGTTAAGACCTGGTAAAAGCGACGTTATTTGTTATTTCAATAAAGTCTTTTTTTTGCTCCCCGAAGATACGTTCATATGCGAACAAGCAAAAGTTTATGCATTTAAACGAAAAAAAAAGAAGAAAAAAAAAAAAGAAATATCTAATAAAAAGGTCAAACCTTAACTGTAGATGGCGCTACTATCGATTGAAAAGAAAAGAAAAGAAAAGAAAGAAATAAAGAAATATGGTTGCAGACAAGTCACAATTCTATCGATTGGAGACGGCTATAATAAAGACGAAGAAAATGAAGACCTGAAAAAGCGAATGGTAGAATGTTGGCCAAGTCCTTCTTGAAGGAAATTAAATTCCTTTAACTTCGTTAACGCCGAAGAACCCTCCGAGTGCTGCTGTCAACTAAATTACGCCCGCTTTTCATGCCGACCAATGCAGGTGGGTTTCCGTGGGATTCTATGCGCATGTGCAGAAGTGGGTGTTGCTGCGGTCACTTTCCCCGCGGGACAATAAACCACGTGACACAATGAACGAAGCATAAAAGTATTCAGCTGAATAATGAGGTCAAGAATGCGAATTAAAAAAAAAGTCCACATGAATAAGTGGTAAGAAAAATATTCAACTAAAAGAGAGCATTTAGCTTATTTTATCTACTTAACTTTTCTAAGTCTGGCACAAGGCTAGTATCAGCAACCTGACATCATTATGGAGGATTATTGAAATACCACTACATTTTCATAAGAATGTGAATTAAAAAAGCCCACATAAATAACTGGTGAGAAAAATATTCAATAAAAAGAGAGCATTTAGCTTATTTTATCTACTTAACTTTTCTAAGTCTGGCACAAGGCTACTATTAGTATGGTGTCTTAAGCACTTACCCTGACATCTTTATGGAGGGTTATTGAAATACCACTATATTTTCATTAGAATGTAAATTTAAAAAGCCCACATGAATAACTGGTAAGAAAAATATTCAATAAAAAGAGATCATTTAGCTTATTTTATCTACTTAACTTTTCTAAGTCTGGCACAAGGCTAATATGAACATGGTCTCTTAAGCGCTTACCCAGACATCAGTATGGATGATTATTGAAATACCACTACACTTTCATTAGAAATAAAGTAAATAAAGTAGACGGGGTGGTCTAAAGTCGGTATCAGCCAGACAGCGAGGGACTCTATCCCCTTTTCACTTGCGCTAGACCAAGGGGATTGTTTTCAAGCCTCTGAGGTGAAGCATCACACCTACCATCAGCTACTAACTTTACCGCACTGATCCCTGTGCTACTCATACGCTGAGTTGTCGAGGGCCGGTATCGAATCAGGAACCTTGCGATTCCTACTGAAGTACTCTACTGACTGTGCTAAACCGGCCCTATGATAATCTATCGAGATATGAAAGGCATAGGCTGCTTTAGACTGATTAGTGATAAGAGAAATCTGATATCCCTGATAATGTAAAGCCAACATTTTTCCTAGTCGTAGCTGGATCAGTGCTACTGTACATCATGATCATCATCATCATGTCGCGCACGCAACACGGATATCCATGACAATCTCTCACCAACCTTCCCTATCATTCATCGCCCCTGGGAGTTCTTCCGCGCAGCAGCCAGCATCGTCACATAGTTGATCAATGTTGGTCCTTTGTGGGCGGCCCACATTAGCATGTCCATGTATTGGCTTCCACAGAGAACGTCGCTTATGAGCTCGTCCTTGCTTCTTCAACAATGTCCTGCATGCCTGGTCCGTCACATCCGGATAGTTTGTGAGATGGGGCCATATAGTTGCTTCCAAATAGTTTTCTTGTTTTCTGAGCAAAAATAATAGATTGGATTACACATTAAATATCACCAGGGCTTGGTTTTTGAGCAAAATAATGAAGATTTGATTATATTCGTGAAGATAATTAAAAAATGAAATTTAAATGACAACAGCATGGATTTTTTTTCATTACACATAAATCACCAGGGCTTGGTTTTGAGCAAAATAATGAAGATTTGATTTATATTCGTGAAGATAATTAAAAAATGAAATTTAAATGACAACAGCATGGATTTATTTTTCATTACACATTAAATATCACCAGGGCTTGGTTTTTGAGCAAAATAATGAAGATTTGATTTATATTCGTGAAGATAATTAAAAAATGAAATTTAAATGACAACGGCATGGATTTTTTTTCATTACACATTAAATATCACCAGGGCTTGGTTTTTGAGCAAAATAATGAAGATTTGATTTATATTCGTGAAGATAATTAAAAAATGAAATTTAAATGACAACAGCATGGATTTTTTTTTCATTTAATATTTTAGATAGTAGACATTAATATTTCTTTTCAGAGTAGCTGGACCAATGCAAGGTCTATTTTTTTTACAAAGGAATTTAAATGGGGCATTACACGAGGATTCAACTCACGATTCAGTAATGATGGATGTGCGGGACTAACTTTTAAAAAATCCACCTCTACCCAGGCGACGACGGTTAAGAAGGCGAACTGTGAATTCAACCCAGATTTAATTCTCTTAAAAATTGATCTTGTGTCACAGGCTGCTCCTGTTGGAGGTTGGATAATCTCTCCAATCGCCCATATCAGCCATCACACATGGTAGGTCCCTCGCACAGCATACAAAATCCACACGGAGCTAATTGGTGAAGTTTTTTGTTGATCAGCCTACATTGGTGTGTCCGTCCAATGTTTAAGTATACACAGGAGAATGTCAATTATTAGTTCGTCCTTGCTTCAAAATTTTCCTGTATGCCTTATTTGTCTCACTCGGGTGTTTTGTTTGATGGGGGTAAATGCCCAAATAGAATTTTTTAGTGGGGGGATGCATCCTTGTGTTACTTCCATCTATCTCTTTTTTCTAATCGCTTTATTAGAGTCCAATTTGTGCAGCTGTACAGTAGCTTCCTGGTGGGGTGCTGTTTCCACGACTTGTTCAAGACTGCACGCAGCATTCTTGTGCAGCTCCCATCTAGCTTATTCCCAAGGCGCTTTGTTAGGGTCCAAGTGGTGCAGGCATACAGCAGTACTGATATAACCACAACCTGGAAGAATTGTCGATTTATCTTGTCAGTGATATCGGATTTCCATCTGACTGATAATTTGTTTGTGGCCGACCATGCCTTTCCTATACGTGTATTAACATCGCTTTCTGTGGATGAGATATTACTACTATGGATAATTTGACGTAAATAACTAAGGGAATTGTGACTTGAGTAGTAATATAGTTTTTGTTACAGGCAGACAAACATACAATTTCTATTATAATAAGATCTTTTTTCTTCTGAATAGTTTCAAGTTGTCCTCGGATTTCGACTTCTTTGTATATTCTATTGAGTGCAACAATAACGATTTGTCCTAATGTCAACGTGATATTCCACCATTTATTTATTCCTTTTTTTCCTGACAATTTTTTTTTTAAACCAACAATTCCCAACTCGCTGTATCTGGTATTAAAAAAATCGTTTTTGTTTACGTATTACAAAATTCGGTCTCATGGCGCAGATAAGGTGTTTTCAAAAAAAAAAATTTTTTTTATAGAATTTCTAAATTCCAAATAATCTGACCTGGTCTATTTTGCAGCACATCGACTTTATTCTTCCATTTGTTCAGCAAGATCAATTCCACAAAAAATATTGTATTGAAATATTATATATAAAAAATATTATATAAAATATTATTATATAAAAATAAATTATATAGAAATATATTATATAAAAACATTGTATTAAAATATTATATATTTTCTTTTTCTTCCCTTTCTTTATAATAAAACGGAATTGTCAAAATTTAACACTCATTAGATTATTTCTAATGAGTGTTAAATTCATCATATAAGCAACACCAGATAATCAGGATTTACATTTTAGAATTTCATCTTGGACGACTTGGACAGTCTCATTTTTAACCACTGGTGTTACAAGATGATAATGGTCGGAAGATTAAGGAACAAGCGTATCAATATACAAACCTTGTGGCTTCTAGCCGAACGCTCTACCGACTGAGCTAACCCGGCGTTTGAAAATAAGTTTCCCATAAATTAAAAAAAAAAGTAAAGTCGTCAGGGTGGCCTAAAGTCGGTATTAGCCAGACAGTGAGGGAGTCTATCCACTTTTCACTCGCACTAGACCAAGGAGATTCATTTGCCGTCTGAGCCAGAGCGCCACAATAACCCAGCTCCTCACTTTACCGCACAGATGCCTGAGTTCGATACCGGTCCTCGTCAACTCAGGGACAGTCGAGACTATAGTGTCTGGGCGTAATGTAATCACGGATGACGCAATTCCATAATACACCCCGAAAATAGATTTATATAACTGCACAGCACTGCAAATATTTACCCAACCCAGCAGTATTGAGCAGAAACTCCACGAAATACAAGTTATTGGAGGATGGCGACAGGCCACAGAAGTATTAGAAGAGAAGAAGTACTCTCGCCAGATTGCGTATTGGGCACACACCACATTACCCATTCGTACCTGTTAAAAGGGGAGGATGTCCCAGTGTGCCCAACATGCAAAGTACAACTTACAACCAAGCATATCCTTCTAAATTGTAACAGACTTAAACATATCCGCGCCAATTACTATCAAGCAAGAAACCTGAGAGACATCTTTAAGAATACACACCCTGAAAACACTCTAAATTTTATTAAAAAAAGTAACCTTTTCAAAAATATAACAGAACATAACCAATTATCTCCATAGAACCACTACTTTAAAGACTGAAATCCAAAATAACCTTTTTGGCATTAAATGACCCATAGAGGTTGATATGCCGTTAAACAAAACTTAAAACTAAAAAAAGAAAACAAACAAAAGAAAAAAACAATAGTATCAGTTAAAATACACCCTTGTCTAAATTAATTAAAATCACCCCATTATTTTTTTTCTTTCAACATACGGTCAGTTTTAGACACACTGGAGTGACGGAGTGTAATTAATTTCTATTTTTTTCCTCAGAGTAGGTCATTTGTATATTTAGCAACCCCTCCACACTACAACACAAGGCCAATTGCTTAAGCAGAGTTAATCAGGTTTGAATTCAGAGTTTTCCTTCTCCTAGACTGGTTACCTAGCCATGGTTTAAGAGCCCATTTTGTTCTACTATATACCTATAGCTGGAGGGAAAATAGTTTGTACATACCTTTCCAAAGGGTATTAGTACTTACTTCAAAATAAGAAAAGTAGGCCGTCCATTTAAAGGATGTCTATATACATTTACCAACCCGTTCTCACGAGCAGGATGCGACACAAGGTCAATTTCTTAAGCGGAGTTTAACAGGTTGAATTCAGAGTTTTCCTTCTCCTAGACTGGTTACCTAGCCATGGTTAAAGAGTCCAGTCTGCCCTGCTATTTACCCATAGCTGGAGGGAGAATTGGATTCATACCTTTCCCAAGGGTATTAGCGCCATGTGAAATTCCAACAGCTCGTCCAGGATTTGAACTCGGGTCGACGTGTCCATTTCCTACGACTCTAACCATTATACCACGCACCTGCAGTCATTAGGCCATTTGTAGTGGTGAGCAGTAATATGAATCTATTTTCGGTGTGTATGATGGAATTGCGTCATCCGTGATTACACCACGCCCAGACACTATAGTCCCGACTGTTGATTAGTTAGTTGTCTTACGGCCATTGTCTGCAGTGGACATTACTCCAAGAAAGCGCACAGAAATTGAAACGCTGCACAAACACACTGTCAGGCTTTTCAGTAGGGCTAGACCAAGCAGATTGTTTTAGCGTCTGAGGTGGAGCGCCACACCTACCACCAGCTCCTTACTTTACCGCACAGATCCCTATGCTACTTATACGCTGAGTCGGCGAGGGTCGGTATCGAACTAGGAACCTTGTGGTTTCTAGCCGAAAGCTCTACCGACTGAGCTAACAAGTTAAACAATTCGATTCTGAATTTTTAATACTGATCTCAATTATAAGCGAACATTTACAGCTACAAATGGATAACATACATTTTCTAAAACAACTGTCATCTTCAAAGTTTACGCCACACTTCTTTTACGTCATGCACTGGCGACAACCGCAAAGAACACAATAGCGAATTTTATTATCGCACAAACGTCTCATAAGAATTACTATGAGCCAACAAAAGCTTCTTTGGAAATTTTAAATAAAAAAAAGAAGACGTTTCTTGCAATAAACTTGGCGTTGTCTAAACGAACAAAACGAAAGTCGGAAGCAGAAGCGATTACCGAAGACGCCATAACGGATTAAGCCGTCATTGAAGCCACGGAAGTGCGTGGTAGCCATATTAAATTCGTGGTCACAGTCATTAGATTATCAAGGGGCAGTTAAGTCAATTTACCGCGGATTCTTTGATGTGAGAACACAGGAAAAAAAAAGGCAGAAAATTTAGACGATTGGCCAATCCTACAGAAGTAGATTCTTTACGACACCTATTATGGCAGACACGTGTTAGTAGAAACTTAAAACCTTAAATAACGAGCAGACACAAGCTGTGCCTAGAAATATAACAGAGACGCTAGCAGTAGGTGGTGCAAAGACAAAAGGTGAGATTTTGTTCATAGCGGAAAAAATGATGAGGACGAAGTGTTTTTGTTAATGGTTGACTTAAATTGAAAGGTATTTTGTTGCGTGAAGATTTGGTAGGATAGAAGAAGAAAAAAAACCCAAAACAAATGAAAAAAGAAAACAACGAAAAAAATCAACACAAACTAAAACAAGGATAGCAAGCCCCCCCCCGACCCCTGACCCCCCCCCAAAAAAAAAAAAAAACCACAAAAAAAAACAATACCTCCTGTAATAATAAATGAACACACACGGCTGGGCTTGAGAAAGCTTTATTCTACTTAGAATACAGATGAGATTTCTTGGGAGTTTATATACTTTCAGAAGGTTAAAAATTTACACAAAGTGTATGTAATAATAAAACAGGGGAAGTAAGTCTCAATTACTTATTACACCTCCTTCCCCCAAAAAAAAGAAACCATTAAAGGAAAAAACTAAAAACAATAATATCCATTGTGATCCAGGCGTTTTCACAATCATCATCAAGTCGTGCTGACGCCATTGATTCCGTTGACTCCCTTTCTCTCTCGCTACCAATCCCTATCAGTTATCGCTCCTGACAAATCACCAGCATGGCATCCAGTACCCGCACGTTGCTTTTGTATATAAGTCTTTTATAATCAGCCAACACAGGAAAACGTCATTTATGAGTTCATTCTTACTTCAAATATAGAAACAATTGACAGATCCAAATTAAGTTAAATAAAAATATCAAAATCTAATAACTTCAATTCATAATAATCATATTATCCCTAATGAAGCTTTTAATTTTACAGTGACTAAAACATGACCAAACCTCGCTCAGCTGTCCAAACTCTTTTAAAAAAAAAAAAGAGCCAATCCCTCACTTATTTACAGAAACTGGATCTCTGGAAATTCCAGTGTATCTTTTTTTTCTTTTTTTTTTTCAAATTTAAAAGATCACTAATTAGGATTGCGCCTGTTCTAATAGTGACCACTCCAAGCAGGGTTTAACTGGTTTGAATTCAGAGTTTTCCTTCTCCTAGACTGGTTGCTGAACTTAAAGAGCTCAGTCTGCCCTATTTACTCACAGCTGGAGGGAGAGCAATTAGATTCATACCTTTCCCAAGGGTATTAGCACTATGTGAATTATAGCTTCATTACTTACATCACAGTAATTTCAGGAATTAAGTAAGTTTATCAACGCGTATTTAATTTATAGTCAGTGTCATTACTAGATAAAAAGAAAATTCTATGAAAAATCAATTAATTGTCAAATTTTCACGAAAATGTTGATACTTATTCACCTTTAGATTAATTTATGTTTAAAATAGTTTCTTCCTAAAATACATTAGGTCAAATATTTTTTAACTAGGTCAACTCCAACCTTATTTAATTTCATAAAATCTGAACAAAATATATTTTAATCGTACGATTCTAAATTTTTTCTTTAAAGATAAAAGCCTGAATAATCAAATCAGAAATTTTCAGAAACGTTTTGGAGGTCCCTACTGTCGTAAAACAAAACAAATATCTCAGTGGAGTGGAGTGAATATGATGCTTTTAAAGTAAGTAATTAATTTAAAAAAATATGAAACGTTTTATTTTATTTATTTATTTAATTTTCCTCCACCCCTCAGACAATATCTTTCAAAAATGTATTTTTATACTGCCCGGAGGGTGTTTTTGTTGCTAGTTTCATTAACGCTAGTATCATTAATTACTAATCATCATTAGTAGCATTTTTATTAATATAATAATATCAAAATTAATAACTGAAATTCTTTTAACAATGAAACTTACTATTTTCCTTTTAAGGCGCTCCGGATTACGCAATGAATCAGAAAAATGTATTATTTTGATTTTTCCGACGGTTATCCTCCGACCTTCTTCAGGTATTTCGTGTCTATCTGATCCTAACAATGACCCAACACGGGAAATTATTTTGAATAGTTTAACTGATGATCAAACAAGGCGTTAAAGAACAGTCAAACTATCCCAAAGGATTTCCAAGTTTGGGTTATCGTTATGTTCAGATAGACAGGGAACACCTGTAGATGGCCGGAGGATATACTGGCCAAAACGTTGTGTCTTTACATACTGCTATAAAGATTATACAACAGTCCAAAGAACCAAGCCTCATCTAAAAAATGGTTAGGGTTGGGGTTTAGGGTTAGTTTAATGGGAAAATAAATAGATAATTTGGGTTCTGTTTTTTCTGGGTCATTTATGTTACTGAACTAGGACATAACGCATATATTTATGTATAATGTGGTACCTCGACTCTCGACTGCCTCATGGTACCACTATATATATCTTATTATAATGGAGATTGTGTGTTTGTCTGTCTGTAACCGAAATTTTATCACTACTCAAGTCACAATTCCCTTAGTTATTTACGTCACATTCTCCACGATTTAATTTTATTTAAACCTCATTATTAATAAAATTGATTTACATTATTAATACTGTTGGCCATATCTATAGACTATTTATATAATAAGAAAATATTTTGGTTAAGAATGAAATATGGAGGATTTTGTGTAAAAAAATTGTTTGTATTAAGAATAGTTATGTCAAGCAATAATTACTTATAATTATTACTATTATTAGTTATTTTAACCATTTAATAGTGTATGAATTAATAGTATTAAATAAGAATACTTAAAGAGGTGGTTTAGCTCGGTCGGAAGAGTATCTGCCTAGGAATCGCAAGGTTCTGGGTTCAATACTGGTTCCCGACAATTCAGCGCATGAGTAGCGCAAATGAGGTAATCTGTGTGGTAAAGTAGAGAGCTCACGGTAGGTGTGGCGCTCCACCTCAGCAAAAAATCTCCCTGATCTAGTGCTAGCGAGAAAGGGATAGTCAGTCTGCTGATACACAATAGGCCACTCTGCCAACTTTACGAAGAATAATTAAACTTATATAATTGTGTATAAATTATTGGTGTTAGATACGAATAAAAAAAGTTATAAATCTATGAAGCTTAATAATTATGATTAACTGGATTATTCGGACTATTGTCCTTATCTATATTGTTATCGGTACAACGTTTCGGTCGATGTGCACTCTGAAATTCTTCAGGTATTTCTTACCGGACTCGGGAGCCTTCTCGAACTCGGGAACCATCTTTTCTGACTCGGGAACCTTCTTGTCGTAATCGGGAGCCATCCCGGAACTTTAAACACAGCCCTTTATTCAATTCACGGGGGTATAATGTTCTCATTCCGCTAGTTACAAGTGTTAAGCTGTATTAATTATCATTCTATGTTACTGTTGCCCTCGATCAGGATTGAACCTGCAGCCTAGAGATAACTGTCACATAGAACTGGGTGAGATCTATGGTTTCGCAATCAACATTTTTGTGCAGCTTCCATCCAGCTTATTCTCGAGGCGCCTCGTTAGGGTCTAAGTGGTGTAGCCACACAGCAGCACTGATACAACCTGAAAGTTGCCAATATTTTTTCGTCTCTCTCTCTGTCTGCAAACATAAATTTTGCCCTCCCCCTCAAAAAAAAATTAATTGCCTGGGAATAACTTCAAATGTTTCTTCTGAATCTACCTTCTTTTAGACAATGAGGAGGAGGTGCTGTCTTGCGAGACTGTCCCCTGAAGCCAAGCGTATTTGGTTAATTTCATTAGTAGACTACAGGGTTCGAACCCGTGTCATCAACCGATCCAAACAAGATTTACCAGCAGCGCTCTTTTTTAATGAAAGTTATTCAGACAATCATTGTTCGAGTCTGAAACCTTATTTCTATTCTTTCTAATTAAGTATCGGATTCTAAAAGAAGGCGACACGCACCTGCAGAAGGCCGCAGGGCATACCAGCCGAAACCTTATGATAAAAACACGAACAATGAAATTGGCCCCAATGTTACAAGTTAAGACGTCGGACGGAACAATACTATTGAAGAATGATAGGGACGCCCCATCGTGGTGTAATGGTTAGCAAGTTAGTCTCGCAGATCCATTACTACTGAAAAGTGAGTTCGATTTTCAATCGATCTCCCATATTTGTGAACTTGTGTCGCACTCTGCCCGTGGCGAACGGGTTGGGTAACTATCTACAATTAAAGATTCTCATTTCGTTGTGTTGTCTGATCAATGGAAGGCTAAATTAAAACTGAAAAGAAAAAGGTAAAAGAACATTTATTTTGAAAAAAAAAAAACTGTTTGTAGATTCGAAGTAGAAGAAGTATAGGGCTACACCAATCCAGAGTTTAGCTTCTTAATCTTCGAGTCAGTATCGTTTCATATTTCAGAAATGGAGAGGCTCTGGATTGACAAAGAATGAAGAAGAGATGCCAACCTCAATGCCCTTACTATCATCATTTTCAGGTCGCGTAATTAGCACAGATATCCATGACAAACTGTGATTTGGTCTACTTTGTTTTCATATCTGTTTAGTCATCCCCTCTTCAATATATAATCGCGGGACTTCCCGGAACTATATATATAATGTCACGCAATTAGCACGGATATCTATGACAATCTCTTGCCGACCATTTCTATCATTCATTGCCACAGGGAGGTCCTCTGCGTGCATTCAGTATCCGTGCATAGTTGATCAATGTAGGCCCATGCTGAGCAGCCCATATTTGCATGTCGATGTGTTGGCTTCCACAGGAGAACGTCGCTTATGAGTTCGTCCTTGCTCCTCCAGCAGTGTCCAGCGTACCTTGTCAGTCTCACTAGGATAGTTTATGAGATTGGGGGTAGGTGACCGTACAGCTGCTTCCTTGTGGGGTGCTGTTTCCATGACTTGTTCAAGACCGCACGCAACATTTTTGTGCAGCTCCCATCCAGCTTATTCTCGAGGCGCCTCGTTAGTGGTGCAGACATACAGCAGCACGAATACAACCACAGCTTGGAAGAATTGTCTATAACAGGCAAAAACCATAGAATTAACACATTTAGATGTTCATCTAGTTCTCTTTTTATATAGCAGTAAATTAACTAAGAACATAACATGCCACATTGATACAAACACGTGGAAGGTAGATGCAGAAAAGTAAGCCTTAATGTTAAACAAGGCACGAAGACGAGTGAGGTGGAGAGGGGAGTAGCCTGGACAGCAAAGAGAGCCAGAAGGAGGGAGAGGAAACAGAATCCCAGACAGCATGACAGTTTTGTGTGCAGTCAGTGCACCAAAGTCTGTCACACAGGGATTGGCCAGTATGGCCACTTGAGCAGATGCAGATATTTTGGGACAGTACTCAATCGTCCTTAGTGTATGGAAAAGTGTCATAAAAAAATAAGCTAATAACATATATAGCCCAAAACATTTTTCTCTAAATTCTCCATTCATAAGATATTCTTTTGATAAAT
>CM042152.1:616449-623949 GCA_023376005.1 Doryteuthis pealeii
TATCTATCTATTATCTATCTATCTTCTTTATCATCTGTTCGTATCTATCAATATATCCAGAATATCTATCAATCCTTGTTCATATCTATCTACTATTATCTATCTATTCTCATTTAAGGTCAATACACATTTTATCTTTCTTCATATTATTATTCTTCTTCGTTCATTCCTTTCTTCTTTTCCCTTTACCCCCTTTTCCTTTCTTTTCTACAGAACAATTTGTTCATATATCATATTTATATTCCATCTATCTACTATCTACTATCCTATCTATCTATCTATCTCTTCTCATATAAGTCTATAAAAAATTTTCATAAAAGGTCTAAGGGCAGGCATAAAAAATAATATTTTATGGTTCATACAAACCGCGATACACAGTGGGGGTCACAGCTGAGAGGGTAATGCATTTCTTACTGTAATTATTTAACAAACCAGTTCTAGGAAGAAGCGAAACTCTGAATTCAAACCTGAAGAAATCCGCTATAGAAAATGACCTGTGTCGTATCTATTTTGCTGCTTACAAAGGGAGTTGATACTATACTAATAATAGCTATATCAATATAGTAATCTGTGTTGTGAGTGGTGTGATTGTGTGGTGTTGTCTGAGGAGAGAGAGAGCAGCATGAGAAGAGAGAGAGGAGAGAAGAGAGAGAGAGAGAAGAGAGAGAGAGAGAGACGCTGAAATGAACTATGGAGGATTTGGATGATTACAATGAACTGTAACAATGACGTATTATTCGCTGTCATACCACTCTAGAAACAATAACACAATTCAGCTGTTAGAGTGAGTCTAACCAGCCTCCAACACAAAGGCGTGCAGCCCTTTCCAAATTTGTTCATTTATTATTTCATTTTTTTATATGTTAATCCAAAGAGAAACTGCTTTATTTTTCTTTTTCACCTTTTTTTCACAGGAAATTTTTAATCTCCAGGTTAAATCTTCAGGGCTCACTTATCTTTAACAAATTTCGGCGAAGATTTCCTTGGTGATAATTAAATTCTAAATAAAAAATCAACATTAGTTGATCATTCAATGGTCCTCTGCTCTCTTTCTAGAGAAGTTGTTCAATATAATGGATGTCTTTAAGTATAGACGTCATATCACACACCCACGTTTTTACTCACATTCTCGATGTTACTTTTAAACAGAGACAGAGAGAGAGAGACAGAGAGATGAGTGGAATGAATAATGGAGAATTTTTATGTGCTCTAATCAATAGAGGATAGTCCATAGGAGAACAGTTAAGCTGCTACTAGAGGTGAAAAGGTGGCTAATCTTGACGAAAGGCCTGTTACCGAGACCCCGGTGAGAATCTATGGTCCTCACGTGACTAGAACAGATGGCAATAATGTTTTCGTCCTTTTGCCGAAAACAATCATTATGAACCCCCGCCGGAAGAACATCCATTGTATGGAAATATATTCAAATACTTTTGAAGTAAGGCCCACCCCCCTCCTCTCTCTGTCCCTCACTCTCCGTCTCTTCTAATATAATACATATGTGTGTGTGTGTGTGTGTTTGTGTGTGTGTGTGGTATATGTATAGTCGGGGTGGCCTAAAGTCTCTTATGCAGCCAGACAGCGAGGAGTTCCAGACACAAGGAAGATTGTTTTTGGGCATTTCTGGATAGTGGGCACCAGCACCTTACTATTTCAAGCTGAGCTTACTGTGTTTCCACACAGGTATCGTCTTTGGTACGTCTATACGGTTTTTGATGTTGTCGAGGTATGCTGAACCAGGGAACCATGTTCCTAAGTGTACACTTACATCTATAAGTACCTGCCTATATATTAAGTATGATTCATTGGGATGCTTCAGTCGTCTCACCTGAGTTCCAAAATCCGTGAGCTGTGTTAATGCGTTTTCAACTTAGCGTAAATACCCTTGGTGAAAGGTATGAAAACTGATCTCTCTTCCTCCATCTATGGGTAAATAGCTGGGCGACTGGAATCTTCTTTAGACCATGGCTAGGTTTAACCCAAGATTTTTTTTGGGTTTTCTTAGGAAGATTAAGGAAACTCTTTTCATGAAATTCAACCTAGGAAAAACTCCTGCTTACATGGAGTAATCTGGACGCGTTAAGTGGTGTCGTTATTATTAGCTCACCGTACAGAGTCTAGGAGATGATATATATATAATTAGTTAATATGAGTGTAGATGATAATTGTGTTTGAGGTTGTGATGTTGGTGGTGTGGTGGTGTGTGAGAGAGAGAGACAGAGAGTGAGAGAGTAGAGGGGAGATAGGAGAGCAGAGAGAGATGAGAGGAGGTAGAGACGATCGTAGGAGTAGAGATGCGGGTTTATGAACTTATTGTATGAGAGTGTATGATTTGTAAAATGTAACTGAGTCAAGTCCAGTTTGTGCGTGTGTCACACCTCCACTCTAGAATCTAATAAATGTTATTGTGAGAGTGAGGTCTTAATAGTGCACCTCCAAATGTTCATTACGTTTTTATCATTTTATTCCTTTAATCCTGTTAAATGAGTGGGTGGTAGTATCGTCGCCAGAAGAGAAGACTGCTTAATTGGTGTTTTCATTTATTGCAACCTTTTTCACAGAATTTTTTAAATCTCCAGTTAAATATTCATGTCTGCCTATCATCTTGATTTAGACAAATTTTCGCGAAGATTTCTTTGTTATTTTAATTGTTTTTACAGAATAAAATAATCATTCAGCTTGATCATGTACGATGGGTTTCAATTCATTGTGCTCTCTTTCGTAAAGAGAAAGTTCGTTATCAATATAGCTAGGTATAGTCCTTTATATGGATAATATTGACACGAGTGCACTATGATATTCATCACCCATGGTATATAATCTAATTCACGTTATGTATCTTTGTAATAACTCCTAGTTGGTCTAAGTCTGTTCATATTTTGAATATTTTAATCTATCCGTAATGCTATATTTATTTCTTATCTATTTTTGATCTAATATCTCCTATTTGACCACCGTCTTTATCCCTGGATGTAAATCAGTCTCTACTATGATCTATCAATCTGTTCGTATCTTATCTATTCTGTCTATTCTATCTAGTCTCATCTATTCTGAGATGCTCAGGTGAGAATTGTTGAGTGTGCATTAATGCTGTGAATCTCATCAGAACTTATGTTCGGTATCTCATCGAATCGCCTTGAGGTAATTCTATGTATCATCTCAGAGGAGAACTTGTCAGTCTATACACTCTATTCAATCGGTTTCGGCTGATTCTTATTCACTATCCTTTTCTTATCTTATTCTCTTTCATCTTTCTACTCCAGACAAAATGTCCAGTCTATCTAGTTAATCAATCTGTTCGTATCTATGCTATCTGTCTATCGTGAGTCTATCTATCTATTTCCAATGGTAAGTGGTTTTTCACGTCTATTCCTAATCTATCAATTCTGTGTTCGTTATCGTTATCAATTTATATCATAATAATAGTCTTTATTCTAAATTCTCTTATATTCGTAATCTACTGTCTCAGTAAATTTCAGTGCTATCATGTCAAGTATATGTTTCCTATGCTATCAATATATCAAAAGTATTTCTATCATATTCTCTTCATATCGTATCTATCTATCGTTTCAGTTATACTTTCAGTCTGAGTGTATCTTATTCTATATCTGGTTCGTTATGCGTTGATCAGTGAGTCAAACGTATATAGTCGAATTGTGCTTGCATGATTCTTATCTATCTAGATCGTATGCGTATTTCTCAGAATTGTTATCTAGTTCTATCTATCTAGTTCTATTGCGATCTGGATTCGGATCTATCGAGTAGTATGTATTTCATAATTAGTGTCGGTAGCAGACCTATCCTGTCTATTATCTAGTCTATCATGATACTTATGCTATCTATTCTATCATGCCAGTAACATTTCAGTTCTATCTGATCGGTATCAATCTTTTTCGTATCTATCGTATCTGTCTATGCTATCTTATCGAATTATAGTCGTCAAGGGAAATGTCTAGTCAATTTCTTCAAATATCTAATCTAGTCTGTTCTCTATGTAAATTCAGTCTATCTATCTGTCAATATGTTCGTGTGTAATCTTAGTCAATATAGGTCAAGGATACAGGACATATGTTCTCTGTCATAGTCTGATCGTATGTCGATTCTAGTTCTGGCAGTGACGTGTCGCGAAGTTCATCTATCTATCTGGTTCGTATCTGATCAATGATTAGTTAACTGATAGTAGTCAACTGTTCAGTATCTATCTCTATACCATTATCTATTTCTATCTATCTCAGTAATTTCAGTCAATCTACTACTCCTATCATCTGTTCGTTTATCTATCAAGTATATCAAAATTCTATCGAGATTGGATCTGTTCATTCTATGCTAATCTGATCTAATTTCTCAGTTAAATTCAGTCTATCTATCTAATCAATCTGTTTCGTATCTATCAAATATTCAAATATGTTCCTATCCAGTCTCCCTCATGATCTATTCTATCTAATCACTAAAAATTTCTATTCATATCTATCTAGTCTAATCTATCTATCTCAGTAATTCAGTCTTATCTATTCTACAAAATTCTGTCGTTATTCTAATCAATATATTCAACATATCTATCAATTCTGTTCATATTCTACTATCTATCTATCTATCTACTGGTTATCTATCTATCTCAGTACTTTCTAGTCTATCCTATCTATTCATCTGTTCGTATCTATCAATATATCAAACTATATTTCAATTCTGTTCATATTCTATCGTATTGCTATCAGTCTCTCTATCTATATCAGTCAACTTTCAGTCTATATATCTTTCAATCTGTTCAGTACTATCAGATATATCAAAATATCTTCTCATATCTCTTCATATCTGTCTATCTATCTATCTGATCTATCTTCTCAAGTAAATTTTCAATCTATTCTATCAATTCTGTTCGTTATTTGGTATCAACCTATAGTCAATAATATTCTCATCAATCTCTTCTATATCTGTTATCTTAATTCTATCGGAATCTATCTATCTCATTGAAATTTGCAGTCTATCTATCGAATCTGTTGTTCACCTATCAATATATTCAAAAATATCTTATCAATCTTGTTCATGAGTTCTAGTCTATCTAATCTATGCTATCTAATCTATATATATTATATAATATATATATATATATATATTATATATATATATATATCAGTAAATTTCAGTCTATCTATTATCAATCTGTGCGTATTTCTCAATTTATTCAAAAGATCTATCAATTCTCGTTCAATCTATTATCTATCTATCTATCTACTTTCAGTATATTATTTCAGTCTATCTAATCTATCAATCTGTTCGTATCTATCAATTATTTCTACTATTATATCAAATCTGTTCATATCTTATCTATCTATCTATCTTATCTATCTATCTATCTATCTATCAATCTGTTCGTATCTATCAATATAATCAATTATGATATTCTATATTCTGTTCATAATCTATCTAATCTATTCTATCTATCTAAGGTTCTCCATTTAAGTCAATACACATTTCTCTTCCTTCATATTTTATTCCTTCTTCGTCTTGATTCCTTTCTTCTCTTTTCCTTACCCCCTTTTCTTCTTTCTACCACAATTTGTTCATATATACATATTTATATTCCCATCTATCTATCTATCTATCTATCTATCATTCATCTATCTAATTCTCATATAAGTCTATAAAAATTTCATAAAACGTCTAAGGGCAGGCATAAAAAATAAATATTTTATGCGTTCATCAAACGCGATACACAGTGGGGGTCACAGCTGAGAGGGTAATGCATTTCTTACTGTAATTATTTAACAACCCCATTTTTCTGAATATTTGTTCAAATTTCCGTGATGGCTCCCGATTACGACAAAATTGTTTCCGAGTTCGAAAAGACGGTTCCCGAGTGTGAGCAAGCTCCCGAGTCTGACAGGTGTGAGAAAGCTTCCGAGTCCTGAAAGGGACATTGGCCGAAACGTTGTACAGATAATAATAATAACAAAGATGAGGACAATAGTCAGAAAAATCCAAATTTACCAAAATCCGTTGCCATGTCACAGGACCACTCAGTATTCGGGTTATGGACTGCTCAGCCACCATGATCCTGTCCGCAGACTTCATAGTGGCCCTATTGGTGTTTTTTTTTTGGGGGGGGGGGCTGGGGGCACCCTTCTACAAAAAAAAACGATTGGGCTAAAATTTGGTACAAAACAGCAGGTATGAGGCACTTAATGAGAAAGAAATTCACTATTCAGTGGCAGTTAGTCAACAAGGCTAGCTTGCCAACTACTCGGTGCTCAATGGGTGATCCAACAGGTCACGTTTGTCTAGTGTGTGTGTAATATATATATAATATATATATATAATATAATATATATAATATATATATATATATATAAGATAAATATATAAAGGTTTTACATATCTATTTATTAGGTGACAAAGGAACATTCCCGACCATATTGGTTTCATGCGATGCAATCATCACGTGAAGATGTTTCAAATGCATGGAAAATCGAAAACAAATTCAAAAATTTCAGAAAATTTCAGAAAATTCAATAGAAATGGGATGCGTATGATTGGATAAGATGATGTGCGTATGTATGTGATGGTAATTTGAATGTATGAGAGTGTTTATGGACAGCATAAAGGTTGCGTACACGGGTTGTGACACAAGGTAGTAAATATGGGGCATCCAACAAGGATCGAACTCGCTATGAGAGCATGTATTTATCCAATCAGTTTGCTAGTGAGAGGATAAGACACAAGGTCGAAAGTATTGGGCAATCAGCAAGGATCGAACTTGTTATTCAGTAGTAATGGATCTACAAGATGAGCTTACTGACAAATAAACCATAATGGGACGCCTAATTTCTATTAATTAGAAGAGCAATACAGATATTATGGAGACTACCTGATGAAATGTCCAATAATACATCAATAGGAACGGTGAACATGAAATATAATATATATATATATATATATATATTATAAATATATATATATACCAAACCTATTGGTAAACCTTGCAGGGAGAAAAAAACAGCAAATAGTTTGATTGTAAAAATATACTACCAAACATCAACGGGAGAGAAAAAAATTTTGGGGAAAAAGGAAAGACCAAGATAATCGCACCAACCAAAATAATCTATTGATACAATATTTTCTTAGCCCTGAAGAGCATTAAGCGAAACTATTAGTAGGTTTGTCTGACTCATTAAATTTTATCTTTATTTTATATAATATATATATATATAATATATAATATAGTTAATAATAAGGAAAATGAATCCGACGGTAATGAGTATAGATAAAAGGATATGAAAACAACACAATATGCCTGTTAAATATGATATAAAATGTTTTTCACTTTAACAGCATATTGGTGTGTTTTCATATCCTTTAACTATACTCATAATATATATATATATATATAATATATAATATATAATATATATATATATATTTAACTGAAATATATACTCATACTACACAAAGAAAAAAACAAACAAACTTCGTATACTTGAAGCCTTATATATTATACAAAAA
>CM042152.1:626449-631449 GCA_023376005.1 Doryteuthis pealeii
TTGTAATTAACACTCTTCCTTCCAATCACCAATAACATCTTACTTCCCCAAGGAGGAACGAAAGTTTGCTGAACTTCATTAGCTGTAAGGAAAAGTTTGTTCTTTTTTTTTGCATGTACGTTTGCTTTATTTAAAGGCATGTCAATCCCGCTGTCCTATGCATTACGTTTCCTTGATTTGGAACTCTTACAATTCTTACCTCCGTTAGAACACTTTTCTATGAGAGTGAATAAAAAAATAATACCATTTTGTTTAGGACTGGTATAATTACCAACACAGGAATATGTATCATACATCAAAATAAATCTGATACTCTGTGGATCATATCCCTACTTCTCCACAAAGGTGAGTCAAAACATTAAGCCATTTTGTTTGACAGGTATAATTACCAACACAGGAACATATATCATACTTCAAAATGAAGCTGGTCCTCTGTGGATCACATCCCTACATCTGCACATAGTCACCGTTTCTCTCAATTGCAATGTTCCACCTTAGAATGAAAGCATGTATCTATACCCCGTAAAATACTGTTGACTGTTCTTTGAGCCACTTCCTCACTAAAGATTTCACTTCCTCGTCACTGGAATACGGAAACAGTATTCCAGTGACGAGGAAGGGAAATCTTTCATGGGACTGTTCTCTGAGCCACTTATTCACTAGAGATTTCACATCTTCGTCACTGGAATAATGTTTGTTTCTCACTCTTTCTGAGATGATAGTCTAAAGGCGCTAAATCTGGTGAGTATGGAGGATGCAGTAAGGTTGTCCTCGCGAATAAGGCGATTTTCTCCCTTGTCAGAAGGAGAAAATTGACGTTTGGCAAGTTGGGTCTTACCCGTCGGATTCTTGTTCTGATCCTCGTTCGGTTCTCAATGTAGGACTTAATTTTATTTAAAAAAAAAATTCACATGAGATAAAGAAAATAGAATTACTTAATGACTCACCCTCGTATATACAGATGTACCTTGACTTACAATTTTTTTCGTTCCGCTCATAACTCAATTTCTAGTATATCAAATCAATTTTCCCCTGTGAAATAAATTGAACACCCTAATTTATTTTTCTATATTTTTAAATAAAAAATACCAGAGTATTGTAGAAAAAAGACCGAAGAACGGAGAGAGTAAAGCAGAGGACGTCCGCCAGAGTCTGACACGCCGCAACCAGAAAACTCGCTACACGTCTGATCCCTTGTCGCCGTCCATGCTGCACTCTGACGTCCTGCCACTCGGTAACAAACCAAGTTAATAAGTTATCCAAAACAACTAGCTGTAGATCGCCAGTCAACTGACAAAGAAATCACCTCGCTCTTCTGACATTATACAAGAATATTAATCATTGCATAAAAAAAAACAATAAATGTATATATTTTGTATATAATTATCAGAAGGCGTTCCTGTTTGTTTTGTTTGACCCCGTTGAAAGATTTTGGTTATCATATTTCAGCCGAGTTGGTAAAGGGACAAAACAAGCTTTCCGTCAAGACCCTATAATACTATAATCTGTGGAACAGCCAGCATTAGAAGAAATCCCTCATTATAGTATTGTATCATCCAACATAACGACTGTAATATTGAGCCGGAGCATCGTTCCCATACATACATTGAGGCCGTGCCCCAGTGCAAAGT
Source organism: Doryteuthis pealeii (assembly GCA_023376005.1). NCBI lineage: Eukaryota > Metazoa > Mollusca > Cephalopoda > Myopsida > Loliginidae > Doryteuthis > Doryteuthis pealeii. The sequence continues at coordinate 628,081 of CM042152.1, forward strand.
ATTATAATGTTATGACCCGTTTAAGGGTCAATAAATAAATACTCAACACGGAGATAAAAGTAAAGAACAGATGTATTCAACATATATCAATATACACAAGGAGGAGGGTTTCCTTGTTACAGAGTACACGAAGACATGCATTGGCTACTTCTCATTTGAGCCTGCTTTGGTCTGCTAAATATACCCTTTAGGTAAGTCTATTATTCTGGTCAGAGGAGAGTCACCTACAACAGTATAAAAACATAACAAAATAGAATGGGTGCTAGAAGGTGGTGACTGCGGGTCTTCATGTCCTGGGAATGACGTTAAACTCCATCTGATGGTGAGGTTCCAGTTTTGGAGGTTTTGGGAATGTGGTGTACCCCTTCATCACCATTGCACCCTGGTCTACTCTGACCCGGGGTGGTAGTACCTGTAAGGGTCCCATCTATGGGTTAAATAGAAAAATGTATTTATAAAAAATGTAATTATCCATTAAGAATGACTTTATTTCAAAACTTTATCGATATTAAATAACTCACTGAGGTTGATATGCCGTAAAACAAAACAAACCAAGCCTAAATTATAAGACATCTCAATACAAAGATATGAGATTAAAATCCACCCTGAAATACAGGTTTTAAGCACCTTGTTTATAACTATTGAATTATAACAAAACCTGCTGGTAAAAATACTTGATAATTCTTGACAACGATTAACGGTTCTCAGTTTCTCTGAATGTTTGAGATGAGGCTTGGTGATTAGTGTACAGATAAGAACGAAGATGAGGACAATAGTCCGATCAATGCAGATAATACGGACTCGGTGGTTTATTCATTCCTTTTTTTATATTCACCTTCAACGGGAAACAGTAATTCCTGTAATGTCCATACGAATATGTCGGGCGTAACTGTTTCCCTTACAAATGTGATTATTTCTTGAATATAGCATATTGCAATGGCTCCCCTGGGTCGTAATACAGCAGGTTGTGAAACAAAACGCCTTTTAGCTGATAAAGTCTCAACCTTGCCACATTAAATAACAGCACGGCTGTTGAGTGGGGCCAACGTTTGTCTGATAAGAGGAAAGATTTCACCCGACAGGTCTGCGAGCTGTTAACTAAACTGCTGATAGTGATCGTGTGGGTTGCATACTTTTTGCCGAGGCATTAAGCATGTAATGAATATATGACATAGTGTGAAGTGGTTTGGGCTGGCTGAAGTTAGGTGACGACAGAGGCCGTGCTCAGTGTCTGTTATATCGTCTGTGCGTGATAGAATAGGGAGAGGATTGCGAAAAGCGAAAGAGAGTAATTTGTACAGCAAAATGAATGATGGAGATTGGACGAAGTGAAAGGCATAAAAGAAAGATAGGCATTTGGACAAAAAAAAAGAAAAAAAAAGGAAGAAACCAGAATGAAATATATACTAGTAGAAGAACCTGACGTTCATAGGGATGAAAATTAGGACCATATGATTTTTAGGCACTCCTTTTTGATCTCGATTAATAAAGAACATGTTTTTCATTTACACCGTCAATATCCAGTTGTTTGTTAGGGGTTAGGGTTAGGGGTTATGGTTATGGTTAGGGTTAGTTTTATAATTTAAAAAACATCTAAATATCGTATGTTAAAACAACCGGATATTGACGGTGTAAATGAAAGACATGTCCTTTCTTAATCAAGATCAAAAAGGGGTGCCTAAAGGTCATATGGTCCTAATTCTCATCCATGTGAACGTCAGGTTCTTCTACTAGTATATATTTCATTCTGGTTTCTTACTTTTTTCAACATACGATATTTAGATGTTTTTTAAATTATAAAACTAACCATAACCATAACCCTAACCCCTATCCCTAACCCCTAACAAACAACTGGATATTGACGGTGTAAATGAAAAAGATGTCCTTTCTTAATCGAGATCAAAAAATTGGTGCCTAAAGGTAATATGGTTTGTTGATCAAATATTAATTTAAGAAATACCGTAAGCAGTACTCCACAAGAAAAACATCTGGATGGTCACTTACCTCCTATCCCCCAAACCATCTAATTAAAGAGATGCTGGCTAATACTGGAGAAATAAAGGCGATGTTCTGCTAAATACAAGGTTGGGCACGTGAAACTTAGGGTCGTGAGATTTAGCCTCTTTTTTTTCTTTTATATATATACTCGAGAAATTATATACATAAGTTTTGATAACGTAAACAACCAGTCAACCGCGTCTAATAACTGTCAGTTTATTGCCTAGATGATCATCAGAGTCAATATTGCAAAGTACATTACATATATCAAACTGCAAACGGAAAAAAACAAAACAAACAGCAATCCACCAGATAACACATATCCTCAAAAACAACGAACAATAAAACAACAAAAAAATGATATGAGGGACCTCCTACCAGTGTGAAGCAAAGTATGGAGCCCCCAATAAATATGTCAGCAAATAGCAATAAGCAATCCATCACCATCAAGTGGAGAAAAAAAATAATGCCTAAGTAAATAACCGTATAACCGGCTAAATCACTGAATAAAAAAGTCAATAACCAGGTGCCGTTTACTCCCTATCCACCCTACCTCAACTCACACACACACACACACACTCATATATATATATATATTAATTTTGATAGAGGAATTATATATATAATTGATAATTGAATCACCAGCCCATGCCACAAACGGAGAATGCCAAATCATCTAGTCAATGGTAACATTAATTCAAATTGCCTTCTGTAATCCTGCGATCGGATTCACGGCAAATACAGGTTAGGTGGCTGCGCAGTTTGATGATTTGGCATTCTCCGTTTGTGGCATGGGCTGGTGGCCCAGTGTGTTGAGTCCCCGGTCTTCACGCTGTGGTCCGCTGGTTCAATCTCTAGTGGCGGAGATTGTGGTATGCACTGCTGATGAGACCAAAGGAGGTCGAAACTGCTGTTCAGTGCTCCAGATGCCGCAAATGGTGTTTGCCGAGTTGTCTGGTCGTGGTAATATGATTCAATTATCAAATATATATATATATATATATATAATATATATATATATATATATATAATAAGATAAATATATAAATGTTTTACATATCTATTTATTAGGTGAAAAAGGAACATTCATGACCATATTGGTTTCATGCGATAAAATCCTCAGGTGAAGATGTTTCAAATCCAAGGAAAATCAATAGACATGGGATGTGTATGATTGGATGAAATGATGTGCGTATGTATGTGGTGGTAATTTGAATGTATGAGAGTGTTTATGGACAGCATAAAGTTTGTGTACAACCTAATAAATAGATATGTAAAACCTTTATATAATTATTATATTATATTATATAACAGCTCTATTTTATATTGAGCACTCTACCAATAATACTGCCTTTGGTACACCATTCCAGC
>CM042152.1:633949-648949 GCA_023376005.1 Doryteuthis pealeii
TAATCATTAGGTATCTAATGATTATGTAATAACGATTGTTATGCTTGAATTAAGTTGTCGTTTACACACACACACTAACACAAACACACACGCACGCACACACACACTTTTTGGGAAAATATGTGCTTAATTGAAGTCGTACCTAATTTTGAAAGTTAATTAATTAATAACTAATTACATTTAAATAGGCATGCCCACCTAATTAATTAATTATTAATTAATTAACTTACATTTAAATAGGTATGCCCGCCTAATTAATTAATTATTAATTAATTAACTATCAAAATTAGGTACGACTTCAATTAAGCACATATATATATATATATATATATAAGGTCCGGCTTAGCCCATCAGCCTAGAAACCACAAGGTTCCGGGTTCAATACCGGCCCTCGCCAACACAGCGTATGAGTAGCACTGAGATGTGTGCGGTAAAGTAAGGACCTGATGGTAGGTGTAGCTCCACACCTCAGACGTAGAAACAATTTCCTAGGTCTAGCGCTAGTGAAAAGGGGATAGACTCTGTCGCTCAATGGCTGATACCGACTTTAGGCCACCCCGACGACTTTACTTTTTTTTACTTATATATATATATATATATATATATAGTTGTGTGTGTGTGTGTGTATGTTTGTGTGCGTGCGTGTGTCGCAAAATGGTGTCCTCCCCAAGAGAAAAAAACGTTGGTACATCTTGAGTCTCGTTATTTTATGTTGGAGTGATTTCGTTGCAGGTGCAAATGGTCTAGCGTGACACAAGGAACTCTATTTAACTTGACAGTTTAATTCTTTGCCTTCTTTAAACCAGTCACAGTGGCTCTCCGACTTCTAAAATCTTACCGTAAGCCGTTGGAAATGGCTCTCATAATTGTGCAGAAGGAATCAGATTACATTCATAGTAATACTTTATTTGAATAGAATGGGTTCTAGATATAGACCTTTGAAATATCGCATCATACCAGTAAACAATACCAAGAAAGTATTATCTGCGTTATTCGGAATATTGTCCTCATCTTTATTGTTATTTGTACAACGTTTCCGTCGATATGCCCTCCGGCCTTCTTGGGGTATTTCTTGTCGGACTCGAGAACATTCTTTTCGAACTCAAGAACTTTCTTGTCGTAATCGGAGGCCATCACGGAACTTTGAACTTAACCCTTTATTCAGTCCACGGGGGCATCCTGTTCTCATTGTATTTCTCGTCGGACAGGAACCTTCTCCGACTCGGGACAATTGGATACATGGCCGAGTGGATAAGGTAGTTTGGTTAAGACAGTTCTAAGTGACAGTTATCTCTGGATTCCGAGTTCAATCCTGAGTGGCGGTAGTAACATAGAAAAATAATTAACACAACTCCTACCCCAGTTATGGTTAGCGGAATGAGAACAGGATACCCCCGTGGACGGAATAAAGGGTTAAGTTCAAAGTTCCGTGATAGCTCCCGATTACGACAAGAAATTTCCAGAGTCCGAAAAGAAGGTTCCCGAGTCCGAGAAAGTTCCCGAGAAATACCTGAAGAAGGCCGGAGGGCATATCGGCCGAAACGTTGTACAAATAACAATAAAGACGAGGACAATAGTCCGAATAACGCAGATACTACTAATCATCAAGCCTCATCTCAAACATTCAGAGAAATAATACCAAGAAAATTTGGTACAGCATTGGGAGAAATTTGAAAGGTAAAGATTTAAGAGCTTCTTCAATCCATTCAAATTCTTCAAATTCATGTCTTGATTACCTGGAATCCAGCTTCAGGAAAATAGCGTTGCAATTGGATATGACCTAGTGTCATTGGACAGGAAGGAAGGGTTCAAGATTAGGTATGAGGGAGAGAATGCTAGAGATTTACCCGCAAATGCAAAATAACGTCGCAAACACCGATACACACAGACACACACATACAGACACACCCACACTGGCGCACGCGCACACGCACACGCACGCACGCGGATACGCCTCTATCTGACTTTTCCCTCTGTCTCATTGGTTTCCCATGGGCAAGTCGTAGGTACGATGTTCGCTGTAGTTAATGAGAAGTTGATGAGTTCTCACGTCGTTTACTGGAATCGGGTCGTTTGTTTCGCCTAGATCAATCCTTAGCAATCACCGACCGCTTCCTGTGTCGTTTAAGCTGAGTGCATTTGCGATGGAAGGCACCGGGAGAGAGAGGGGGGGTGGTGAAATGACGATAACGGCCACGTGATTGTAATTGTCCAATTGGGAAAATAGACGACGAAATTAGCAGTGATTGCGGCAAAGATAGAGTGCTGATTAAGTAATACTTAAATGCTTTAGTAATGGTGATATATCGGTCATTGTTGGTTGGTTGGATTTTCCGGCATGTATAACCTTGTTGGGTTGCTTTATGCCAATTCATTATTGATGGGCATACAATTTTTTTTCGATTTAAATTCAATTTTTATTCATATTCTTTAAACTCATTTTTTTCTATTTAACTATAGAGGGGATCCTATCAAGGGGTACTCCACATTCCCCAGAGCTCCAGAACCGAAACCTCAGCATCAGATATATATATATATATATATATATATATATATATATATATATATATATATATATATAAGGGCCTTCAGGTGTGAATACCAAGTTGTATAGCATATCGTTTCCAAAGAGGAGGGAATTGTGTCATGCCTTCCCCACAGACAGTTCCCAATTGAGACTAGTTTGCTGCACAGTAGATAAAAGTAACGGACTTACTGTATCCATATTATTAATATTACATACATTTTATAAGTGCTTGGCCATAATAGTATCGTTTTCATGGAAAAACTTCTCTCATTTAGATTATATAGTTATATGTTGACAAATCCGTAGTGTTGCAGATCATATTAGCCTCCATTTACTTCATATTGTCCATTGAAAAAAACAAAATATCTGGATTTTTTACATCTCCGGAGGCTAATATGATCTACAACACTACGGATTTGTCAACAACTACAAATTCTTGAAACTTTACATCTTTCTTCAATTGTGCTGAGGACTTTTAACTTACTTTTTGTAGCTGGAATGCATCATGAACATTTTTGATACTTACTATACACTTTTTTAATATATTTTTACACCAAACTCTTTTGAGTTTTATTATGGATTATAATGCTTCTGATTAAAAAAAAAAAAGATATACAGAATACGCATTTAAAAAAAAAATTCCAGCATCGAAAACCAGCGTTCGTTTGTACCCCTCCTTATAACGGTTATTTATTCCGTATTTCCTTCATATTTTGCTCTTGATGACCGCTCTATTAAAAAGGTCGAAACAGATTCTGTCAGCAAACTATTAACATCATTTGTTTTTTCTAAAAAAATGTTAAATTCATACTGTCGGATTAACTTCCATTTACTTCATATATATATATATATATATATATATATATATATATATATATATATATATATATATATATATATATATATACCAAGCGTGTTGGTAGATCCTTGCGGAGAGAAAAAACCCAGCAGAAAGTTTGATTGTAAAAATATACTACCAAACATCAACCAGGAAGAAAAACATTTTTTGAAAAAAAGAAAAGACCAAGATATTCGTACCAACAAAAATAATCTATTGGTACAGTATTTGGCCAAAAGAAAAAAACAATTTATATGTATATATATGTATATAAGATATATATATATATTCATATAACCGCTAGGAGAAGCTAATATGTAAAAAGTGCTCGATACCTAAGTAGAGCCAAGTAATAAAGATAATCTAATGAGTCAGACGAACCTACTATTAGTTTCGCATAAAGCTCTTCAGGGCTAAAATCCGATTTTAGCCCTGAAGAGCTTTATGCGAAACTAATAGTAGGTTCGTCTGACTCATTAGATTATCTTTTTATATATATATATATATATATATATAGAGAGAGAGAGAGAGAAGAGAGAGAAAGAGAGAGAGAGAAGAGAGAGAAGAGAGAGAGAGAAGAGAGAGAGAGAGAGAGAGAGTGAATATAAAAATGATTCTTCCAGCGTTAATATTATTTTACTAGATCAATGTTTCATTGCTAGGCCCTTTCATGATTTTCCTTTGGTTTGTTGAAATGCAGGTCGTTATCCACCCCCCCACTTTTCATTATAAGAATTCTTATCCAAACATAAGTCAGATCAAATATCGAGATGATAGCTTCAAGTCTTTTCGGAAATGTTTACAATATTTTACAATGGAAAAGCCAACTTTTTGCGGCTGTTTGTACACGAAACAATCCGAAAACTCTTCATATCTTTCACTGAGTGTTTTTTTTCTTTCAATAAACATTGGCAATGGTATTTTTTAGAAGATAAGACAGCTTTACAGTTTCAATTGGACATTTAAAATACAGGGAAAGCAGTAATAAAACCTCGAACGGTTTACTGAAGATGAGATTCTTCTAAGATAAATTATCAAAACGGATGATTTTGTTTTCTGTAATAATAATAATAATAAATAATCTTATTATAATGGAGATTGTGTGTTTTCTGTCTGTAACCGAAACTCTATTACTATTCAAGTCACAATTCCTTCAGTTATTTACGTCACTTTCTCCATGATTTTCATTTTTACTCAAACCTCAGTTATTAATAAAATTCTTTTACATTATTAATACTGTTAACCATATCTACATGATATTTTCCACGTACCCCACTTGTACGGGTCAGCCACAAAAGCCCTATTAACGTGGGACCACCCTCAAACCGAAGCTCATGGGTGGTGGGTGAAAAATTGCGTCGATCCCGTCCGCATTCCCCCTTAAGGGGGGCGCCTCAGGCACTGGGCAATAAACCCAGCCCTGCCCCTTTAAATCAAGGGGCAGGTGTTTGCCTGGGGAGATGGCCCCTGGGATCGACGCTGTTAATTATATCAATGGTCTAGAGGCCGAAGCCACTGTTGACCATATCTACATACTGTATTTACCGCGTACCCCACTTGTACGGGTCAGGCACAAAGTCCCTATTAACGTGGGACCACCCACAAGCCGAAGCTCATGGAGTGGCAGGTGAAAAATTGCGTCGATCCCCGTCGGCATTCCCCTCAAGGGGGGCGCCTCAGGCACTGGGCAATAAACCCAGCCCTGCCCTTTAAATCGAGGGGGCAGGTGTTGCCTGGGGGGATGCCCCCTGGGATCGACGCTGTTAATTATATCAATGGTCTAGAGGCCGAAGCCACTGTTGACCATATCTACATACTAATAACATGCAATTATATTTATATATACAACAAAATAGCGGTTTGCAGTGTGAACGGGGAGGCTAATTTGCATATTGATATTAAAAAATCGAATTTAATAAATATGTGCTTAGTATTATTGATTTCTAACTGTTTGGTTTTATTTTAAGGAATATAAGCAAACATCTCTTCAATAAATCTTAAATGAAATCCATTAACAAGAAAAAAAATAACTGTCATTTTATTCTTTACTTCCTCTTTTAACTAAATACTTAAATTAGAAAAAATAATAATGAAAGACGAGATTGATGGAAGAGTAAGTTTCAGTTGTTCTATTTTTCGATTATACCCCCTCTGTTTCAAATCTTTTTATCTGCATTCTTATTTAGTTTCATTAGCCTATCTAATTTAATATAATATTTTATTACATTAAAACTTAAATACTTGCACCCGGAGGGTGCATATATTTGCTAATAATAATAATAATAATAATAATAATAACAAAGACTAGAAAACAAAAATGGGAAGGAAACAACAAAGACTAGAAAACAAAAATGTGAAGAAAAACAATTATATGGACACTTCAAACGACAAATCGAAGAGGTTGCACATGGAAAGACTTGGACCTGGTTAAGAAAAGGAAACCTCAAAAGAGAAACAGAATCATTAATAATTGCTGCACAAAATAATGCCATGAGGACAAACTATATCAAAGCGAAAATTGATAAGACCCAACAAAATAGTAAATGTAGACTTTGTGGTAATAGAGATGAGACTGTAAACCATATACTCTGCGAATGTAACAAACTAGCACAACGAGAATACAAAAGTAGACACGACTGGGTTGGGAAGGTGATCCACTGGGAATTATGCAAAAAAATTAATTGTGACCATACAACAAAATGGTATATTCATAAAACAGAATCTGTTCTTGAGAACGAAACACATAAAATTCTCTGGGACTTTGAAATAAAAACGGATCCCCTTATCCCAACAAGAAGACTAGACTTAGTGTTGATAAACAAAAAAGAAAGAACTTGTCAACTGGTGGATTTTGCAGTGCCAGCAGATCACAGGGTAAAGCGAAAGGAAAATGAAAAAAATGGACAAATATCTGGACCTTGCCAGAGAACTGAAAAAGTTATACCGACTGAGCTAAAAACAATCATTATCATCAAGGCACGCCGAGAGCACGGATTCTATTGACTCTCTCTCTCTCTCTCTCTCTCTCTCTTTCTCTCTCTCTCTCTTTCGCCACCTGTACCTCTTTTTAGAACATGGATTCTATTGACTCTCTCTCTCTCTCTCTCTCTCTCTTTCGCCACCTGTACCTCTTTTTAGAACATGGATTCTATTGACTCTCTCTCTCTCTCTCTCTCTTTCTTCTCTCTCTCTCTTTCGCACCTGTACCTCTTTTTAGAACATGGATTCTATTGACTCCTCTCTCTCTCTTCTCTCTCTCTCTCTCTCTCTCTCTTTCGCCACCTGTACCTCTTTTTAAGAACATGGATTCTATTGACTCTCTCTCTCTTCTCTCTCTCTCCTCTCTCTCTTTCCGCCACCGTGTACCTCTTTTTTAGAACATGGATTCTATTGACTCTCTCTCTCTCTCTCTCTCTCTCTCTCTCTGTCTCTTTCGCCACCTGTACCTCTTTTAGAACATGGATTCTATTGACCCTCTCTCTCTCTCTCTCCTTTCTCTCTCTCTTTCTTCTCTCTCTTGATCCTCTCTCTTCTTCTCTCTCTCTCTCTCTCTCTCTTTTGCCACCTGTACCTCTTTTTAGAACATGGATTCCATTGACTCTCTCTCTCTCTCTCTCTTTCTCTCTCTCTCTCTCTCTTTCGCCACCTGTACCTCTTTTTAGAACATGGATTCCATTGACTCTCTCTCTCTCTCTCTTTCTTCTCTCTCTCTCTCTCTCTTTCGCCACCTGTACCTCGTTTTAGAGCACAAATTCCATTGACTCTCTCTCTCTCTCTTTCTCTCTCTTTCGCCACCTGTACCTCTTTTTAGTTGTCTAAATGGTATTCAGTGAACGGCACCCAGAGTCCTCACAGAGCAGATCAATATAAGTTTTTACTGGTCAGCCAACACTGCTGTGTTCATGTGTAGGAAACTGTCGCTTATGAGTTTCGTTATTACAGTTACATACCCCTTTGATCTGCTGAATAAAGAACGACACCCATAGTGGCAAACTGCTTATTACGGTGCTCGCTGAGTCAGCCCCACGAAAGATAAAGGACCAGACAGATAGATAAACATATCAGCAATTTGTAAACACACACACACACACACACACACACACATTATAGAGTAAAAAACACAGGATTATTTCCGTATGAAACGGCACTTTCAGCTCACCATTTGAAGAACAATATCTGATTTGTATCTCAACACTAGAGTTCCGTATCCATCATCATCATCATCATCATCATCACATGTCGCGCATGCAGCACCGGTATCCATGACAATCTTTCGCCAACCTTCCCTATCATTCATTACACCTGGAATCTCCTCTGCGGAGCAGCCAGCATCTTCACATAACTGGTCAATGTAGGTCCTTGCTGGCGCCCCATACTTGCATGTCCATGTGTTGGCTTCCACAGGAGAACGTCCGCTATGAGTTCATCCTTACTTCTCCAGCAGTTCCTGCATGCCTTGTTCCGTCCTCACTCGGATAGTTTGTCAGATGGGGGGCAGGTGACCGTACAGCTGTTTCCGACGATTATTCAAACTGCACGCAGCATTTCTTGTGCAGCTAGCCTTATTCTCAAGACGTTTTTTAGGGTCCAGGTGGTGCAGCCATACAGCAGCACCGACAAAACCACAACCTGGAAAACTGTCGCTTCAGCTTGCCAGGGGAGATCGACCTCTATATGACTGATAAACTATTTGGTGGCTGACCATGCCGTATCTATAACTGTGAAAAATCCCGACTTAAAAAAAAAACTTATATGAAATACGCTTGTGGAAAACAGTCCTTTATTTCAAAAAGTATTAACAAAATTAAACCTTTCGCAAAAATAAATTACAAAATAAGAAGAAAAAAGAAAAGAAAAATAATCACATATGACCACTCAAAAACAAAAACAAGAAAAACAAAAAAAAACCCAAATAAAACAAGAAAAACAAATAACAAAATAAAAGCATAAATCTACAAATAAGATTTAAATTTTTCTTTTTTATACTTGTTTTTATTTTTGTAATATATTTGTTTATTCTGGGTAGAGAGTAGACAGGAGAGGGGATGAACTCTTACTTTTCTGCTTGTTCTTCCTGTCAATTTTTTTTTTTTCAAATCCTTTACAGGGCTGTTTGCATTTCACATAGCACTAATACCCTTTGGAAAGATTTAAAATCCAACTATTCTCCCTCTAGCTATAGGTAAATATAAGGACAGACTGGGTTCGTTAATTCTGGGTTAGGCAACTAATCTAGGAGAAGGGAGAAACCAAAGGGGTTCTTCTCATTAGTCAAAAAATAGATTGAGAGCTCCTCCCCTCTTCTCTTCTAAAATCTTAACATTGTAGTAAGTTGAACTTCAGTCATGTTATTACGTTCACTTTTGGACTGGTACCCTTGGGAGAGTTTGAAATTCACGCATCTCCCTAGCTATGGTTTTAAGTGGCTTAACGCTGAATACAGTTGGGAAAAGGTTAAAATCCAACTTTCTCCCTCTAGCTCTGTAGAATAGTAGAGCATAAATTATGACAAAACCCTGTAGGAAATAAGGAGCCATTGCTTTTTCAAATCAGAGGGTGGAAAAATACCAGTAAACGTTATAGCTCTCTGACCCCTAGAGAACACGCCACGGGAAACACGAGACTATACTTAGATTCAGTTTCAACCGGAGATGGACGCAAGAGTAGACGGGCTCTGCTGAGGTTGGAATCTCCCGCGCGGAAGAACATGGGCAAGAAATAATTCTTGATCAAGAAAAGAAAAGACTTGTGAGTTGATTAATTTGTATGATTAAAGAGTTAGCCCAGAAGAAGCCCCTTAGTTAGAGACAGCAACAAGAAAGATCAGACAAAGATCACAGCAGAAAGGTAGAAGAGGAAACATGCGGACTAGACGTAGCAAGAAAAAATGAAGAACAACAAAATCTCTCTCTCGTCCTTCTCTCTCTCCTCTCTCTCTCTCTCTCTCTCTCTCGCTCGCTCGCTCGCTCGCTCGCTATCACAAGAGTCTCCTCCCTCATGTATATACCCGACGATATGGGGTATATGACGTTATATAACATCACTTCGTCGCTGCCATCATCCTTTTGGCTGACTTCTTCCTTCTACTGAGCTGGGTCGGCTGAGCTCATTTCTTGTTTGTAATAAATAAGCAAGACGTTGTTGTTGTTGTTTTAGACGTCTATTCCTTATTACAAAAACTGCAAGCACAATCGTCTTATAATTATACATATGGGGGGAGTGTCAAAGACTTTTACGTGCATTTAGATATCCCCTCTTAATTATATCATAAATATCAGTTGTAGCTTCAGCTAATTATTCATGGATATCCGTGCTACTAGCGCCACATGATGATGACGATATAACGTAGGTGCAAAGTTATTAGATACTTTGCATACAAATAACTCCGACGAAGGTTAACGGACAAAACATTTAATATACACAGCACATGGATAACAGTAGATACAACGTACATAGTAAAAGAGTACATACAAAAAGGGGTACACAAATAAAGATAAAGACACATTCATGAATGATACAGATATACATATATGAGTACAGACATGAGACTAGGAATAGTCCATGCTGTAAATAACTTACAGTAATGTAAGGGGGACGGAGCCCCAACGAGAGGGGTTATATAAAATCTACCCCATGTTGCTCGTAGTTGCTGAAGCAGGAAAAGAGGCCGAAAGGTTTTGAACCCGGCGCTTAAATACTATGGTGCCCTAGCGGGCACCCAGCAAACTAAAAGGGGCAAACAACTCCACCAGGCGAATACAAACTAACGCTACAACGATATTGTTTCTTATATTTACTATACAATACTAATTTTCAAACAAATTTATTTGAACAGTAGATGAAACCCAAACAGGTACTACGATTTTATTGTGATTTGTCATACATACTTATGACCTTGGTATTTCTTACTTTCCCTTGAATAGGGCCAGTAAAGATACATTAGCCACTTTCACAATCTTGAATCGGACACCAGGAATATCACCCACAGCATGACGTTTACGACCATATCCAGCTACCAAAACTTCGTCATTTTCCTCAATGAAATTCAAGCAACCATCATTTGGTAAAAAAGCTGTGATTTTCCTGTCGTTTTTAATCAGCTGCACTCTCACACATTTCCTGATAACAGAGTTGGGCGATTTGGCTTCAACGCCAACTTTTTCCAAAACAATTCCCTTAGCACGAGAATAGCCATGAAAAGGAATGGCCTTGTATCGAGTACCTAAATTAACTTTTTTTGTAATCATTATCGTGCCATCTTTGCTAACGACGTTTCCAGATCAAAGTAAACGATTGACTTTTTTATTGGCATGGCAACCCATCTATGGTTATTTTATGCTTCACAGTTAGGAAATCGCGTTCATATTAACATTTTTGCGTAGTTGTTTTTAGGCGTTTTTGGTGCGATTTGTTTTGTTTATGTGCGAGGCTGGCATCTTTGGGGAGCAAAATCCTAGCGATCTGCTTCCCTCAGCTAACGGCCAGGATCTGCTTAACTAATTTTCTGTTCTCACGCCTTCCCATAGGCGGAAGTCAGGGATGTCAAGTAAACGTCATTACCTGTCAATAAAATAACCCGCTCCAAGTTTGAATCTTCAACGAACTTCAATTCAAAATCTAACTACACTTACATACATAACTCGTAGGCTACCCACAAATTATGTAACATTACTTTTCCAGCACTGTCTAGCATATCTTCATCTTACTTTGATGGTCTGTGAAATGTGCAGTAAGTAGTTTTGCAGCTGTCGGTTGTGGCTTCCATGATTTGTTCAAAACAACACGTAAAACTTTTATGTATTTCCCATCTAACTTTGAGTTAAATTGGTGCCGCCATACAGCTGTACTTACACGGTTACAGCTAGGTAGAATTCCCGCTTTATTCTATCATATATATATATATATATATATATATATATATAGAGAGAGAGAGAAGAGAGAGGGGGAGAGAGAGGGGGTTAGATTAGAGGGAGAGATTCTTGCAAATACACTTTCTTGGAACCAATTCTCTGCAGCAAGAAGCAGTCGTGTCTATGTGTACCCAGAAAAAAACAAAATTCATACCAGTTCATAATGTATATGAACTGGTATGAATTTTGTTTTTTTCTGGTATGTAAATATCATTTACCAAACCAACAAAAAATATGTTTTAATAACATATCAACCTTCGTGGCCTAATTAATGCAAAAACAGTAATGGTACTATTTAACCCATAGTTGGGGGATAAAGTAGATCTTACCTTTTTTCTTTTAATCTTTATCGCTTGTACTGATTATTACGTTCACTATGGGACTAATACAACTGGGAGTAGTATGAACCACCTTTTCCCTCCAGCTATGGGTTAAATATTACCACTAATGATCTTCTACAAGGATGGCATTGACATTAAATAATCCACGAAAGTTGATATCTATTAATAATGGATATTGTCTGTATTTGTCTGTAACAAAGGCTACGTCATAGCTCTATGTCACAGCATTCTTATGATATATACACCCAAAATTTGAGTAAGCAATTTTAAAAATTGTGTTTTACTCTCGTCCTTTTTTTTTTTACAATAACAAGAAGTTAACTAAAAAGTTTACAAATAAATAAATACCTACGATTTTGTGTAAAATTGATGTGGAAAATATTCAAAATAATTGTTTGATTATTACATGCACGCAACATTTTATTTGAGAGGGACGGGGCTCAGTTTTCATTTCAAATTGTTTTATTGTTTTTTTTACTCATTTAATGTATATGAGGATTTGTCTTAATTATGATACAAACCCTCTGACATTGAATTTTTAACTCCCACCCTCTCAGGCAATGTCTTTCAAAAAAATATTTTTACGACGCCCGGAGGGTGTTTTCTGTTGCTAAATGCTATTAAACAAAGAAACCAAACTAAATCAAACCAAAATTTCTTTTGAGTCATAAATTGACGAATACCAATAAACGATTATTCCTCCAATATAATATGGTATCATTCTTTTTTTATTTTATTTTAATTTTTTTGTGGAAAGTGTCGATACAGAATCGAAGGTAAAAGAAAAGAAAATAAGAATTCTACGTGGGAGATTTAATAGCAATAAAAAATTTAGCAAACAACGTAAGAATTAAGCAAGGGATAATATTGATTCAGACATAAAATACTTCGCTTAGAATATCGATTGCGTTACGAAAGAGTAATCATTTGAAAGATAGACAAGGACGATCAGAGATAGGCGTAATAGGTTTCAGTTTATTGATAACAAACGAAATAAAAGTATTAAAGCCGGCAAAACGGGATTTGTAAAGTACCTTCACGACACGCCCCCATATATATATACATATATATATATGTATATATATATATATGTGTGGGGGGTGGGTGGGTGTGTTTGTGTGTAAAGGGAATGACTTACCGGTAAAAATATTGGGGTGATCTTAATATTTGGTTGGTATAAGTGTTACTCCGATAAATCAGCGTTATATATACTAGCAAATATATGCACCCTCCGGGTGCAAGTATTTAAGTTTAAATGTAATAAAATATTAGATTAAATCAGAAAGGCTAATGAAACTAATTAAGAATTCAGATAAAAAGATTTAAAACGGAGGGGGTATAATCGGAAAATAGAACAACTGAAACTTACTCTTTCATCACTTCCGTTTTTCAATGCTAAATTTTCCTAATTTAACTATTTAGTTAAATAGGGAGTAAAGAATAAAATTACAGTTATTTCTTCTTGTTAATGAATTTCTTTTAGGATTTATTGAAGAGATTTTTAATCATATTCATTAAGATAAACCAAACAATTAGAAATCAATAATACCAAGCACATTTTTATTAAAATCAGTTTTTTTAATATCAATATGCAAATTAGCTTTACGTTTACACTGAAATAATATAAATACAATTGCATGTTATTAGTATTTAGGTAAGGCCAACAGTATTAATAATGTCAAACAGTTTTATTATTAATTGAGGTTTAAATAGAAATAGAATCATGGAGAATGATGACGTAAGTGAATTGTGACTTGAGTAGTAATATAGTTTCGGTTACAGACAGAAAAACACACAATCTCCATTATAATAAGATATAATATATATATATATATATATATATATATATATATATGTGTGTGTGTGTGTAAAGGGAATGACTTACCGGTCAAAATATTGGGGTGGCCTCAATATTTGGTTGGTATAAGTGTTACTCCGATAAATCAGCGTTATATATATATATATATATATATATATATATATATATATATATGAAAATGGACTCGTCGGTTCGAGTTCAATTCCTAGACGAAGCTGTTGGCATTTCACATAGCGCTAATACCCTTAGGAAAGGTATGAATCCATATATTCTCCCTCCAGCTATGGGTTAAATAGTAAGGCAGACTGGGCTCTTTAACCTTGGGTAGGTAACTAGTCTAGGAGAGGGATAACTCTGAATTCAAAATTCCTGAAGTCAGTCGTTGATTGGGTTCGTGTCATTCCTTGATGCACCAATTCTTTCCTATCGACTGTGCCAAAAAGTGTGGAATGGTCCTACACAAGCCTTCACCACTATAAACAAAACACTGTGTTGGTTGTTCACTGGATGAAAATCGACGAGAGAGTCCATTTATATATATATATATATATATATATATATATATATATATATATATATATAATATAGAGAGAGAGAGAGAGAGAGAGAGAGAGAGAGAGAGAGAGAAGAGATAACAGTGCCTCTATTGGAGTAGAATATGACACAAGTTTAATTTTTTAAGCGGAGATTTAAATTCAGAATTTTCATTCTTCCATACTGGTTGGCTAACTAATGTTAATAATCCCAGTCTGTCCTACTATTTATCCATAGCTGGAGAGAGAATAGTTCAATGCATACCTCACTCTATGGCGGCCTTTACATACATAAATACAGATGTGTGTATTAAAACAGTTAAAAATATATATATATATATATATATATATATATATATATATATAATACACACTCTCTCTATCTATCTCGGGTATATATATATATATATATATATATATTTTCATATATATATATATATATATATATATATATATATATTTTCACGGTTTAGTGTAAGGTATTACTCATCTGTTGTTTACAAACTCGAGTTCTCTAGGTGACCGTAACATAAATCTACCGATGTATGTATTTGTCAGTTAAAATGTTCGCCTCTTAATGACAGCTACAGACAGCTGAGAGGAAAGAGGTCGTTCATTTCTCCCAGTCGGGTAGAAGTAGTCATTATTGAAGTAGTTCTTATGAGTCTGATATAAAAATAGCAACAAAAGATCAATTACTATTAATAATAATTGATCTCCGATATTTGTAAACTTGTGTCACGTCTTACCCGTTGCAGAACAGGTACCTAGCTTTCCCAAGGGTTATTAGTGCTATACAAAATGCAAACAGCCTACGCTAGGATTTGAACTCGGTCCCAATTCCATTTCCTACATTACGTACGCCGACACACACACACACACACACACATATATATATATATATATATATATAGTAGGAAGGTAGCTATATATATGTATATATATAAATGTGTGTGTGTGTGTGTGTGTGTGTAGTAGGAAGGTAGCTATGTACATACACATTCACAGACAAACGAAACACATATGCCCCCC
>CM042152.1:656449-676449 GCA_023376005.1 Doryteuthis pealeii
TTAGTTGAAGAATCCGACAAGAAGACAACAGTAAACTGTGCCGGTTAATATGTATGAAATACACAATACACACGCATATATAGATAGATAGGAGCGTGGTAAGTGAAACGCCAACAGCTTCGTCTAGGAATTGAACTCGAACCGACAAGTCCATTTTCCACGACTCTTACTACGCGCCTATCTATCTATCTATCTATCTATATATATATATATATATATATATATATATATATATATCTATTCTATCTATCTATATCTATATCTATATCTATCTATCTCTCTCTCTCTCTCTCTCTCTCTCTATATATATATATATATATATATATATATATATATATATATCCAGAATATATATATAATATATATATAGATAGGCGCGTGGTAAGAGTCGTGGAAAATGGACTCGTCGGTTCGAGTTTAATTCCTAGACGAAGCTGTTGGCATTTCACATAGCGCTAATACCCTTAGGAAAGGTATGAATCCATATATTCTCCTTCCAGCTATGGGTTAAATAGTAGGGCAGACTGGGCACTTTAACCTTGGGTAGGTAACCAGTCTAGGAGAGGGATAACTCTGAATAAAAAATTTCTGAGGTCAGTCGTTGATTGGGTTCTTGGTATTCCTTGATGCACCAATTCTTTCCTATCGACTGTGCCAAAAAGTGCGTAATGGTGCTACACAAGCCTTCACCACTATAAACAAATCACTGTGTTGGTTGTTCATTGGATGAACACTCATACGTCGAAAATCGACGTGAGAGTCCATTTTATATATATATAAATATATATATATATATATATATATAGAGAGAGAGAGAGAGAGAGAGAGAGAGATAACAGCGCCTCAGCAGGAGTAGAATATGACACAAGTTCAATTTTTTAAGCGGAGATTTAAATTCAGAATTTTCATACTTCCCTACTGGTTGGCTAACTAAGGTTAATTATCCTAGTTTGTCCTACTATTTACCCATAGCTGGAGGGAGAATAGTTCAATGCATACCTAACTCTATGGCGGCCTTTACATACATAAATACAGATGTGTGTATTAAAACAGTTAAAATCCCCTTCCCATTCTGTAGGTTGTGATAGCCAGGCCTACTAAGATGTCCGACTGATGCTGAATCGATCAGGTTTCTATCCCGGCTGTGGGTAGCTTACAAATGTCTAGCCACACTGAAGAGACGTGATACGTCGAAACACAGTGTCTTTGGATGACTATATATGCTCCCTATTCAGGGGATTGGGCACTTTTGAGGGGATTTCGCAAACGACCGCCAACTAAAGCGTAAACATAACGTTCTCCTATAAAAAGGATAGAGCTCTCTATGGCGACTTTTACATACATACAGATGAGTGTATTAAAACAGTTAAAATCCCCTTCCCATTCTGGAGGTTACGATAGACGAGTGGTTAAGCTGTCCGACTGATGCTGAATCGATCGGGTTTCTGTCCCGGTTGTAGGTAGCTTACAAATGTCTAGCCACTCTGAAGAGACGTGATACGTCAAAACACGGTGTCAGTGGATTTCAAAACTCTCTTCTAACCAAGAATTTTACCCACTTCTCCCCCCACCTTTCCCAACAAGCACCTAGCAACCTCCTCATCTCATCTTCCCACACAAACAACTATCCTCTGAAGTACCCCCTCCACTTTATATGATAGTTATTCTCTGTTCAATCAAATCCTCTCTAATCTCCCTACCCCTCAATTGCACCACAAACTCACTTTCTCTTCTATAAACAGAAATGTACGTACTTTGTTTTGAATAAAGTCATACTGATGATGTTCTTCGCACAAGAAGGACGAAATATTTCTCTCCTACTTCTACTTGTTTGAGTCAATATTTTTGTCCACTTTTCCTTTTACCTCATACTGTTGGATTTTACTCCAACCCTCCTATCTTTATTATATATATATTTTATATATATATATATATATATATATATATATATATATATATATATATATATATATATATATATATGAGGTAGATAAAAGGATAAGTGAGCAAGAAATGAATAACTCAAAACAAATCAAGGGTTGAAATAATTTCGTCCGTATTAAGCGAACATCTTCAGTCAAATGATTTTATTAAAGCAAAGTTACGTGCGTACATATGATTTGGTGAGGGGTAGTGTGAAGGTAGTTTAGAGGGTGAAGAGTAGATGTAGGGAAGTGCAAGGGTAGGTCAGCGGGGGTGAGTATGTTGTTATAGGAGAAGAAGGGGAGGGGAGAGTAACAAAAAAAACCCCCCAAATCAAACAAACCAATTCCATCTGATCTTAGAGGAGTATTCTTCGATAGGGCTAAATACATTTTCTCGGTGGAGAAGAAGGATTTAAAAAAAAATCTATTTACATTTAGCATCTTGTAAAATATTATGCAATGTTTTTTTGTTTTTTTCAAATTTTATTTTGCACATTAAGGTAAATCTAGGGGAAAAAGTTTGTTGAAACAACACGACATATTGGCGAGACATTAATTTCTTTTTCTTTCTTTTTTTCAATTATTTTTTATTTGTTGCGAGAGTGAATCTATTTTCAATTATCCTGTTAAAAAAAAAGAAAAAGAAAAGAAAAGAAAAAGAAATCCGAAAAAGACAATGGAATGACTTCAAAGATCAAGACAACAATATATCATAACAATGGTTGGAGTTTAGACTATTTTTTTGTTTAATTTGAAATCTTCAGTTATTTAATTGTCTGGTCAGATTAGCGATTCTCACTGGTTTACCAAAACAACACCCGCTCGGGAAAATGTCAGGACAAAGGAAGAAGGAATTCTCACAGACTTATATTGGAATATTTTTGATGTAGCACAAGGCCGAATGTGAGGGGCGCCCTGTTACAATCTTATGGGCCATCCTGTAGGCTTTAAGCAAGAGCGCTTGTCCAGTGGAATTGGATCCTCGGTAATCCTCTGATAATGAATCCTTTGGTTCTTCTGGTAAAGAATCCTGAGTATTGTAAGTCCCCCTTAATGAGTGCTAGTAGAACTATAGCCAGTATCAGTGTTTAAGTAGTGTATCAGCAACGCAATATGGCTAGTGATTGGTGAAGGAATAAACCACGTGACGCGGCTTGTCTATAAATCCAGGTGGAGAATTGTAGCACACCTTATATCACCAAAATATTCCAACACACCCAGTGAGGCTCGAACTCAATAGTCATATTTTGCCAGTCTACTTTGCTAACCATTACACAACCTGGAATATAGTTATTTACTAAGCTTAGCTCAGATGTGGCACAAGGCCAGAAGTGTGGGGCACCCAGTGATGAAGAAAGAAAAAATGAAACGGCGAAAGTAATAGAACTACCCTGCAGCCTCCAGTGAACCACCGGCTACGGCAGGTGTGAAAAACTCAATAATAATAATAATAATAATAATAATAATAATAAGACAAGGGTTGACTGATAAAGTCTTCTATCTACTAAAATAAGTTTTAGACCAGATAGAATAAGGGTTATCGATAACTAGCTTCCAACATCAAATGCTGCAGCCGTGAGTGTGAAAAACTCACAAGGAGTGTAGTAATAATAATAATAATAATAATAATAATAATAATAATAATAATAATAATGTGTCCCTGGAAAGATAAATAAAATGAGTAAAGTGCGCAAGATGACCCGTCCAGGGAATTGTTCAGCTTTTTGATTTTTCCTTGATTAAAATCGATCCAAGAAAACAAGATTCTTTTTTTATATTACATGTGCACCAATCCCTGGATGCCGTGTGCAGGACTAGCCAGGAGCGATGATCGATAGAGAGAGAGAGAGAGAGAGAGAGAGAGAGAGAGAGAGGGGGGGCAGACAGACAGACAGGGTGTGAGTAATGTGAATCCGTGCTGTCAGCACGATTTGATGATGATTAAAATCGACCCAAGAAAGCTTGTTTGTTCTTTATATTCCGTGTGCATAACTTCCAGCTGTGTCACAGTGACATCTGATTTTGCAAGTTATGTGAATGGAAAAGTGAAATATACAAATCATGGAAAATATAAGTTCAGCTTATTAGATAATAATAATGATAATAATGATAATATATATATATATATATATAATATATATATATATATATATATGTGTGTGTGTGTGTGTGTGTGTGTGTGTGTGCGTGTAATATAGTGAAAAATTGAAAAAACACAGGTTGATAAAATGAGTGATGTTTATTCAGCCAACGCTGCAGTGTTTCAATCTGTTTAGTAGATCTTCTTCAGGGCTTTTGTTTTAAGGAAAATAGATTCATCAGATAATATGGAGATTGTGAGAGTCTTTTGTTGATCAATCCCCCCTAAAAATGCTGAATGAAAAACTAGCGTTTTTAGATTGTTTGAAGTCATGAAACGCAGAGACAAACAGTTCTGAAGCTGGCACAAAACGTTCTCCTATGTTGAATGTGTGTGTGTGTGTGTGTGTGTGTGTGTGTGTGTGTTTGAGTGTATGTGTGAGAGAGTGTTTCTGTGTGTGTGTGTGTGTGAGAGAGAAAGAGGGGGAGAGCGTGTATGAAATTGCGAATAGAGGACGTTTTGTGTCAGCTTCAGAACTGTCTGTCTCAGCGTTTCATAATTTCAAACAATCTAAGAACGCTAGTTTTTTTATTCATCATTTTTAGGTGGATTGACCAACAAAAGACTCTCACAATCTAGCACAACGGGAATAAAAAGCTAGGAACCACTGGGTTGGCAAGGTGATGCACTGGGAATACGTTGGTGTAAAAACACTCACAAGAAGTGAAATAATGATGATAAAAAAGAGAACGTGTCAACTGGTGGATCTTGCGGTTCCAGCAGATCACATGGTGAAGCTGAAGGTAAACGAAAAGAGGGATAAATACCTGGACCTTGCCACAGAATTGAATAAAGCTATAGAATATGAGAGTGAAAGTGGTACCAATTGTAGTTGGTGCTCTTGCAACGGTCCCAATAAACTTGGAAAAAAAGGCTGGAGGAGCTGGAAATCAGAGGAAGAATTGAGACCATCCAGACTACTGCAATCGGCAAGAATACTCAGAAAAGTCTTGGAACCTGAGGAGACTTGTTGTCACCCAGACTCCAGTGAAATACTATCAGCTGACGCTGCTGTGAAAAACTCAAAAGGAGTGAAAATAATATAATAATAATAATAATAATAATAATAATAATAATAATAAACAATTGTAAATGTAGACTATACGGTGACAGAGATGAGACTGTTAACGAATGTAGCAAACTAGCACAACCGGAGTACAAAACTAGGCACGACTGGGTTGGAAAGGTGACCCACTAGGAATTATGCAAAAAAATTAATTTTGACCATACAACAAAATGGTATATGCATAAACCAGAATCTGTTCTTGAGAACGAAACGCACAAAATTCTCTGGGACTTTGAGATAAAAACGGATCATCTTATCCCAGCAAGAAGACCAGACCTAGTGTTGATAAACAAAAAAGAAAGAACTTGTCAACTGGTGGATTTTGCAGTTCCAGCAGATCACAGGGTGAAGCTAAAGGAAAATGAAAAAAATGGTCAAATATCTGGACCTTGTCAGAGAACTGAATAAGTTATGGAATATGAAAGTCAAAGTGATACCAATTGTAGTTGGTGCACTTGGAACAGTCCCAAAGGGATTGGAAAAGAGATTGGAAAATCTGGACATCAGGGAAAAATTGAGATCATCCAGAATACTGCACTGCTGCAATCTGCTAGAATACCCAGAAGAGTCCTGGAGACCTGAGGAGACTTGCTGTCACTCAGATCCAGTGAAAGACCATCAGCTAATGCTGATGTGAAAACTCAAAAGGAGTGAATAATAATAATAATAATAATAATAATAATAATAATAATAATAATAATATATAAAAGCAACAGTAAGTAACAAATCAAATATACATATTTAAATGATACAGTACAAAATGTAGTCCTTTAAAGGGGGTCGTATGGTTTTACCTTTTAAGGTAATCTTCCACCTGACTCCCCAACGAAGCGAGGTCTTCCCTGTTTTGCGGTTAAAATTTCCCTAAGAGAGAAAGTAAAAAGAAACAAACAAAACAAACAAAACAAAACACATTGCTATGCTATGTACGTTTTCACACTTTCGCGAAACCATTCCTTTTTTGGAATACTTGTTTTGCCTATTTTGATAATTTTTGTTATTATAATTTAGAACCTTAAAATACGCCTGAATACTCAACGCAATACACACCGGGGAGCCACGACACGCGGTTGAAAAGTACTGCTTTAGGCAATTTTCTTTTAAAGCATGTGAAATTTATTCACAATAAAATGGCATTTTACTGAGATTTCATAATACTGCGATTTTACGTGAAATAAAAATATTCACCTTAATTCTTTACACATTGATTTTTTACAGTTGGCTTTTATTTTCTTTTTTCTTGGGAATAGACGGCTGCACATTGCTGAGCCTAGCGGCAGGTTGTGCGTGCAGGCATCTTCATCTTCACTGCAGAAAGGAGATTTTTTTTTAATATCAGAAAGGAAAGAAGAAAAGCTACGGCAGAGACTATCCAGCAGCAATCAACAGCCTTTGTATGCAGCAGATGTGCCAGGTATTGGCCACTCGGAAATCTCGAAATGTTTTTGGGATCCCGTCGTGGTGTAGCGGTTAGCAACCTGCCCTTGTAGATCCAACAGTGGGTTCAATCCTCACTGGATTCCCCGTACTTTCGACCGTGTGCAGAATCTGAACGGTACCTTTTGACACACCTTGTCATCTGGAAAAAAAAAATAACGTTCCATTCATTGTTCATTTGTATCTTGGTAAATACAGCTTCAAACTCGGCACTTTTATGACACACCTTGTATTCTGAAAAAAAATAACGTTCCATTCATTGTTCATTTGTATCTTGGTAAATACAGCTTCAAACTCGGCACTTTTATGACACACTTGTATTCTGAAAAAGTAACGTTCCATTCGTTGTTCATATCTATCTGGATAAATACAATTTTAAAATCTGTACTTTTTGACACACTTGTATTCTGAAATAACGTTCCATTCATTGTTCATTTGTATCTTGGTAAATACAGCTTCAAACTCGGCATTTTTATGACACACCTTGTATTCTGAAAAAGAAATAAAGTTCCATTCCTTGTTCATTTGTATCTTAGTAAATACAGCTTTAATCTCGGCACTTTTATGGCACACCATGTATTCTGAAAAAAATAACGTTCCATTCATTGTTCATTTCTATCTGGGTAAATACAGCTTTAAATTCTGTACTTTTTGACACACCTTGTATTCTGAAAAAAAATGAATAACGCCCCATTCATTGCTCATTTGTATCTTGGTAAATACAGCTTCCAACTCGGCACTTTTCATGACACACCTTGTATTCTGAAAAAATAACTCTCCATTCATTGTTCATTTCTATCTGGGTAAATACAGCTTCAAACTCAGCACTTTTATGGCACACCTTGTATTCCGAAAAATGTAACGTTCCATTTGTTGTTCATTTTTATCTGGGTAAATACAACTTTAAAATCTGTACTTTTTGACACACTTTGTATTCTGAAAGAAATTAATATTAAATTTGTTGTTTGTTTGTTTGTTTCGTTGAATTTATCCTAAATATTTTCTTTATGCCTTATTCAACTAAAAGAACGTTCTCTTTCGAAAAAAAATGTTTTCCAAAAATTTGTTTGTTTGTTTTGTTTTACGGCATATCAACCACAGTGGGTCATTTAATTCCGGCAAATTTGAAAGATTCGTAGCGATAGTTTGGAAGAATATTTATAAACTTTATTTTTTTGTAAACAAATCTTCTATTTAACCTATAGATGGGACAATAACAGGTACTACCACTTTGGGCCGGAGTGGAAAAATCAAGGAAATCCAACCTTTTATTTCTCGCCAAGAAAGCAACGATTTTAGAGGACCTACTCCAAATATCTTCGTTTATCATTTATTATTCAAATCAAAGAAAAGAGAGATCTTTTTCGAATCTTTAAGAAAATATCAGTTTCAATAGGCGTATCCCCAGCATCGTTGTTTAGCTATAATTTATTTAAAGGTTTTTATTTTGGAAATTTGAGAATAAAAGAAATTAAAACTGTTTGTTGAAAACAGAAGTTTGAAGGACTTTGTTTATTTACAATGTTCCATTGTTTATTTACAATTTCTATAATGAAAAGAAGTGGATGGATTTTTAAAGCACAAAGAAAACAACGATTTTAACGGACATAAAAGATTTCGAGGAAGTTTCCATGGCATAATGACGATAGACCTAGACTGTGATATCGTAGTAAGCGTGTTCTAACTCCAGTCGCGTTATTACGTTTATTTTCGGACTAATACTCCAGGGAAAGTTATGAAACCCCTCATCCCTCGCTTATGGGTTAAATAGTACCACGACCGTTCTTCTGTTATACACACCTTTGCATCGGGTATATGAATTTCGAAACGACAGAGTAGATGGGTTTTTACTGGGTTCTTAGGCGGATCTGTTTCGTCGCTGACCATCTTTCTTCTGGGCTGATTCCTTCCTTCTGTTGAGCTGGGTTTTCTGTGCAAAATTTGGTTATTTGACAACACGTCTTTATTAGCCTCAAATGGTTTTATAACCGCGTGGTGAGATGTTGGCATCTTGGGAGCAAACGACCATCACGTATGCTCGTTTCTACTAACGGCCAAATCTAACTAACTAAGCCAGTTCCATTTCACACGCTTTTTCTTTAGCCAATCAGAAATCGTTGCCCATGTCAGCGCAGGTTTAACTGCCTGTCAATCATTTCTACAACGGTTAATGGTAACTTTCCATTTATCATACCGTTATTCAAATCTTACTACACTGACATACATAATTTGTAGGCTACCCATGAATTATGTAACACTTCTACAAGGATGGCTTTCACAGTAAACAACCCACGAAGGTTTGTATGCCATTAAAAAAAACACAAAAAAAACAGAAAGATTTCAGTTTACAGAGCGATGGTGATTCGTGCCATAATTCCTGATTTTTTATTTACATGCAAGTGTAAGAAGAGTAACACGAATCGTCCGTCTCATACGACGTACGAAGTCCAGAATGCTATTGGCGGCGCCCACCAGTCATTAAGTAGAGAGACTTACCACGAACGGTCACTCTAAGTTAACTATCAATAAAGGGAGGTTACTCTAACCTACCCACACAGCAAGAACTCTCGAAGCGGAAGGGTTTGGTTGTTTTGTTTCATGCCATATCAACCCTTTTGAGGTCATTTAGTGCAGATCATGTTATTTTGATAAACAACGAACTTAGTTGGCTTACAGTACCAGCTATTGTTTAAGTGGTCACCCAATTAAGCATTGAGCAGGGTCTTCACAGCTTAACCACGGTGATCTAGCTGAAAGCGGTGCTTTTAAGGAGGGAATGGGGGTCGTCAAACTGTTATAAGCCCAGAGAAAAAGACATCTATCCATCTATACATATATAAAGGGCAGTTGTGTCTATGTGTATGTCTGGAGGAAGCTTCGAAAATAAAACAATTAACGACAAAGTAAATATATATATACATCAAATATCACCAGGGCTTGGTTTTTGAGCAAAATAATGAATATTTTATTCATATTTGTGAAGATAACTTTAAAAAATAAGATTTAAATGATAACAGCATAGAATTTTTTTTGCATCTAATATTGTAAATAGTAGACATCATTTTTCTTAGAGTGGCTTGATCAATGCAAGATCTTTTTTTTACGTGGGGATTTTAATGGGTCATCCTGCGAGGGTCCAATGCACGATTCAGTTATAAACTATTACTGAGTTGAATGAGTTGGATCCCCACAGAATGCCCCATGGACCTGCAAGCCTAACTTAAAAAAATCTCCCTTTACCCAGGTGACGCCGGGGTAGCCGCTTCTAGCGAAGAAAAGAAGGCTAAGCAGATTTCTGTGAAGGTCTCGAAGAGGAAAAAAGGACCTGATTTCCTTCTCCTCTTTAGTCTTCCTGTGACAGTAAAGTTCAATAACGTGAACTCAATTGAACTGGCGTTCTTTGAAAATTGAATTAGCTTTTATCGGCGAATTTTAATGCTATTTTCTTGGCTAGTGTCAGTCTCGTAAAAGAGCGCCGTGTAAAGACATAAAAAAGGTGTTGACTGAAATTATTTGAAGTATTGTTACTGCATGAAACAACTTCTACAAGGATGGCTTTCATGATATTTGGAAATCTTAAGAATCGGTTTATTCGTTTTAAGTCATGAAGCGCGCGTGAAAATTCCTAAACGAGAAAAGTCGCTTTTGTGTAAACAGACACGTGGACCTAAAGATAACAGATTATTCGAAAAGAAAATATCGAAATGAGAGTGTGTGTCATTCTTTTCCTTTCATTTTAGAAGTCTGCCGCTGACGACGATGACGTCACTTGATGTCTTCAACAGTTGTGGACCCTCTGGTGGCTAGTTTATCCAATTCTGGACTTGCAGATGCGTTCACACACATTCAAGGGAAATTCCCATCCGTATTTGGTAGTTCATGACGACGAAAACGTCACCGCTCTGCAGCCCTGTTAATCTCGATATTGAGCCGCTTAGCTCCTGTGCGGCATGTGTGTCGTCAACCCTGTCTGTTGGAGGACAGATCTTCCACGTTTGAAGGTGTGATGGTACATTTCTTCAGCTTTGTCTTAATATGGTCTTTGAACCGCTTTTCGGGGGCTCCAGTCCTCCGTGTGGCATCTACGAGTTCACCGTATAGTATTTTACGGGGAGTCTGTCTGCTACTGCTATTATTATTATTATTATTATTATTATTATTATTATTATACTATTACCTTCAAGGGTAATGAGCTTGCAGTTATTCGGCGTTTGAAACAAAAGACATTGACCGATTGAAATTGTGATTATATAGAAAAATCAATTTAAACGTTTCTGTGATTTCTAAATATTTTTGAGGCCTTACCTTTGCGATTACTTTCGTATATATGCTGTTTGGAAATTTGAACAAGCCGCATGAAATAAGGTATTTTAGCGTTAACATTTGTGAGCTGTACGTTGTTGGTAATATTGATCCACAAATGAAACATTTGTTCTCAAAGGGGTATTTCGATGAAAACGGTGGAAAATAGTCGATAGTATACTGTCGTATATTCAGTTGAACTAGCAAAATAAAAAACAACCTCCGGGCGATGTAAAAATAGATTTTTGAAACATATTGCCTGAGGGGTGGGAGTTAAAAATTCAATGTCAGCGAGTTTGTACCCTAAGTAAGTAAAATCATCCAAATTCATTAAAGGATTAAAAAATAAAACAATTTGAAATGTAAACTTTAAATATGTATTAAAATAAAACAAACTATATATAGATATATAATACCAGTCATGTATTTATTAAAACTTGTTTTAAAAAACAATGAGGACTGTCTAATGCTGCATGTTCAAATTTTGAGTGTATTTATTCTATGTTAGGCGGGTTAGCTCAGTGGGTAGAGCGTTCGGCTAGAAACCACAAGGTTCCTAGTTCGATACGGTCTCGCAAACTCAGCGTATGAGTAGCATATGGATCTGTGCGGTAAAGTAAGGAGCTGATGGTAGGTGTGGCGCTCCACCTCAGACCTAAAACAATCTCCTTGATCTAGCGCTATTGAAAAGGGGATATACTCCCTCGGTGACTGGCTGATACCGATTTTAGGCCGCCCCGACGACGACTTATTCTATGTTATGACGATTTTGTGTAATGTGACGTAAGCAGTGACGTAGTTTTTGTTACAGGTAAAAATGGAAGCGAATCTCCATTATTAATAGATATGTATGAACTATTATCTGTTCGTGTGTATTGTTGCAACCCTTCGAACTTCTAATTTTAGCCAACCCATTGTATGCAAATATGTGTATGTGTGTGTGAGTGTGTGTGTGTGCGTGTGTGCGCGTGTGTATTTGAGCGTGTGGTAAGATTGAGTGTCAGTTAGAGAGAATGTTGATATACACGCATGCAAACACACACATATGTATATAGAGTATGAGAAACAGAGAGAGGGATATGTCTCGCTACACACGCACGCTTGTACGCACACATATATAAGGGGACAAAGGTATATATATATATATATATATATATATATATATACTATGTTATACACTCAAGAACACACAAATGCATATGCAAAGAGAGAGAAGAAAGAGGTGAGAGAGAGAGAGAGAGAGAGAGAGAGAGAGAGGGAGGAGGAGGAGGGAGAGAAGGGGGAATATGTTGTTATACACACACACATATATGTATATAGAGAAGGGGGTTATATATATATATATATATATATATATATATATATACTATGTTATTATACACTCAGGCACACACAAATACATATATGAAGAGAGAAAAAGAGGGGAGAGGAAAGGAGTGGGATATTTTGTTATACACACACACACACATATATAGAGAGAAGGGGGTTATATTGGTATACACACTCGTGTACACACAAACATATGTGTTGGGATAGATAGATAGATAGATAGATAGAGAGACAGAGACAGAGAGAAAGTATTATTAAGAACGCAATAGTTTTTCTTCTAATTCAATGCACATACAAACGCCATCAAAAATGGCCACCAGATCCTGTTCAATTTAATTGATGTTCTAAAATTTGTATATTTTATATTTCTTGTAGATTCTCTCATTTCGATTTATTCTCCATTTTTCACTCGAGGAAATTCAATTATCTGCTGGAATTCATTGGCTATGCGTTTTACCTTTTTTTTCTCTCTTCTTCTCTTCTTCTCTTCTTCTTCTTCTTCTTCTTCTTTTCTTCTTCTGCTAGACCTTACCCATTTCGTCTTCTGCTTCTTCTTCTTTTTTTCTTCTTTCTTCTTCCTTCCTATTCTTCTTCTTCTTCTTCTTCTTCTTCTTCTTCTTCTCTTCTTTCTTCTTTCTTCTTCTTCTTCTTCTTCTTCTTTCTTCTTCTTCTAGACCTTACCCATTTCTTCTTCTTCTTCTTCTTCTTCTTCTTCTTTCTTCTAGACCTTACCCATTTCTTCTTCTTCTTCTTCTTTTCTTCTTCTTTTCTTCTTCTTCTTCTTCTTCTTCTTCTTCTTCTTCTAGACCTTACCATTTCTTCTTCTTCTTCTTCTTCTTCTTCTTCTTCTTCTTCCTTACCCATTCTTCTTCTTCTTCTTCTTCTTCTTCTTCTTCTTCTTCTTCTTCTTCTTCTTAGACCTTACCTTCTTCTTCTTCTTCTTCTTCTTCTTCTTCTTCTTCTTCTTCTTCTTCTTCTTTTCTTCTTCTTCTTCTCTTCTTCTTCTTCTTCTCTTCTTCTAGACCTTACCCATTTCTTCTTCTTCTTCTTCTTCTTCTTCTTCCTTCTTCTTTCTTCTGCTAGACCTTACCCATTTCTTCTTCTTCTTCTTCTTCTTCTTCTTCTTCTTTTCCACGCCCTCTTTTCCGCCCTCCCCCAGTCCTTCTTGAATAACTCTTATGGCTTCCGATATCAATCATATATAATGTTGTTATTAACAGCTGTCATGGTCTCCGAGCCCTGAGGCGAATTTCTATCTGTTGACGCCTGTCTCAAAAACATGTAACTCTATAAATGGGCAGGTGATGGCATACCTAAGAACACTTGTAAGCATGCGACTCTGTATTAAAGGATAGGTGCACTAAAACAATTGTCAATAGAGTAGAGCAGTTGACGTTCGATGAATTTAATATTCATGAATTTAATTTGACGTTCATGAATTTAACCCGTGTCCATTATTCATTAATTTTACTAGCAAATGTATACGCCTGTTTGAGAATAATATGATAATATAAGAAATCAGTAACAGCAAATAATCATTTATTAAACCCAGTGTTGTTAAAATCATTATGCAAATAATTTCCACCATATACTATGTAAATCCTAATTTCTTAGAGATATATAACACATAAACCGCCGTTTTTAAACTGATTTTTGATTTATTTAACTGTATTAATGCATTAGTGTAGAAAGATCACAATCCCTGAGGGGCTATATCCCATCATACCTTGTTGGTTTGGTTTGTTTTACGGCATATCAACCTCAGTGAGTCATTTAATGCCAAATAAGTTTTTAAATAAATTCATATTTTTTGTAAACAAATTTTCTATTTGACTTATAAATGGGACCCTAACAGATACAACCACTCCAGGTCAGAGTGGACCTGGGAGCAATGGTGCTCCACATTCCCCAGACCTCCAAAAGTGGAACTTCAGCATCAGAGTTTAACATCATTCCCAGGACATGAAGACTCAGCCACCCTGTTGTTGCAGTGGCAGAGAATAACACATGGTAGAGGGGTGCTACATGTGCGGTCAGAGAGAAGTCAGGGTCATGCACCAATAGATAACAAGTCCCTTGCTAAGTTTTTTCAATAATTGTAGGTTTGTAGTTATATTAGCCACCATATACCTGCTTTCAATAAAAAAAAAAAACTCCAATTGCATAGCTGCGAGGCCTTTACTTGATATAGCCTTGGCTGCGATCCAGGTACAGTATGTATATTCATTGTACTAAATAATATAGATATATTATTAGTAAAACATATATCCCTATGTATATAATGTATTAATGTACTGCCACTCTGAATCAAAGTTGACCTAGGAATAATGACAATGAAGGGGTACAACACACTCCCTATAGCTCTTGATGAGAGGCGCAGTGTCTAATGGTAAGCGTCATGGGAAATGGACTCGTCAACCCGAGTTCAATTCCTGGTCGAAGCTGTTTGCATTTCACTTAGCGCTAATACCCTTGTGAAATGTATAGATCCAATTCTCCCTCCAGTTATGGGTAATTAGCAGGGTAGACTGGGCTCTCTGACCCTGGCTAAGTAACCAGTCTAGGAGAAGCAAAACTCTGAATTCAAACCCGTTAAACGTCGCTTAAAAATTGACATTGTGTCGCATCCTGCTCGTGTGAAGGGGTTGGTATATATATATATATATATATATATATATAGCTCTTGAATTGGAAGCTCACCAATAGATGCAATTTACCTAGGTCACTCAAAAGTTGTATATTTTTTAATGACTGAATTAATTTAATACAATGTTTTATACTTTGATTTATATTTATTTAAGGTCTATTCTTTATTTTTTTTAAATGATCATTACAGCTACTGTATTCTTTGTTTTGTTTTAATAGGAGTGCGGTTATTTATAGAGTATTTTTTGTGTTATTGATGAGTTCATCTATTATTTGTAGCGAGAAGAAGTAACGGTTATCCACATAGATTTAACATGTACAAGGAGTACACGATATCCCACAAACTATTTCTCTGAATGTTTGAGATGAGGCTTGATGATTTGTATTATCTGCGTTATTCGGATTGTTGTCCTCATCTTTATTGTTATCTGTATAACGTTTCGGCCGATATGCCCTCCGGCCTTCTTCAGGTATTTCTTGTCGGACTCGGGAACCTAGGCCATGTGTCCAATTGGACACAGGATCTAGTGGATAAGGTAGTTAGGTTAAGACAGTTCTAAGTGACAATTATCTCTGGATTCCAGGTTCAATCCTGACCGGTGGCAGTTACATAGAAAAATAATTAACACAGCTCCTACCCCAGGACAGGATACCCCCGTGGACTGAATAAAGGGTTAGGTTCAAAGTTCCGTAATGGCTTCCGATTAGGACAAGAAAGATCCCGAGTTCGAAAAGAAGGTTCCCGAGTCCGAGAAGGTTCCCGAGTCCGACAAGAAATACCTGAAGAAGGCCGGAGGGTATATCGGCCGAAACGTTGTGCAGACAAAATGAAGATGAGGACAATAGTCTGAATAACGCAGATAATTCTAATTCCACAAACTATTATGAATGCAGATGATATAGAACTTCTCGCAAATATTTCTACCCAAGCCTGGAGCAGGCAGCTAAAGATTTCGTATCTACGTCAATTCAGATAAAACAGAGGTCATGTGTTTTAAATAAGATGGAGCAATTACCTCATTAAATGGCAAGTATTTGAATTGGTGGCCCTGTTCCCATACCGAGGTAGCAATACCTCATCTACAGAAAGCGATGTCAATATACGTTTAGGAAAAGCATGGACTATCCTTCACTAGTTATCGATTATATGGGAATATTAACTCTCTATAGAATAAAACGTGAATTCTACCAAGCCGTAGATGTATCAGTACTACTCTATGACTGCATTACTTATCATCATCATCATGCCGCGCTAGCAGCATGGATATCAATGACAATCTCTCACCAACCGTCCCTATCATTAATTGCTCCTGAGAGGTCGTCTGTGCAGCATCCAGTATCCGCGCAGAGTTGATCCAAGTAAGTCTTTGCTGGACGGCCTAATCTGGCGTGCCCATGTGATGGCTTCCACAGAAGAACGCCACTAATGAGTTCATCCTTGCTTCTTCAGCAGTTCCCAGCGTGTCTTGTTCGCCTCACATGGATGGTTTTGTGTGATATGGGACAGGTGACCGTACAGCTGTTTTCTCGTGGGGTGTTACTTTCACGTCTTGTTTAAGATTGCGTGCAGCATTCTTGTGCATCTCCCATCTAGCTTATTCTCTAGGCGCTTCGATAGGTTCCAAGTAGTGCAGCCATACAGTAGCACTGATACAACTATCGCTTGGAAGAATGTTCGCTTTAACCTGTCAGTGAGATTGGATTTCTCTCCTAAGCATCACTTATACTTTAAGAAAATGCTTCACCATATTTAAACCTTTCCTCTCGCAAGTTTGTTTGTATTCCGTTTCGTGCACGGGTAATCATGAACTTTAGTTTAGTAAATTCCTACCATATGCTTGCGCATTATCTGAAATGAACTTAATTGTTATTAAGAACACATTTTATGATATTTTTTATGTTAGAGCATGCAGTTGTATTGATTCAAACAAGTTTGTATTTTTTTGTTCATATCGTACGATAATTCAAAATATGTTCTTAATAACAATTAAATTCATTTCAGATAATGCGCAAGAATAATTTTATGGTAGGAATTTACTAAACCAAAGCACATGTAGAATTATCGTACGATATAAACAAAAGATATAAACTTGTTCGAATCAATACAACTGCATGCTCTAACACAAAAATATCATAAAATGTGTTCTTAATAACAATTAAGTTAATTTCAGAGAATGCGCAAGCATTATTTTATGGTAGTGCAGGGGCAGACAATCACTACATTAGAAATTTACTAAACCAAATTTCATGATTACATCATTACGTACGTTTGACAAACCTATTTGGTTTTAGTATAAGTAAAGGAGACAATTTATGTATATATTGTTTATGTATCGATAAATGACGTGCCTAGCAAACGTTAGAAAGAAATAGACCACTGTTTAGGCAAGGAGGAGTAAAAAAACTAGGTGATTTGAAGTGATTAGAAAGGAATTGTTAATTATTTAAAAAATAAATAATATTAATTACCGTATTTGACGGCATATAGGACGCACTTTTTTCAAAATTTTGGCTCAAAAGATTGCCCTGCGTCTTATACATCGTAGGTGAAGTTTGAGACCTCCCGCAAGCATAGGCTAGGGTAATTTTATTATTATTATTATTATTATTATTATTATTATTATTATTATTATTATTCTCCTTTTGAGTTTTCACATCAGCGTTAGCTGATGGTCTTTCACTGGAGTCTGAGTGACAGCAAGTCTCCTCAGGTCTCCAGGACTCTTCTAAGTATTCTAGCAGTGCAGTATTCTGGATGGTCTCAATCTATCCTCTGATGTCCAGATTTTCCAATCCCTTTTCCAATCTCTTTGAGACCGTTCGAAGTGCACCAACTACAATTGGTATCATTTTGACTTTCATATTCCATAACTTTTTCAGTTCTCTAGCAAGGTCCAAGTATTTGTCCATTTTTCATTTTCCTTCAGTTTCACCCTGTGATCTGCTGGAATTGCCAAATCCACTAGTTGACAAGTTCTTTCTTTTTTGTTAATCAGCACTAGGTCCTTTATTATTATTATTATTATTATTATTATTATTATTATTATTATTATTATTATTATTATTATTATTTCCTGCTATTGAGATGACTTGTGTATGCTTATTGCTTGCCTGCACTGCCAAATTGCTTTTATACAGCTATGTTTTTGCTTGTGTAATGCACAGCTAGACTATTTTCAACAATATTTACTTAAATATACTAAAACTTTTTTTTTTCCTGAATCTGACCTGCTGAAATGGGGATGCGTCTTATATGCCCGTGCGTCTTATATGCCGTCAAATATGGTATATAAATATTAAGAGGCAACATTCATGCTATTACTAATGATAATATTAATCATAATATAGGGCTACCGTTTGTCTATGTGGATTTCTATTTCGCTACTTTCTCATCCTCTTTTTCTTTCTCCTGTTGCTTTCCTTTCTCTTTCCACGTTCTTTTCCTTTCTTCACTTCCTGACTGACTGACGCCTGTTTACTGAATGACTTCACCCCTAGCAGGGTAAGCGGGTAATTTTTATGTCTATTCACTTACCCACAATGTATCTGTACTATCCTATAAAAAGACACCTTTCCTCCTCTCCGGCTTCTCCATTTGGCACTATGCTAGTGAACCCTACCATACCACACGTTTCCCCTCATCCTGCAAACGAGACAGGTTCGCGCCCGCTTTGCCCCACGAGTTAAGTCTTTCCTCTCGCTACACGGAGGTGAAGCCAGCCTATTCTAAACCCCGAATTATTATCCTCGTACCCCACTTGTACTAGGTTAGGCACAAGGCCCTATTAACGTGGGACCACCTACAAGCCGAGACTCATTGGTGGCGGGTTTAAAAATTACGTCTATCCCTCAAAGGGATCCCTCAAGGGGGCGCCTCAGCACTGGGCAATAAACCCAGCCGTGCCACTTTGAATCAAGGGGACAGGTGTTGCCTGGGGGGGGGGCTGACCCCCTGGGATCGACGCTCGTGATTTTAATCCGGGGCGGACAAGCCGCCCGAAGGTACACCCGACCCTGAAGAGTCTCCCGACCCCGAAGGGTCTCAGCCTATTCTAAACCCCGTCGACACGGCGATGTTTTGTTTTTGATCAAATCATTGTTTCATTTTGGGTTACTCGGCCTCGGTAAAAAAATAAAAAGTTTATGTGAAACTAAACTGCAAAAGAAAAAATAAACTTTTTGATAGGTTTGACCATTCTTGTTTTTTTTGGCTATGTCTACTCTACTTTTGGACAGAGGAACCAAATTTTATTTATTTGATTAAAAAAGACAGACACCCTCCCCCAAAAAAAACAAACAATAGAAAAAAAACAAAAAATTAAAACAAAAAAAAATTAAAAAAAAACAATGAAAAACAAAACAAAAAGGGACAAAAAGAATTTGGCCGAGTGATTTATTGTTTGATAGTTTTCACTGGATTTATTGTAGGTGCACAATTGGATATAATCTTATTGCTGGCGTAGAGAGACTAAAATAGTTTTTCACCATTAATAAAAAGACCGGAACCAAGAGATAAAGGAACATATAGTCAGACAAATGACTGGCGAATGAAGCCGGCATGAAAATGTTGAAAATAAATCGACTGGAAAGACATATACACTAAAAATGCTTCGGTCGTCAACAAAGTAAATACAGAGAATGAAATAAAACCCAACGAACAAAACAAAAAAGACGCCCAAAAGCTAAAACATTAAAAAAAAAAGGAGAACCAAAATAGAGTAACTAAAATATACTAACGTTGACTGGAATATCCACACAGTCAATGAACAAAGAAATATAAAGTTTCGGTATAGATGGTAAAACAATGGCGAAAATGACAAGGTAGAGAAAGGAAGGATAATTAAATAAATAAATAGATACAAGAGAGAGAGAGAGAGAGAGAGAGAGAGAGAGAGAGAGAGAGAGAGAGAGAGAGAGAGAGAGAGAGAGAGAGACAAGTGAGAGAGAAATAGAGAACAAGTGAGAGAGAAAAGAGAACAAGTGAGAGAAAGAGAGAGAACAAGTGAGAGAGAAAAAGAGAACTAGTGGAGAGAGAGAGAGAGAACAAGTGAGAGAGAGAACAAGTGAAAGAGAGAGAGAGAGAGAACAAGTGAGAGAGAAAAGAGAACAAGTGGGAGAGAGAGAGAGAGAAAGTTGAGAGAGAGGGACAAGTGAG
>CM042152.1:681449-691449 GCA_023376005.1 Doryteuthis pealeii
ATGCAGTTATTTTGTTTGTGATGCGAGGTTTATTCTCTTAAGAATGTTTATTGCATTTGGTTGTACTACAAATAGTGATTTAATTATTAAAGATATTTCATATAGTAGTGCTAGTGTTAGATATAAATTTACTTCTGTTAGGTTTCTACTTTTTATACTAATTGTTTATTATATTGTATATGTATTATATATATATATATATATATATATATATATATATATATATATTATTAATGGAGATTGTGTGTTTGTCTGTAACCGAAACTATATTACTACTCATTTCACAGTTCACTTAGTTATTTACAATCATATTCTCCATGATTTTATTTTTATTTAAAATCAATGAATAATAAAATTGTTTTACATTATTAAGACTGTTGACCATATCTACATACTAATAATACGCAATTGTATTTATATATACAACAAAATACTGGTTTACAGTGTGAATGGGAAGGCTAATTTGCATATTGATCTTAAAAAATTGATTTTAATAAATATATGCTAAGTATTATTGATTGCTAATTGTTTGGTTTTATTTTAATGAATATAAGCAAAAATTTCTTCAATGAATCTTAAATGAAATGTTGATTAAAGACATGATAAATATCTTATTATAATGGAGATTGTGTGCTTTTCTATCTGTAACCGAAACTATATCACTACTCAAATTACAAGACCCTTAGTTATTGACATTACATTCTCAAGGATTTTATTTTTTAATTTAACCTATTATTAATAAAATTGTTTTACATTATTAATACTGTTAACTATATCTGCATACTAAGAACATACAATTTATATTTATATATACAACAAATAGCGGTTTAAAGTGTGAACGGGAAGGCTAATTTGTATATTGATACTAAAGATGTGATTTTAATAAATATGTGTTTAGTATTATAGATTTCTAACTGTTTGGTTTTATTTTAATGAATATAAGCAAAAATCTCTTCAATGAATCTTAAATGAAATCCATTAACAAGAATGAATAACTGTAATTTTATTCTTTACTTCCTCTTTTAACTAAATCCTTAAATTAGAAAAAATAACAATGAAAGACGAGAGTGATGGAAGAGTAAGTTTCAATTGTTGTATTTTTCGATTATACCACCTCTGTTTCAAATCTTTTTATCTGCATTCTTATTTAGTTTCGTTAGCCTTTCTAATTAAAACAATATTTTATTACATTAAAACTTAAATACGTGCCCCCGGAGGGTGCATATATTTGCTAGTATATATAATAAAGGAAGAAATAGACTTAAAATTTGCTCCTTTTCCTTCATTTATTGAATATCTTTATCTGTCCGTCCACTCACTGGCACAAGGCATGTTGAGCTCTCATTACGGTTTACTTGCATCAGCTTGGTTAAACCACACATGGACAGATCATAACTACAGGAAATATATATATATATATATATATATATATATATATATATATAAAAAGTAATTGGTAATTTGCTTGAAGCATTGTTAAGTATGTTATAAAAAAAAAATTCGAAGGCAATACAATGCGTAAAAAATAAAGACAAAAAGATGTTTTATATGTCTAATCGATTTCAAAGCTAGAGGCTTCATCCTCAGAGTTTATTTTCAGAAATGACGTGCTTATGTTTTTTTATTTGTGTGGTTATAATTTCTCTTCTTATTTCCTTTTCCTCTCCTTTTTTTTCCTCTCTTTCTTCTTCTCATCCTTTATGAATGGGCGAATAACTGTAATTTCTTATTTCTCTCTTCCTTTTTCTTTTTCAAAAGTTTGTTGAGAACAAGGCTGACCGGATGTCAGCCTTGTATGATGTTGCAATATGTTGCGACCGTGTGATGTCAAAATTTTTTTAGAGAACACAAATGAACAAATAAATAAAAACCGTTAATAGAAAAATTGAATGAAAAATTGATGAAAAATTGATGAAAAATTGATGAAGCTCTAGCTTTGAAATCGATTAGACATATAAAACATCTTTTTGTCTTTATTTTTACGCATTGTATTGCCTTCGAATTTTATTATTATAATATAATATATATATATATATATGAACTTTTTGATACTTTCTTATACATTTTTATACATATTTACATCAAGCTCTTTTGAGTTTTCTTTGTGGACTATAATGCTTCTGATTTAATAAAATAAAATAAAAATTTATTTTATTTTATTTTCAAAACAGAATATGCATCTTCAAAATTAAAAAAAAAATTCATAAAATTTTTTTTTTTTTTTAATTCCGGCTATAATATTGAACGTTTCATCTGCACCACTTTCGTCTTATAATGGTCCACTCACACCGTTCTCTCTATCATACACAACTCGCTCTTGATGAAGACCACTTCAATAAAGAGTCGAAACAGATTTCTGTCAGCGAATTTTAACATCACGTGTTTGTTTTTTTCTAAAATATATATTTCAAACTGTCGGATTCACTTTCCATTCATTTTTTCATATATATATATATATATTATATATATATGTCTCTGTCTCTGTCCCCCTCTCTCTCGCTGTCTCCTCCTTCTCTCCTTCTCTCCCTCCTTCTCTTCTTCTCTCCCTCCTTCTCTCTCCTTCTCTCTCTCTCGCTATATATATATATATATATATATATATATATATTATATATTATATATATATATAATGAAGTAAGCCTAATGAATCAGAGAATATCTACTTAGGTATCTCATAACGGATAATCAGGTTAATTATGAATTATGAGTCAGAATTATCCTGAAGATCCGTTATGAGATATCTAGGCAGATATTCTTTCTCATTAGGCTTACTTTATATAATATATATTATATATATATATATATATATATATATATATATATATATAAT
This sequence comes from Doryteuthis pealeii, assembly GCA_023376005.1. Lineage (NCBI taxonomy): Eukaryota > Metazoa > Mollusca > Cephalopoda > Myopsida > Loliginidae > Doryteuthis > Doryteuthis pealeii. Next base: position 684,280 of record CM042152.1, read on the forward strand.
ATATATAGAGAGAGAGAGAGAGAGAGAGAGAGAGAGACAGAGAGAGAGACAGAGAGACAGAGAGAGAGAGAGACAGACAGACAGACAGAAACAGAGCGAGAGACAGAGAGAGAATAGAACAGAGAGGGAGAGAGAGAGAGGGGGAGAGAGAGTGGGAGAGAGAGAGACAGTGAGTGAAGAGAGGTGTGTGTGTGTGTGTGTGTTGTGTGTGAGAGAGAGAGAGAGAGAGAGAGGGGTAATTATGAATTATAAGTCAGAATTATTCTGAAGATCCGTTTTGAGATACCTAGGTAGATATTCTCTGACTCATTAGGCTTACTTTATTATATATATGTTTATATATAATATATAATTTATATATATATATATATTAATATATAGAGAGAGAGAGAGAGAGAGAGAGACAGACAGACAGACAGACAGACAGAGAGACAGACAGAGACAGAGACAGATGCACAGAGAGAGACAGAGAGAAGAGAGAGAGAGAGAGAGAGAGAGATTGAGAGAGAGAGGATAATTATGAATTATAAGTCAGAATTATTCTGAAGATCCGTTTTGAGATACCTAGGTAGCTATTCTCTGACTCATTAGGCTTACTTTATTATATATATATATATATATATATATATAATATATATATAATTCATATATATATATATATAATATATATATAGAGAGAGAGAGAGAGACAGAGACAGAGAGACAGAGACAGAGACAGAGAGACATAGAGAGAGAGAGACAGAGACAGAGACAGAGAGAGGATAGAGAGAGAAGAGAGAGAGAGAGAGAGAGGGGGTGAGAGAGGAAATATCGGAGAAAGAGAGAAATACATTAAGGTAAAGAGGGATAGATGAAGTTGATCATATCAACAGCTTATGAAAAGAAAGAGCTGTATCATAAGGTTTTATATGCCAAGTTAAAATATCTCAGCCTTTTGAAGTTTGTCAATACACGTCAATGTTTTTTTTTTATTATGGAAGAGTCTGGGTAGCAAAATGTATCTGTTGGCACTGGGTACAGACTAAACCAATATTTGATTTTATTGAGATCGCTCATAAAAATATTATGAACACGGAAGAAGGTGATTTTCGGGACAAAGTTACTAATATCTGTAAATTATTATTGCCGTAATCGATAGTTGGCAAGAGTTTATTGGTAGAACCAATATCAATTGGTACCGGCGATTTTACGGTTGCTCAACTGACTAAAACGAAGTTAAAAGTAATTGAATATATTGAATATGTAACTACGAATAATAATAAAACAAGAGTCATTTGTAATACTTGACCACTCACACAAATATACACACTTTAAACACTTAATTCACACATACATACGCATATATATATATATATATATAATATATATATATATATATATATGGGAGTAAATATGGAAATAAATCCGACAATATTAAGAAATTTGAAAAACGAAGTCTTCCCAAAAGAAAGATGAATTTATTTATCGACGCTTAAACGTTTCGGTTTATTTAAACCTTCATCAGGATAGATTATGGGGTGAAGAAATTGATGGATGTTTTGTAGATTACAGGAGTTAGAAAAATATTTATAAAATGTTTCTTCGAGTTACGTCACGCGTCATGACATCTTCGGGTGTGCGGATCGCGGCTCGTCTTTCAAAAAATATAACGCTGAACAAATACAGTTACAAACTTTTCATAAATATTTTTCTAACTCCTGTCATCTAAAAAACATCCATCAATTTTTTCACCCCATAATCTACCCTGATGAAGGTTTAAATAAACCGAAACGTTTAACCGTAGATAAATACATTCATCTTACTTTTGGAACTTCGTTTTTCAAAGTTCTTAATATATATATATATATATATATATATATATATATATATATATATGGTTGGCTATGTCACATTTAGGGAGGCAGTAGTGAGCCTACGTACAGTATTATTAGTAGAGTGCTCAATATCTGTGATAGAGTGTTAATAAATAGATAATAAATATATATTTTTAATAAATATTTGAATGGAAACAAGTCTGCTACCGTTGGTTTCATGCTATCCAAACTTAATTGTTTAAGTGGAGCAATCGTCGGACAGCGAAAGATATTTTTAAAAAAAATTTTTTCCAAAAATCTTTAGCTGCCCGACGGAAAGGTGATGAAGCGGTGCTCTACATTCCCCAGACCTCCAGAACTGGAACTTCACCATCAGAGGATTTAGCGTCATTCCCAGGACATGAAGACCCTCAGCCACCGCCTTCTAGCACTCATATGATAAAAAGGGTTGGGGCTTGCCATAAGGGCAATAGGTTGGGGCATTAGTAAGCACAGCTTCATTTTTAACACACCCTGTATCTTTTTTTGCTGTTAGTGATCGGTTAAGTAAAGTAATTTTACGCACTTACATGCATTTTACTCTTTCATACTTTGTACGAGGCCTGCAACGAGTTTTCCCCAGATAGCAATATATCGGTACCGAGCACAGAATGAAATGGGTTCTTGTTTTTTTCTGTTTTTTTTTGTTGTTGTTTTGTTTTTGCATACTTTACACTAAAGTGAACAGCAGCAATCTTTACCTGAATTCCATTTTCGTTCGTGCCGAACGTTTCGCCATCTTGCATAATTTTATACACTAACGAAAAATAAAATTGCAATTCACTGAATACGTTTGAAATTTCTCGACATTAAAAACACACAGCTGATATAGCTGGATTGTAGTAAATGATCAGATAAACAGATCATTATGTGTGAAATAAAATGGCGGGGGGGGTATAAGTGTAATACTGATGCGTAAATTAGCACATACATTTTTTAGCAAATATATGAGTTAGATGAGAATGGAATAGTTTAAGGATGAATCTGTATAACGCCACATGTATTGTTTTCATTGAACGAGTAGTGAGGCGTTGCTAAGTGGGAAAGGGGAGGAGTGAGAGGTGAGAATGTTGAGTGAGTTTGGAATTATGAGTTGGAAGAGCCAGACGTGCTCCAAGCTATTCTGACTTGGGGGAAACAAAAATCTCTTGAGTGAAAAGAAGTGGCCTTGTGTTATTACTAAAAACTCTGAATAATTCAAAGCAAGATGCTCCCCCCCAGTACCCTAAGTTGGCTTCCAGACTCCAAACACCAAGGAATTGTCAGCCAACTCCAGCATTAACTCAGCAACCAAGATTCCAGCCTCTCCAATGTAGTTCAGGTCCAGAAATAAGTATACAATTAAATAATTTATGTATCTACACATACTCACTTCATCCGAAATGAGAGCCATAATGTAACACACGTTGACACGTCATCTCCCCATTCTGAAAAGAGAGCGTAACATAACATGTGCATATAGTCTTAGCGTAATGGTTAGGAAATAGAATCGGTGAACCGAGTTCAAATCCTGGACGAGTATTTTCATTCTTCATTGACGCTCAAGGAAAAGGCATACGCCCATCTATTTTCCCTTCAGCTAGAGTTAAACAGTAGGGTATATTGGGATATTTAGCTTTGATAGAGCAACCACTCTAGTAGAAGAACAACACTGAATTTACTCTGCTTAAAAATTGACATTATCTCACTTCCTGTCCGTAGCGGAGGGGTTGGGTAAATGTAAATATTGATTAGCTGTATCTATTGACTAGGTGTTGAAAATGAATTATAAATTGTACATTAGATCAAATTGTGTTTGATTGACAGGCGATAACCCCAAGGTTACCTTTCTTTTTTTCTCTTCTCTAACTATTCTACTTCATCCTCTTTTTTCAGAGTGTCGCTTTCACCTTATTGCTAATTTTTAGGAGACGCTCACATTGTAATGACTATCATCGTAGTAAATGGATTCGCCGACCCCAGTTCAAATTATGGACGAGGCTGTTTGCATTTCCCATGGGCTAATACACTTGGAAAGGAGATACATCCAACTATTTTCCCTCCAGCTATGGGTAAATAGTAAGACAAACAGCTCTCTTTAAGATTTTTTAGGCTATCTCTCTAGCAAAAGGTAAACGGTAAATTGACCTATTCGTGCGAAGGGATTGGGTAAATTATATATCACCTTTTTTCTAAATTCTTTAAGAAATAATAATTTTATTTCAATAAATGTTTTCGTATTATGATAGGGTATGGTTGGAAAAGGCAGACAGTGTGCCCTGGGCGCCCAAATTAGGATACATCAATGGTTTCATTATAAACAAAATTTCCTTTAGAATTTTAAATAAAATTATTTCAAAAGGCCTTATTATTCTTAAGCTCTAACCTGCCGATCCCTGATATCGGAGGGGTTGGACCAATATAAATTCTTTGCAAGAACTTTAGGTTCAACAAGTGCGCTCTCTGACTAAAGAAAAACAAAGAAAAACAAAGAAAAAGCATCCACCCACCACTGTTGAAATACGTGCATAACTTGCACCAGCAGTGCACGTTAAATGGCACCATACAATATCCCTTCAATGGACATCAGAAGATTATTATTAAGCAGCACTAGGAGGTATTTTGCAAATGATTCATGTTTGCGAATGGTTCTGATACCAATTATTGATATTTTTGAACACGATAAGCCCAAGAATGTGCATGTATTTTTTTTTCATAATTCTGTTTATATACAGTACGCCGATAAACGTGCACGAGCACATTTGTTTCAGACAATATTCTACAATAATGACTCGCTTACAACTTTGGCATTACAATATCATTTTTTGTTGATATTGTCGTTTTCTTATTTGCATTTAATAACAAATACACATATTATAACCCGCCCTGTCGGCTGGGGCGTTAGAATGCACCGACTGCACCTCTGCAGAGGGGTAAGACTCCCCCAATGGGGCCACCTGTTGGCCATGGGTGGCGACCCATGATGCTTAAGGATAGAGCCCAGGTGGATGAGCAGTTCATGACATGCAATACTCCACTTTGGCCCTATCTTGGGCTAGACGGGCGGTCGGAGAGGCCCCTTCCAATCAATCGGCTGGTCACGTCAAGCCATAGCACCTATATTATTTTCCCAACCCTATTGCCCTTGTGGCAAGCCCCAACCCCTTTTTATTATATGGGTGCTAGAAGGCGGTGGCTGTGGGTCTACATGTCCTGGGAATGACGTTAAACTCTATCTAATGGTGAGGTTCCAGTTTTGGACGTTTGGGGAATGTGGAGCACCCCTTCATCACCATTGGTCCCTGGTCCACTCTGACCCGGAGTGGTAGTACCTATTAGGGTCCCATCTATGGGTTAAATAGAAAAATGTATTCATAAAAAAATTGTATTATCCATTAAGAATTGATTTATTTCAAAACTTTATCGGCATTAAATGACCCACTGAGGTTGATATGCCGTAAAACAAAACAAACAAACAAACAAACATACTATAACGCATACAAGATGTGCGTGTAATTGCTAGAATCTACAACAGTATTTTATATGGAAGCGAATGGTGTAATGGTAATGTAGTCGTAAGAAATGGATTCGTCGACCTGAGTTCAAATCCTAGACGAGGTTAGCTACATTTCACATAGCGTTAATACACTTGGGAAAGGTATGCATCACACTACTCTCTCTCCCTCTCTCTCTCTCTCTCTCTCTTTCTCTCTCTCTCTCTCTCTCTCTCCTCTTCTCTCTCTCTCTCTCTCTCTGTAATAGTATTATGAACTACTTCCTCACATGACACAGCACAATACGGCAGTGTAGGAAGATCATGAACTGATAGAAGACGCTTAGGGATAGAACTACTTACAAACGCTATCCGGGCCTAGACGCACATAATACATATCACTGTACATTTGCAACATAAATAAATATATATATTTCTATCTTATACGCCTCTGTTAAACTTTACATTATACAACATATCTCTTCACACTCTCCAGCTATGATTAAATGATTGGGCCGACTGGGCTCTTTAACTTTGGTTAGGCAACCAGTCTAGGAGAAGGGAACTCTGGATTCAAACCTGTTAAACTCCGTCTAAAAATCGACCTTGTGTCACATCCTGCTCGTGCGGAGCTGTTGGTAAAAATGTACAATAATATTTTCTGAGTTAAGTCAATTTGAAATCTAGCCTCAAGGAGATGGTGTTCAACTTTTAGGCATATCTATCTATTTATTTGAACATATTTTTTTTTAAAAGGGCAAAGGTCTTAATCAGTGATTAAGATTACAATTATGATAGTATTCATTATTCTGAATTTTTATTATTATTTCTTACTTTTGCATGTTTCTAATATAACTAACAAGACCTCCCACCATCTAATTGTATTGGCATTTCAGTCTTGAAAGACTATAATCTAGTTTTCGTGCCCCTGAGGTTACAGCGCCTCCTGTGACTGTGAAGTCTGATGTTTGAAAAACATTCTCGACCACAGATTTTGCATTTGAAGGCTGTCCCTGAAGATGTTGATGTACCAGTGTCTTGTTGCCGCTGCTTTCTTCTATACCTCTTAGCTTCATGGTGTTGCATCAGGGTGACTTCTGACATGAACAGTCCTCTACGGAGATTCTGCCGCCACCGAGGACGGACCTGAGCCAAATTTTCCCAGCTGGAAGGGGCAATGCCAAAGCACCTGAGATAATTCTTGCAGACATCCTTGAATCGCAGCAGGGGGCGACCAATCTGTCTTTTACCAGACTTGAGCTCTGCATAAAGAATGTCTTTCGGGATTCGCCCATCATCCAGCCGACGTACATGACCCAGCCATCGGAGACGACGTTGCCTCAGTAGAGAACACAAACTGGGGAGTTGAGCTCTCTCTAGAACTGCTGTGTTAGTGATCCTGTCCCTCCAGGTAGTGCCCAGTATACGTCTAAGGCAGCGAAGGTAGAAGTTATATAGCCGCCGTTCTTGGTGGGAGTATAAGGTCCATGTTTCACTTCCATACATATATCTTTAATGAAGCGAAGATAGACTCTGTAACAACAAGTACATATATATAACTTTCTCTCTCTCTATATATAATGTATGCCTATATGTATATATATATATATATATATATATATATATATATATTATATATAAAACACACACACACACGCACGCACGCACACACACAAATGTACGTAAAATGTAAATGTTACAGACATGGAACTAAAGGATAGTCCATGCTGTATAAAGAACTTACAGTAATGTAAGGGGGGCGAAGCCCCACCGAGAAGGAGGTAGATAGGCTCTAGCCCATAGCAGTTCGTTTAGAAGATCCAGCTAAAAGAGGAAGACATGTTC
>CM042152.1:693949-716449 GCA_023376005.1 Doryteuthis pealeii
CCAAATATCATTTGATATACGTCGATAAAGTATGCAGGCTTTCAAGGAAATCAATAGTGATGGTTCCTTTCATGTCACAGAAGACTTTTAGCCTGACCTTCTTTATTGGCCGTTGCATCCGGAACTTTTCCTTCACTGGGTACTCAATATGTTTCAACTCAAGTTCATAGTGTTCTCGACTCAGACTTGTAATAAACTCATGTTTAGCACCCCGTATATATAATATAATATATATAAGTATATATTAAAAAAAAGTTCGCTACATTTGTTGACAAAAGATATACATGAGACATGCCCGACATATATATGGCGCGAAATGCCCACGTTTGTGAATATTGTAACGTCTTTCGTTTTTTGCAGTATTAAGGTTTTTTTGTTTTGTAAACTCATTTTGACTTTCCTCTCCGACCCAAACAACTACGGGAGTGAATGAGCTCTGATGATGATTTTTGTAAAATCGAAATATTGATCAGTATCAGCTATGATTATATTATAAATTGTTTTCTTCTTTAACAGCATTGTGTGATGTTTTCATTCCACCTTTCTTACTCATATATATATATATATATATATATATATATATAATATATATATATATATATATAAGTTTTGTTGAACTGTACAGACAATTCTTGTCGGACAAGTTTTTGGTTGATCCTTTCTAATTTTTGGGCCATCTTTTTGGTGTCGGGGTGTAACTGGTGTAACAGTCCACCAAAGGTTTCAAAACGAGCGCTTTCGGCAATACAGTTTGCCATCATCAGGTAGGAAACACCACTACCATTTGTTATTACCTCCCACTTCTAATTCCTTGCTACTACTCGTTCTCGTTAAAAATGAGACACGAAACCATACCATCGTTTAAACTCTATCTGATGGTGAGGTTCCAGTTTTGGATGTTTGTGGAATGTGGAGCACCCCTTCCTCACCATTGCTTCCAGGTCCACTCTGACCCGGAGTTAGGGTCCCATCTATGGGTTAAATTGGGTAGAAAGACATGAGTTGATAAAAAAACATTTGTTATCCATTAAGAATGAATTTATTTCAAAACATTGTCGGTATTAAATGACTCACCGAGGTTGATATGCCGTAAAACAACCAAACCAAACCAAACCAAACCAAACCAAAGCAGCTGAAAAATACTCTTTTTTTGTCTACTATTGTGATCACTCTTTTAAAAGCTCGTATTTCAACCGATCGTCTTTTGTACGTGAAGAGTTACGTGATGTAACGAATTGAACCATTCTCCGGCAAGATGACATGATTTTCTTCGAAGTTTGCAGAATATCATTGAGAGACAAATCAAAATCTGCCGAGCTCGGTATTCATAACTGCCATTCTTGTGGAATCATATCTTGAGCGCAGAACCATTTGGGGACGGGTAGGCGCCCACAATAACCGACATGTTTTCTCTGCGGATGGGAAGGATAGGATGAACTGTCAGTTAATCCAGTTGAATCCTGTTAGGCTGTCATTTACCCTTATTTAAATTCTGGATCAAATAATGCTTTGTGTCGCCTGGACTTGCTTTTCGACGTCAAGTTCATATCATCAATCTTCATGGCATTATTTCACTCATTCTATTTCTCTCTCTTTCTCTCTCTCTGTCTTTCTCTCTTACTCTCTCTCTCTCTATCTCAGTCTCTCTTTATATATATATATATATATATATATAATATATATATATATATATTATATATATATATATATATATCCCCGTCTTACTCTCACTCTTTCTCAGTTTCTCTTTATCTGTATCTCCGTTTTACACTCCTTCTCTCTCTTTATCTATATCTATGTCTTACTCTCCCTCTCTCTCAGTCTCTCTTTATCTGTATTACTCTCCCTCTCTCTCAGTCTCTCTTTATCTGTCTTACTCTCCCTCTCTCTCAGTCACTCTTTATCTGTCTTACTCCCCCTCTCTCTCAGTCTCTCTTTATCTGTCTTACTCTCCATCTATCCCAGTCTCTCTTTATTGTCTTACTCTCCCTCTCTCTCAGTCTCTCTTTATCTGTCTTACTCTCCATCTATCTCAGTCTCTCTTTATCTGTCTTACTCTCCCTCTCAGTCTCTCTTATCTATATCTCTGTCTTACTCTCCCCTCTCAGTCTTTCTTTATCTATATCCCTGTCTTACTCCCATTCTCTCTCAGTTTCTCTTTATCTATATCTCTGTCTTACTCTCTCAAACGCACACACACACACACACACACACACACACACACACATATATATATATAGATATATCTATATATAGTATAGTATATGGAGGCGCGTGGGCCAGTGGTTAGAGTCGTGGAAAATGGACTCGTCGATTCGAGTTCAATTCCTAGACGAACCTGTTGGCATTTCACATAGCGCTAATACCCTTGGGAAAGGTATGAATCCATATATTCTCCCTCCAGCTATGGATTAAATAGTAGGGCAGACTGGGTCCTTAAGCCTTGAGTAGGTAAACAGTCTAGGAGAGGGATAACTCTGAATTCAAAATTCCTGAAGTCGGCCGTTGATTTGATTTGTGGCAACCCTTGTTGCACCAATTCTTTCCTATCGACTGTGCCAAAAAGTGTGGATGGTCCAACACAAGCCTTCACCACTATAAACAAATCCCTGTGAGGGTGTTCATTGTATGTATGAACCCTCATGCGTCGTAAAAATCGACGAGAGAGTCCATAATATATAGTATTAGGCAAACACGATCTTCCAGGATTTGAACTCGTCTCGCCGTGTACATTTTCTCAAACAGTAACCTTTACAATACGCATGCACGCCCCTCCTATATATATATATATATATATCTTATTATAATGGAGATTGTGTGTTTTTCTGTCTGTAACCGAAACTATATTACTAATCGAGTCACAATTAACATAGATATTTACATCACATTCTCCATGATTTTATCTATATTTAAACCTCAATTATTAATAAAATTGCTTCACCTTTTTATTAGTGTTGTCCATATCTACACACTTAATAACATGCAATTGTATTTATATACAAAAAATAGCGGTTTACAGTGTGAACGGGAAGGCTAAATTTGCATATTGATATTAAAAATGTGATTTTATTAAATATGTGCTTAGTATTATTGATTTCTAACTGTTTGGTTTTATTTTAATGAATATAAGCAAAAATCTCTCCAATGAATCTTAAATGAAATCCATTAACAAGAAAAAATAACTGTCATTTTATTCTTTTTTCTTAATTTAACTAAATAGTTAAATAAGTAAAAATTCAGCAATGAAAGACGGGAGTGATAGAAGAGTAAGTTTCATTTCTATTTGTCTATTATACCCCCACTCTGTTTCAAATCTTTTTTATCTGCCTTCTTATTGGACTTTCTAATTTAATATGGTATTTCATTACATTAAAACTTAAATACTTGCACCCGGAGGGTGCATATATTTGCTAGTATATATTAAGTCTTTCTCGTCACTTCCAGAATCCTCACAGTACTAACTGATGTAGGATTTCTTCTGGTCAGCCTACACTGGTGTGAATCTGTGCAGGTTCCCAAAGGTAAACGTCACATGACTTGGTCATTGCTTCTCCAGTTGAGATCAGCATTTCGCATTCGCCTTATTAGTGTAATAGCAGCCAAGTGTGCATGCAGTGACTCTTTTTTTTGGTGGATGTTACTTTCAGAATTTGTTCATTCACATCCTCCGACATTAAAAAACAAATCTCACCGAAAATACTAAAATCTTTTATAAAACTAGTGTAGGGGATTATCTTCCTTTTGCTGGAAGAGTTATCTTCTCGCTGCGTTGCTGTTTGTTCCCACTAGGGGGACCTCTGTAGTTAAGCGCGTTCATTCAAAACACTGCTTCCTCTTTTTAGCTGGATCTTCTCAAGAACTGCTATGGGCTAGAATCTATCTACCCCCTTCTCGGTGGGGCTTTTGTCCCCCCTTACATTACTGTAAGTCCCTTGTACAGCATGGACTATCCTTTAGTTCCATGTCTGTAACATCTATATTTTACGTACATTTTGGGTACCTTGTTTATACCTAAATATTGTATATGTATTTATATGTTCTATTCTCCTGTACATTATGTATATTATCGTTTCCATGTGCTGTTATATATATTAAATATTTTGTCTCACAACGTGTCGGAATTGTATGTTATTCAATTATCAACTTTGAATCTTACAATAGCAATAAAACGCCTACAAATTCCTGAGCCGATATATATAAAGACTATAAGTGGCTACCCGGCGTTGCCTAGGTAGGGGTGGGGGTGGGTGGGTGTTAAAACGGTAGTTCGCAGATCCCTTATTGTTGAATCACGGGTTGGATCCTCGCTGGCGACCCAATTAAAATCCCTATATTAAAAAAAAGACCTTGCCTTGATCCATGTTGTTATCATTTAAATCTTATTTTTTTTATTTTCTTCACGAATATAAATCAAATCTTCATTATTGTTGCTCATAAACCAGGCTCTGGTGATATTTAATGTGTTTATGTATTTACTTTGTCGTTAATTGTTTTATTTTCGAAGTTTCCTCCGGACATACAGATTCACACAACAGCCCTTTATATATGTATAGATAGATAGATAGACAGATAGATAGATAACAGACCTAACATTAATAAAATAGCATTTATTACGGGCAATAATATACTAAATTATTTCAAATATTTTTTAATAACTAATTTTATCATCTCTCAAAAATATGATAGACTCTCCTAATTTGGAAGAGAGAGTTTAACAGGTTTGATTTAAAGTTTTCCTTCTCATAGACTGGTTTCCAAACCACTGTTAAAGAAACCAGAGTGTTCTACTATTTACCCATAGCTAAAGGAAGAATAATTGGGTTTAGATCTTTCCCATGGGCATTATCGCTATGTGAAATTCAAACAGACTAGTTAAGGATTTGAACTCATCTCGCCCTGTTCATTTCCTAAGACGCTAACCACAACACCATATGCCTGTCAGTGATGCTGGCAGCTTTTTAAATTAGTGCGTCCTGGGACGTGCACATTTGCTTCGAATAAGTTACCGGGAAAATTTATGGGTCCCAACTAAAGCCATCTAACTCCTACTTTGTAACCTATCCTGTGTTATTCGTTTCTAAGAAACAATTGAAATATATTTACAGTTAGCTTGAAATGGTGAGGGAAGGTAAAGAATAACACTGAGACGCATGGATATGATTTCACTGCGTCCTTTTAAATTATTGTGCGTCAGGGACGCAAGTGCGTAACTGCCAGCATCTCTGCGACTGTTGTCTGTTATACAATTTGACAAAAGTGATTGTATATTTTGCTTTAAGAATAGCTTATTAGAAGTATTGTATCGTTGAGATGGTAAGAAATACACAAAGAAATAGTGTTCTTGAGATATATTTTATTCAGCACTTCTATCTGGTGCTAACAGATATTTATTACATAAAAAAACAAGAAGTAGAACATTTCCCAAGGACAAACTTACAAGAATGAGGAGGGTCAACTGTGTATAGTCAAACGCAGTGATTTTGTCCGAATATAATTTTCCGTTTCTATTACTGCTACATCGACTATTATAAGGCTATGAGCCAGTCCATCTTGTAGGGGTGTTAAATCCTCTACAACAAGAAGATAAAAAAAGTGTTATTAGTGTTGTGAGGTGTGGTTTCGTATTCTCTGTTGCAGTAGTTTCAATAATTCTTCGAGCGTAATCGTAGCTCAGGTCTTAGCTTCACGTAGCTAATTTCATACCAGTCCTCTAAACTGTCTTTATATATCTCCTGTTGTAATACACATATGTAAAGGAGATAACACGCCATTGGCTATCTCACTAGAATTTGAAAAATACAATTGAAAATAATTACATTATATTCATCTTCAATCTTATTGTTTTAATAACCTCTTTCTTCTTTATTTTACGTAAGCGATTGTGTTGTTAATAGCTTTTGTAATATTCATCGGCTTCCATAGTGTTGTTGATAGCTTTTGTAATATTATCGGCTTCCATAGTGTTGTTGAAATCCTTGACCTTTTCTCAAATCAGCAGCGTAGGCATTATAACGAATCGAGCAACCCACTTAAAAATTCAACTAATTTTTTTTAACCAAATGCAAAATTGATATTTACTTATAAAAGTCAGCTACTCACATTCTTCAATTGAATCTTTCAGTTTTCCATTCGGGTTTTTTTTTTCTTCTTCTTTTATTGTTAGTATATGTCTCTTATGATTTTATTCACAAAAAAAATAGAGAAAGAAATCATCAACAGTTCTATCTCATAAAATGACTATTCATAGTTGATTATTTTGCAATCATCATTCAATTTATAGATTCACACACACACACACACACACACAATACACACACATTATAATAATATATATATAATTTTGTGTTTGCTGCTAAATTCCGGAAAAAGTTTCAGATTTTTTAAAATTTATGTGCAATTGTTCTCATCATTTTTCATTGTAAATTCTTGATATTATACATATGCAGTTTATCGTATCTTCTTTACGATTTGACTTGAACAGTGATAATAATTTCGTAACATTTTTATTTATTCAGCTACTCTAAATTTGGGCACTGATATCTCATGTCATATTTATAATTATAAAACTATACTATTTTTATTATATCTGGTTATATATCTAATCAACAGATCTTTAGCAGTCACATCACTTGGCTCTCTTAATTGATATAACTTCCGCAATTACTTATTTTTATATCCATGCCTTTTGAAACTATATATAGTTATTATATTTTGTTAATCTTTTGTGTGCTGTGTATAATATTAGGAATATTATATAATAATATAAGAAATGTAAACAGAGAATAAAAGAGTACAAAAATAAATGATACTATATAAGATATAAGAGCCATTCTTGGCTCAACCGCTTTCCTAGTTCCATTTCTTTTCGAATCGGAATTCACTTACTGAGTAGCACAAGGGATCACTAAATGTAAGCTTAGAAATGGTAGGTTTTGGCCTCAAACATATACTAAAACATAATCTCCTTATCTTCTATAATGAAAGGGGATGTAAAATTCGCTCGCTGTGTTGTGGCCTCATATTATCCATATACATATATCTTACTAATCATATTATTTACCAATATAATATATTATATACATATCCATATATCAATATTTGTACACTTTATATATATATATCATATATATATAATATTATAATACATAATAATATATATATTCATCATTTACATATATCATATAATCTTATATTATAAACTTATCTAATTCATAATAGCATTACATTATATTTATATTCTGATATTATTTATATATATATATATATCATATATATATACATATATATATATATATATATAAATACAGATATAAGCAGAGCGGAGACAGAGGAGAGAGAGAGGAGACAGATGACTGAATAAACAAACCGTTACAAACGCATTTTATAAATCAAAAGGGATTTATATATAATGCTGCTTACACACACATAGGCCAATGGGTAGAGCGTCCGACTTATAACCACAAAGTCACGAGTTCGTGACCTGCCCTCGCCAACTCAGCGTATGAGTAGCACAGGGATCTGTGCGGTAAAGTATGGGGCTGGTGTAGGTGAATCTCCTTGGTATAGCGCTAGTAAAAGGGAAGCACATATTTACTTATAAAAGTCAGCTACTCACATTTTTGAGTGTTTGATAGCTTTTGGAATATTTATCGGCTTCCATAGTGATATTATAAAAAGCGCCTCGTTAGGGTTCAAGTGGTGCAGCCATACAGCGGTAAAGATATAACCACAGCCTGGAAGAATCACTATATTTATAAAAGAAGAATGTTAAATATCAATCGATAGTACAAGTTAGGGTACGATCTATGAGTTGAATAGATAAAAACAATGGGTTAAAATTAGTTTTAAGAAGAGTTAAAAGAATCTTTGAATATCCAATTAAAATGAATAAAAAAAATATCGTATTCGGCATAAAATAACGCAACCACCTCTAACTATTGGGTTTTGCTTGGTATTGAACTCGAACCACCAACTTCATTTCAATCTTTTTACGTCGCATGATTTTTTTTTCTTTTAACCTTTTACTTGAAAAAATAATTATAGTCTATTTTTTTCTTATAGTACCCGGACACAAAACTGCCCAAAGAATCGATATGTCTAAAAGAAGACGAGACAAGTTCCTCACAGAAAAAAATACTCACAACAAAATAACAAAAACTAAAAGCAACAAAAAAACAAACAAAATAAAACGAAGCCAATAAAATATTAAAAATAACAATAAGATTAAATAAAAATAAAATAAAACAAAGAAATCGTTTATATATATATATATATATATATATATATATATATATATATATATATATATGTATTTTTTATTTATTTTTACATAAGAATATCCATACCGAAATAATGACGACATCCAGCCTTATTATGGATATTTGAATCGTTATAGAAACAAATGAGACATTATATTATTGGACTCGCCTTTTTTTTCCATTTTTTGTTTTTGTTCTTTTTTTGTGTGTGAAGCTAATTCTGACTGGTGTACGATGCCGGTTGGATACTGTCGTTGTAGACAGCTATTTCGAAGTATTGCAACATTGTTCACCGCTAGCGCATTTCCTTTGCCAATGTGAATATTCGTAACCGGAAGATCATATACAAAACCCTATATTTTTTTCTTATCTGTCTAGGCTTACGACAATTTTAGAAAATGATGAAATCGCAATGAACAGAGATAAATGCGGACAAGGTGTGGTGCACCGATTGATACTTAACTTGCAGCTTTGTGACTTTCTGGATGCAGTTGCAACTTGGAAGAGATGCAATGACTAGAAGAGTGATCGGGATGATGATGATGATGAGGATGATGATGAACATCATCATCCTCATCATGTCGCGCAATTAGCACGGATATCCAAGACAATCTCTCGCCAACCCTCCCTATCATTCATCGTCCCAGAGAGGTCCTCCACGCAGCATCCAGTATCCTCGCATAGGTTGTCAATGTAGGTCCTTAGTGGCCGGCCCATATTAGCATGTCCATGTGTTGACTTCCACAGGAGGACATCGTTTATGAACTCGTCCTTGCTTCTTCAGCAGTGTCCAGCATGCCTTGTCCGTCTCACTCGGATGGTTTGTGAGATGGGGGCAGGTGGCCGTACAGCTGCTTCCTTGTGGGGGCTGCTTCCACGACTTGTTCAAGACCGCACGCAGCATCCGTGTGCAGCTCCCATCTAGTTTATTCACGCGGTGCTTTGTGAGGATCCAAGTGGTGCAGCCATACAGCAGTACTGATATAACCACAGCCTGGAAAGTGGCCTCAATTCTTAGAGTAAATAATGTAGACCAACATGCCAGCAACTTTACCACTAGACCTCCTCTCCCCCTTTATCTCCCCTTTTTTTCTCTCCCCTGCCCCCACACACAATTACCAATGTACACTTGACCAACGCCAATACTACCCATCCGATCTCGTCTACCATCATAAAAACTGCCTCCTTGCCATAAAAACAAAAAACAATTAAGACACATTTTTAATTGCAGGGTGTGACATGCAAAAAAAAGTTGCAAAATTGAAGACTAAGTATTCAAAAAATGCAGCCACTTGCATAAAAGGTAAGTAAAAAGTAAAAAAGACTAAAATCTGTATCAACCAGACAGCGATGAAATCAAACCCCTTCTCACTAGGGCTAAACAAAGGAGACTATTTTAGCGTCTGATGTGGAGTAGCCACAGCTAGTATCAGCTCCACACTTTACCGTATTCATCCCTGTGCTAATGATACACTAAGTTGGCGAGGGCCGGTATCGAACCAGGAATCTTGTGATTCCTAGTCGAACACTCTACCGACTGAGCTAACGACGGATGGACAGATAGATATTTCTTTATACTTATAAATATTCTTTCTTTCATTTATTTTTTTGTCTTTTTATTCTCTGTCTGCTAATCATTCTTTTATCAAGATACACACACACACACACACACACACACACACACACACACATATATATATATATATATATATATATATATATATATATATACACAAGTTAAGAGTAAGTATAGATTCATTCATTCATCTATCTCTCTCTCTCTCTCTCTCTCTCTCTATATATATATATATATATATATATATATATATATATATATATATATAAACTCTACAGAATAAACCTATAATGTCGGACACTCTATCGACTGAGTTAAACCATCTATACTTAAACTCTAATGTAAACATCAATATTAGAAATAATAAATTATGGTTTTAGTATCTCCATCTCTGTAGCAAGATGGGGGATATTATCCTGACTTTTGTGAGCTAGAACTACTATATTAGAAAAGGAGGAAGTAGGAAAGTGATAGAGTAAAGGTTTAAAAAATAGTGATGAGCAAAACAGGATGAACGATGGTTGGACCGGAGTGTGGCCTCCCGAATGGAGAATTGAGTATCAACCGGAAGTCGGTGTTGACCGGAACCGGAAGTCACGTGGTGACGTGGAACAACGAAGAAAGGTACCGACCTCTTTTCGATTTGGGACGTCGTAGGGTACGGACCTGACCTTGGGTCCCTTATGGGATCACAGTAATCTAGCAGTGTTCTCTCTCTCTTTCTCTCTGTACTTTCCTCCTCTCCGATACAGCCCACGAGACGAGCCTAACCTGGAAATAAAGGTTAGTAGTTGTGACTACATATTTCTCGCGTTGTAATGCTATCAACAAGATGACCACCACGTGCAGAAGACATTTTTAGTACGGTGAATATATACGCTTTGGGTACTGTGACCAGATATACGACAACGTTACAGATATCGTTTTAGTGCTCGAAAAAAAAAGGGACAACGTTACATCTCTATCCACACCATTAATTGAGTCGGTAAACGGTTTTGGCATAAAACCTGAAACATCTACCTAATAACGTGTATCTCCTTCCTTTAGCTGAATAACAGCGGCTCACAGACGTACTATGGAGTTTTTGTTGAGTGGGTATATTTTTTTGGTTTTGTTTGGTTTGTTTTACAGCATATCAACATCAGTGCGTCATTAATGCCGATAAGGTTTTGAAATAAATTCATTCTTAATGAATACTCAATTTTTTTTATAAACACATTTTTTTTATTTAACCCATTGAAAGGGTCCTAACAGGTACTACCACTCCGGGTCAGAGTGGACCTGGGACCAATGGTAATGAAGGAGTGCTCCACAATCCCCAGACTCCAGAACTGGAACCTGACCATCAGAGAGACTTGAGGGGCCTCTCTCACCACCCGTGTAGTCTAAGTAAGGGTCTAAATGGAGTGTTGCATGTCATGGACTGCTCAGCCACCCGGGTTCCATCCTTAAGCATCATGGGTCGCCACCCAGGGCCAACAGCAGGTGCAGTCGGTGTATTTTAAAGCCCCAGTCGACAGGGCTGGAGTGGGTATATCTATTCAGGTACATACTAATAATATCGTTTATAGAGGTGTGTGTTGTAATTATCTATTTAGCCACACGAGGGTAATGAAATTCTCCCGGTGAAACCTAGAAGACATATTCTGCTATTATCGTTTTTCTAAATCAGCTATACATATGTATTGAGCACATTTTATATTCATTCATTATTCTGACTTCTTTGGTTACTTCTTTTTGTCGGTAGACAAAATTGTGACACACCCGATATTTTTTTTGTTTTTTTTCCATTAATTCATCCCGGCTTCAAGTATAAACACACACACACACACACACACACACACACACACACACACACATATATATATATACATATCTATTTATTTATTTCATTTATTTATTTCATTTTCTTATTTTTTATTTTTGTATCGTATGATCTTATTGATTTTTTATCTTTCTTTTGTGCTTTTGAATGAGGCCACAGCAAAATGCATTTCTCCATTGAGTGTATCAGATGAAACTGATTTCTTTTATAGAGATTTCAGCTGAAGTAAATTTATAATAAGCAAATTGAGGTTTGTTGAGTTTTCAGTTGTATGGAAATGTAATTAGTGCTCTGTATGAAATAAATTAATTATCATACGTTCAGCTCTCCTGAGGACTTGAAAGAATCTTTACATATATCTAATTCAGTTTTTAAAGTAACATTTTTCAAACTAACATCTGGGGAAAATTAAAAAAAAAAAGAAAAGACCGGCACATCGGTACTTTCTGAAAATAATCATCAGTACCATATGTATTGGCCAAAAGAAAAGATTTTTCTAAGTTTTAAATGCAGAAAGTGCTCAATGCATTAAGTAGAACATGATTATAAGGACCTATAGGAGTTAGGTACTATATACTTAGGTTTCACCTGAATGGCTCTTCAGGATAATTCTGACTGAAGGAGGCTATATATCAACATATATATATATATAACATATATATATATATATATGTATATTATATATATATATATATATATATATATATATATATATATATATATATATATATATATATATATATATATATATATATATATATATATATATATCAATATCAATATATATATATATATATATATATATATATATATATATATATATATATAGAAATGTGAGGAGGTTAATCCGACAGTATGTGGAGAAAAGTAGACAAACACGGGATGTTGTGGAAACTTGATGTTTATTGTCGACGTTGCAACGTTTCGGTCTCTTATTAGACCATCTTCAGGACTTGAATATAGTTCTTACTCCAATGATGGAAATTCTCAAAATGCTGAAAGCGGAAGGTCGTCAGTAGGGGGAGTGTGTCTGTTGATTTTTGGGGATGCGGGCAAAGAGAAATTGGTACAATGTTGAAACTATGTTGATGTTTCTGGTTCAGCAATTCTGCAATGTCTTTTTCAGGAAAAAAAGATATTTGTAAAGTTTTTATGACTCTTCCGTTTTGTTAATTTCTTAATGGAGAATAACATTAAATTACCGTATAAAAAAAAAAATAAGAAAAAAAGAAAGAAAGAAAGAAAATAAAATAAAGAAAAGTGAAAAAAAAAAAAACAAACAATAGAGTAATAAAAATGCCTTTCTTATCGTCATCATCAAAGATACTGCTTTAATGTCTTCTTTTAACGTCCGCCCTTGAAACCATTAAAGAAAATGAACCACTAGACAGAAATGATCAGAAAGATGGGATTTACAATTCGTTTCGTTTTCTCTTTTTTCGTTTCGTTTTGTTTTTTTTCGTTCTTTTTCTTTGTCTTTTTTCCTCCTCTTTTTTTTTCTTCTTATTGGTCAGTTCACTTTTTTTTTTATATTCAATATTAGCTTTCCTTCAACTTTTTTTTAAGCTTCGTTGCATTCGGTCTTTTATTTCTTTTTTGAACAGTATCTTTTTGTTTTTCATTTCTATCTTTCTCAATTTGTTCTTTTCTTTGTTCGTGTGCTTTTCTTCTTTTTTTCTTTCTTTCTCTCTTTTGTTTTTGTATTTTCTTTCTTTCTTTTTCTTCATTTTTTTCGTTTTTTATTTTTGTGTTTTTTTTTTTCTTTTTTCATTGTTTTTTTTTTTCTTTCTTTCTTTCTTTGTTTCTTTGTTTCTTTTTTTCTTTGTTTCTTTCTTTCTTTTGTTTGTGTATTTTCTTTCTTTCTTTTTCTTCATTTTTTTCGTTTTTTATTTCGTTTGTGTTTTTTTTTGTTTTTCATTTGTTTTTTTTTCTTTCTTCTTTCTTTCTTTCTTTCTTTCTTTCTTTCTTTTGTTTGTGTATTTTCTTTCTTTCTTTTTCTTCATTTTTTCGTTTTTTTTATTTCGTTGTGTTTTTTTTTTTTTTTCATTTTTTTCATTTGTTTTCTTTTGTTTTCTTTCTTTTCTTTCTTTCTTTCTTTCTATGCTTTTCTTCTTTCTTCTTTCTTTTTTCTTTCGTTTACCTGGTTTTCTCTTTTTCTCTTTCTATCTTTCATTTGTTCTTTATTTCTTCTGTGCATTTCTTCTTTTTTCTTTCTTTCTTTCTTTTGTTTGTGCATTTTCTTCTTTCTTTTTCTTCATTTTTCTTTCCTTATTTTATTATTATCTTCCCCTACCGATTCAAACTGGATACTCTCTAATAAGGAGGGAGACAAAATACTGACAGTCAGACAGACTAGGACCGGCCATATATGTGACCACACGTATGAGACACCAAGCTGAACTGTTATCCAAAACCATCCCTCTGTATTCCCTGTCAGTGAGAATAAATAAAACAAATATTGTTATTGTAACATATTCACTGTTTTTATTATCAATTTTGTATATCGTACATCTCGGGATATAACAATTTCGTTTGTGTTTGTTTTTTTTTTTTTATTTTATTATTCTTTCTTTCTTTCTTTCTTTCTTTCTACGTTTTTCCTCTTTCTTCTTTCTTTTTTCTTTCGTTTACGTGGTTTTCCCTTTCTCTTTTCATTTCTATCTTTAATTTATCTGCCTGTCTTTCTTTTTTCTTTCTTGTGCTTTTTTGTGTGCTTTTATTCTTTCTCATTTCATTCGTTTGGGTTATTTCATTTTTTTCTATTTTCTTTTTTCTTTCTTTCGTTCTTCCTTTCTTTCTTTCTTTCTGTCGTTTGTGCATTCTCCTTCTTTCCTCATTCTTTTTGCATTTTCATTCTTGCTTTCTTAGACATTTATTCTTTCCTTCTTTCTTTATTCATATTCTAAATTCTTTCTTTTTATTTCATTTTTCTTTCTTTTCTTCTTTGTGGAGCTTTCATCTTTCTTTATAAACTTTTGTTCTCTGACTTCTTTAATTACGTATTCTTCTTCATCCTTTCACTTTTTCTTTGTCTCTTGTCATTTATATATTTGCCCATTTCATTATGCTTTCAGTCCGTCTTTTCTCCATTCTTCCCTCCTTCCTTTCTTCTTCCCTCCTTCCTTTCTTCTTCCCCTTCCTTCCTTTCTTTCTTCCTTCTTAATATTCAATGTCATTTCTTACCATGTACCATTTTGAATCACCGTCCTCATTATTGGCTGGAGCTCATCTCCCGCGAAAACCTGAATGACACATGCTGCTAAATTATGCTTCACCAATGTTTATCTAGTGTTCAGCCCAAGGGTGGGGGAGGGGTCGGAGAAGATAGATCAATTTAAAACAATCGATGAGTCGACGTTTAACTGACCGACGCAGTGTTTGTGTGCCTGGACTTTTCCCGTGAGAATTACGCGTTGGGGAAAACTTAGAGTCGTTCTAATTGGACTGGGTAGTTCTTGTCTCCCAGTGGACGTGACGCTGCTCGTTAAGAGGTCATAAAGCAAACCTTCTATAATGGACAAACGAGTAAAATCATTTTCTACAACGTTAAATACTAGTATTAATCCCACTGCTACAACTAGTGTCTGATTGGTTGTTTCAGATAAGAAGATTTCTTGCAAGTCTCTGATTACGTTTCTTTCTGCTTTAAGACCAATATTGATTATATTACATCTAATATTTCCCGCCCTGTCGGCTGGGGTGTTAGAATGCACCGACTGCACCTCTGCAGAGGGGTAAGACTCCCCCAATGGGACCACCTGTTGGCCGTGGGTGGCGACCCATGATGCTTAAGGATAGAGCCCAGGTGGATGAGCAGTTCATGACATGCAATACTCCACTTTGGCCCTATCTTGGGCTAGACGGGCGGTCGGAGAGGCCCCTCCGATCAATCGGCTGTTCACGTCAAGCCTAGCACCTATATGATTTTCCCAACCCTATTGCCCTTTTTATCATAAGGTTACTAGAAGTCGGTGGCTGCGAGTCTACATGTCCTGGGAATGACGTTAAACTCTATCTGATGTTGAGGTTCCAGTTTTGGAGGTTTGGGGAATGTGGAGCACACCTTCATCACCATTTTCTCCCTGGTCCACTCTGACCCGGAGTGGTAGTACCGGTTAGGGTCCCATCTATGGGTTAAATAGAAAAATGTATTTATAAAAAAATTGTATTATCCATTAAGAATTGATTTATTTCAAAACTTTATCGGCATTAAATGACCCACTGAGATTGATATGCCGTAAAATAAAACAAACCAAATCTAATATTTCCTAATGTGATGTGTCATCAAAAGTAAGATAACTCAAGTTTTAATTTTATTAATTTTAAAATTTAAAATTCAAATAAATGTATTACATAATTCATGGGAGAGCCTATGAATTGTGTAAGTAGTGTAGTTAGAATTTGAATTGAAGTTCGGAATATTGAAATAACGGGCGTTAAGTAGAATATTACTGTCAACGTTATAGCTATGATTGGCATGTGGTAATATTTCCTAATGCTATGTGTCATCAAAAGTAAGAAAAATAAAGTTTTAATCTTTGAAATATCAGAATTTAAAATTCAAATAAATGTTATATAATTAATTGTATAAAGTTTCGAAAAAAAAGTATTATTTGGATTAATCGGACTATTGTCCTAATCTTCATCGTTTTCTGTACAACGTTTCGGCCGATGTGCCCTCAAGCCATCTTCAGATATTTATTGTCGTACCCGAGAACCTTCTCGGACTTGGGGACCTTATTTTCGAACTCGGGAACCTTCTATTCGAACTCGGGAACCTTCTTGCCGTAACCGGCAACATTCCTGTCGTAATCGGGAGCCATCACGGAACTTTGAACCAAAGTCTTTATTCAGTCCACGGTGGTATCCTATTCTCATTCCGCTAACCATAGCTGGGGTACAGCTGTGTTAATTATTATTCTATGTTACTGCTACCCCTGATAACGATTGAACCTGCAGTCTAGAGATAACTGTCACTTAGAACTGTCTTAACCTAACTCATTTATCCACTAGGCTATGTGGCCAATAGAAAAAAACGAAGTCAAAAATTAACTAAGTCAAAATTTAACTTACAGACAGCCGACGCTAAAGCGTTTCAATTTTAATCAAACCGTTAACGGGGCTTAACTTGGTTAATATGTGTGACGAAAAGAAATTGGTATAAAACAAGGAAAAGCTTGTGAGACTTAGTTTGCGATATTAGAAGTTGATGATGTAACAATACCAGAAAACGTTGCAGCTAATAAGATTTCTTGCTTGTCTCTGATTACGCTTCTTCCTACTTGAAGCCGACATTGCTTATATTACCTCTAGCTAGCAAATATATGCACTCTCCAAGTGCAAGTATTTAAGTCTTAAGGTAATAAAATATCATATTAAATTAGAAAGGCTAAAGAAACTAACTAAGAATGCAGATAAAAATATTTAAAACTGAGGGGGGGGTAAGTATAATGAAAAAAATTGGAACAATTGAAACTTATTCTTCCATCACTCCCGTCTTTCATTGCTAAATTTTCCTGATTGAACTACTTAGTTAAAATAGGAACTAAATAATAAAATCACCATTATTTCTTCTGTTAATGGATTTCTCTAAAGATTTATTGAAAAGATTTTTATCATATTCATTAAGATAAAAACAAACAAATGGATATCAATAATACCAAACATATTTATTAAAATCAAACTTTTAATATCAATATGCAAATTAGCCTTCCCGTTTACACTGCGAACCTCTATTTTGTTGAATATATAAATACAATTGCATGTTATTACGGGACAGGAATACATTCTCAGATTCGAAGGGGAACATTGCTATAGAGAGAAAGGGTGATTATATGGAGATGTTGGGATAGGATCCTCAGAGGAGCAGCTTCATTTTGATGTATGATACATATTGCTGTGTTGGTAATTATACCGGTGCTAAAAAAATTGCCTTTTTGATTGTACAACGTTAAATACTAATATCAATTCCACTGTTACAACTAGTACATGATTGGTTGTTTCAGATAAGAAGATTTCTTGCAAGTCTCTGATTACACTTCTTTTTACTTTAAGACCAATATTGATAATATTACATCTAATATTTCCTAAAAGCTATACCGAAAGCTAAGAAAGTACTGGCTGATACAGCTGTCACAGCGAAGGGAGAGCTGATATGTTTATAATTTCGGCAAGAAATAATTTTCCCGAGAAGCTGACAGTTACAAAGAGATGTTGACTTCCCGCCCTCGCTAACATTACGAAGGGATTTTCATCCCGATATATTAAGAAAACAATAAATCATTCGCATTGTGATAGTGTTCAAGATCAACCCCCAAACCACAGACAGACGGACAGTCAATCTGATAGACAGACAGGCAAACAGGCAGACAGACAGACAGGTAGATACACACACACATGCATACATGCACACACACACACACACACACACACACACACACACACACACACACACACACACACACACACACACACATATATATATATATATATATATATATATATATATATATATATATATATTAGCCATAATGAAAATTGCAAAGGCGAGAACTGACAGTTAACAAGCGCCGTTGACCTCTTGTATACTTTAGAAGAAGAAGAAGAAGAAGAAGAAGAAGAAGAAGAAGAAGAAGAAGAAGAAGAAGAAATTAAAGTAAAAAAAGAAGAAGAATGAGTCGACAAAGAAAAAAGAGAAGAAAAAGAAGAAAGAAGAAGAAATGAAAGTAGGAAAAGAAGAATGAGACCATCAGGAAGAAGAAAAGAAGAAGAAGAAGAAGAAGAAGAAGAAGAAGAAGAAGAAGAAGAAGAAGAAGAAGAAGAAGATCCAGGAAAGAAGTGGAAGAATTGAAAATATTTTTTGTTAAAGGAAAGAAATAACATAGATATATGAACTCTTTACAATATATATACGCTAGCCTAACTTCGATATATGTATTCTGCCAATTATATTGACCCCCCCTTAGTTTATATATATATATATATATATATATATATATATATATATATATATATATATTATATATATAGTGGTCTTTGTGAGATCAGAGGCTATCTAATTTTCCCGTGTGTTCTTCAAACTTTAAAATGTTTGGTGATAGCGTCAACTTAGAGTGTCAGAAAGTGTTAATAAGAAAAAGATGCTATTTTGGTGACGCGGGAAAAATTGTTTATTTCCGTATGTTATCGATTCATGGCGTGCCGTCGAGGCCAAGGCTTCAAATAAATACATGAAAAGATAACAGGTTGTTTGTGAAACTTAAGTAAAAAAAAAATATTTGTAGCTTAGGATATGATGGTCATATTTTTTTTACTTTCGCAATAGACAAGTTTCTCATATTTTTCTTTCTCGACGACAATAGAGGCTTTGGCATCATAAGAAAACTGGAAAGACAGACTTCTTTTATTTTTTTCTTCTTTTTTTTTTCTTGTTTGGTTGGTTTTACGGCATATCAACCATGGTGGGTCATTTAATGCCGACAAAGTTTTGAAAGCGATAGTTTGAAATAAAATTTTTAAACTCATTTATTTTGTAAAAAAAAATTAACTCTAACCCTAACAGGTTCTACCACTTCAGGTCAGAAGGGTTTGGGATTGCCATAAGGACAATAGGGTTGGGGCAATCATATAGGTCATAGAGCTTGACATAGCCAGCCGATTAATCGGATGGGGCTTCTCTGATCGCATATCTAGTATAAGTTAGGTCCAAAGTTAAGTGTTGCATGTCATGGACTGCTCAGCCACCAAGATTCCCTCCTTAAGCATTCTGGGTCGCGGGGGAGGCTTGAAAGGTGCAGTGAAATATTCGACAGTCCTAGGGGACAGAGCTCGTAACAGGTCAAGGAGCAACATACATCCACAGACGTTGACAAGGTACCCCAAGGCACACACACACACACACACACACACACACATATATATATATATATATATATATATATATATATATATATCAATGGTGACTTCGGAAGTAAAGCTTGTTGGCCTCAGGCCGACAAGTCCGGAGTCACCTCTTTGTTGTAAACAGTATCAAAGTATATCTATCAAAGCAAGGACCGAATTAGCTCAGTCGGTAGAGCGTTTGACTAGAAACCACAAGCTTCCTAGTTCAATACCGGTCCTCGACAATTCAGCGTATGAGTAGTATAGAGATATGTGCGATAAAGTAAGGAGGTGATCCTACGTAAAAAAACTTCCTTCGATTAGCGCTAGTGAAAAGGGGATGGACTCCCTCGCTGATTGCTGATACCGATTTTAGGCCACCCCGACGACTTTTTTTTATGAAAGCAATAAAAATCTTTCGTAATGTTCGTTTTCATTGATGACTGGATACACAATTAATTATTGTGATTCTGTGTCTCAAAATATTGACTGAAATACATTTCGTTGATATTGCTCGTAATAAAGAAGAAAGAAAGAAGAAAGAAAGAAAGAAAAAACAAGCCATGAAAAAATAACCATATAAAATTAACGTGGCTATTCTGTCTTGGGAGATTTGGTCTGACCGACCAGAGTGTGTGCTCTAGCTAGACACGTCAACGAAAATAACAGAAAAAAAAAGAGTCTTAACTAGTTGTCGACTGGGTGTCGGGGTTAGTTTGGGTTTGTTGGGGTGAAGAAAGGGTTATGTACTAAAATGGTGGAGAAACACTAAATTATACTATTGTGCTAAATAAAGATGCTGATATGTTTTTAAAGTATTTCTATCCTATACTAATAATTATATGGTTCCAAGTAAATATTTCTATCTAATAATGTTACATAATCTAAGCGGTTGCATAAAATTATTGTCACTCCCCTGTAATTCTGAGGGGATGACCCTTTTCATATCATGGCCGGGTCCTTCCATGAAAAATTACAGAAGCCCGCCAAATATGTGAAGTCACGTGGGACTTTGGGTCCCAGTTTTGCAGTTAGACGTCAGGCAGAGCAGTCGGCCCATTTTAATGCCCTGTCTAAACTGGAATCACGCGCGCTATGTTAGTTAGCAGATGTCTGGGTTGGGGATTTACCAAAATAAAGTAACATCAAGTAAATCGAAGTCTTGTGTTTATTATCTAAAAACTAACAATGACACAGGGCTTCTGATAACGAGAAATCCCTAAGAAAAAACCAGACCGAAGTCCCCAAGTCAACTCCAGACGCTAGGCCTTAGAAGATATCCAAGATCTTAGAAGATGCCAGACCAAGTCAAGATAGATGAAGATATACCAAAGACGATCAGAATACTAAAGACGGCCAAGAAATAGAATTGAAGAAACAGGTATGCAACAATAATAGTATTTTTTAAAGAAAGTTATATGATTTTAAGTGGCAAATAATAACCCATAGTAAAATAGAATAACTTTAAGTAATCATTATTAATAAAAGTAATGTACAATTATATGATATCATGTATGTCTAAAGAAATAATTTCCACACAGTTCTTATGGTTTCACGAATTCATAATTAATACAAGTGATAAAATGGATTCAACTAATAATTTCCATTTAATAATAGTCATTTGTTTGCTTACAGACATATAATTTCAACCAATAATAACCCTTGTTAAAGAAAAATGATAGTTCTAAGTAACTAGTCTTAATACAAATAATTTACAGTTATATGCCATCAAGTATTCCAATCAAATAAAATATTGTTTAACATATGAATTTGATCCATAAATGGAACCCAAACAACTCATCAAAGTGGATCTGCCTCGAATATGTGTTGCGGAAATATAAACATTATAAAGAAACTAGTCACGGCACGACAGTACTCCAAGGTTTGAAGTATGGAGTTAACCACGAGTGTGGCAGACAGGTTAAGAGTTAAAGAAATAACCAAACAACTAGAAATAGGAATAAAATACGTCTATTACATATAACAATAAGGATTGCAAACTTTAGTTCGTCTGCACAAATGTATAATTTGTCACTTATCTGAGTCCTGAGATAGGGTTTAATCGGAGCCCTTGCTACATCCTTCTGATAGTTCGGATATGATAGACGTTATGTTTGATGTCCGACTCCGATTCTGGTTGATGAGGAAGCGCTGGAGAGACCCTGTTTTAGGTCTGTCCCTAGTGAAAGCTGGATCAGAACAGAGCGAGTTTGCTTATTCGGCTTTGCCGCCAAAGTATGCTGGCTCGTGATTGGTTGGTTCGAAAAAGAGGCTCGTAGACAAGGACGATAACACCCATACCCCAGAATTCTCAATAACGTACAGTAAATTAAACTTAACATTCATACGCCGAGAGATACCACTAAAGAATAGACATAAATACAAACACATACTCGAGGCAGATACATAAGTTTTTAAAAACAATATCAGCATCTTTATTTAGCATAATAGTATAATTCAATGTTTCTCAACCTTTTTAGTACATAACCCTTTCCCAACCCAAAGTATGTTCGTTGTGCCCCCTCCAATCTCATGGACCTTAATAAGGCAATATGCCCCCACTATGTAGACTCTCAGTCACCGCCTTCTAGCACCCATATGATAAAAAGGGGTTGGGGCTTGCCATAAGGGCAATAGGGTTGGAAAAATCATATAGGTGCTAGGGCTTGACGTGACCAGCCGATTGATCGGAGCGGGCCTCTCCGACCGCAAGTCTAGCCCAAGTAAGGACCAAAGTTGACTGTTGCATGTCATGGGCTACTCAAATACCTGGGTTCCATCTTTGGCCAATTGAGTAAAACCAATTGAAAATATTTTATGGTAAGTCTGGTGGTTCTTCATCGGAATCAAATTCGGCATCTTCATCTTTTTCCCATCTGCCTACCCAATCTTTCTTCCAACCTGACCTGGAATAGAAAAATAAAAAAAGATATGAAATCACTCATTCATCATTGGTAGCA
>CM042152.1:720461-727961 GCA_023376005.1 Doryteuthis pealeii
CCGAGAGAATCCTTTCACTCTCATATTCTATAGGTTTATTCATTGTGGCAAGGTCAGGTATTTATTCCCTCTTTCGTTTACCTTCAGCTTCACATGTGATCTGCTGGAATCCGCAAGATCCACGCAGTTGACACGTTCTCTTTTTATCCCATTATATTTCACTTCTTGTGAGTGTTTTTACACAGCGTATTCCAGTGATGACCTTGCCAACCCAGTGTTCTAGCTTTTTATTCCCGTTGTGCTAGATTGTGAGAGTCTTTTGTTGGTCAATCCACCTAAAAATGATGAATAAAAAACTAGCGTTCTTAGATTGTTTGAAATTATGAAAACGCTGGAGACAGACAGTTGAAGGACACAAAACGTCTCTATTCGCAATCCCCTCTCTCTCAACACCAAACAAACATCTCTCACAATACCTCAAACAACACACAACACACACACACACACACACACACAATTCAACATAGGAGACGTTTTGTGCCAGCTTCAGAACTGTTTGTCTCTGCGTTTCATGACTTCAAACAATCTAAAAACGCTAGTTTTTTCATTCAGCATTTTTAGGGGGATTGATCAACAAAGACTCTCACAATCTCATATTATCTGTGATGAATCTATTTTTCTTAAACAAAAGCCTGAGAAGATCTACTAAACGGATTGAACACTGCAGCGTTGGCTGAATAAACATACTCATTTTATACCTGTGTTTTTTCAATTTTTCACTATATACACGCATACACACACACACACACAACACACCCACACACATATATATATATACTATATATATTATATATATATATATATATATTAATCATTATTATCATTATTATTATCTAATAAGCTGAACTTATTATTTTCCATGATTTGGTATATTTCACTTTTCATTCACATAACTTGCAAAATCAAATGTCACTGTGACAAGCTGGAAGTTATGCACACGGAATATAAAGAACAAACAAGTTTTCTTGGGTCGATTTTAATCATCATCAAATCGTGCTGACAGCACGGATTCACATTACTCACACGCTGTCGTCTGCCCCTTCTCCTCTCTCTCTCTCTCTCTCTCTCTCTATATATATATATATTATATATCGATCATCGCTCCTGGCTAGTCCTGCACACGGCATCCAGGATTGGTGCACATGTAATTAAAAAAAAGAATCTTGTTTTCTTGATCGATTTTTAATCAAGGAAAAATCAAAAAGCTGAACAATTCCCTGGACGGGTCATCTTGCGCACTTTACTCATTTTATTTATCTTTCCAGGGACACATTATTATTATTATTATTATTATTATTATTATTATTATTATTATTATTACACTCCTTGTGGGTTTTTCACACTCACGGCTGCAGCATTTGACGTTGGAAGCTAATTATCGATAATCCTTATTCTATCTGGTCTAAAACTTATTTTAGTAGATAGAAGACTTTATCAGTCAACCCTTGTATTATTATTATTATTATTATTATTATTATTATTATGGAGTTTTTCACACCTGCCGTAGTCGGTGGTTCACTGGAGGCTGGAGGGTAGTTCTATTACTTTCGCCGTTGCATTTTTTCTTTCTTCATCACTGGGTGCCCCACACTTCTGGCCTTGTGCCACATCTGAGCTAAGCTTAGTAAATAACTATATTCCAGGTTGTGTACTGGTTAGCAAGGTAGACTGTAAAATATGACTAGTGAGTTCGAGCCTCACTGGGTGTGTTGGAATATTTTGGTGATATAAGGTGTGCTACAATTCTCCACCTGGAATTATAGACTAGCCGCGTCACGTGTTTTATTCCTTCGCCAATCACTAGCCATATTGTGTTGCTGATACACTACTTAAACACTGATACTGGCCATAGTTCTACTAACACTCATTAAGGAGGGACTTACAATACTCAGGATTCTTTACGAGAAGAACCAAAGGATTAATTATCAGAGGATTACCGAGGATCCAATTCCACTGGACAAGCGCTCTTGCTTGAAACCTACAGGATGGCCCATAAGATTGTAACAGGGCACCCCTCACATTCAGCCTTGTGCTACATCAAAAATATTCCAATATAAGTCTGTGAGAATTCCTTCTTCCTTTGTCCTGACATTTTCCCGAGCGGGTGTTGTTTTGGTAAACCAGTGAGAATCGCTAATCTGACCAGACAATTAAATAACTAAAGATTTCAAATTAAACAAAAAAATAGTCTAAACTCCAACCATTGTTATGATATATTGTTGTCTTGATCTTTGAAGTCATTCCATTGTCTTTTTCGGATTTCTTTTTCTTTTCTTTTTCTTTTCTTTTCTTTTTTTTTTAATAGGATAATTGAAAATAGATTCACTCTCGCAACAAATAAAAAATAATTGAAAAAAAAAAAAGAAAAAGAAATTAATGTCTCGCCAATATGTCGTGTTGTTTCAACAAACTTTTTCCCCTAGATTTACCTTATGTTGCAAAATAAAATTTGAAAAAAAAAAAACATTGCATAATATTTTACAAGATGCTAAAATGTAAATAGATTTTTTTTTAATCCTTCTTCGCACCGAGAAAATGTATTTAGCCCTGTGGAAGAATACGCTGAATGTATTCCCTCTCCTCTAAGATCAGATGGAATTGGTTTGTTTGATTTGTTTTTTTGTTTTTTTTGTATAATACTATGCATCTGTGCATGCGGGGGTAGGTGTGTGTATATATAATTCCAGGTAGTTATAATTAATAAGTAGTAAGTCAAACCACATATATGTATAAATATGTGTGTGTGTTCATGTAGATAATGTGTATATATATATATAGGTATAGATAGATATATACATATGTGCGTATGTATACATACATGTGTGTGTGTATGCATATATATTGTGTGTGTAAGTAGGTGTATTGGTTGTGGGCGTCAATAGTTCAGTCCACCCATTAAAGATCAAGAAGGATGATAATCTCTTCTTAGGAGACAG
This sequence comes from Doryteuthis pealeii, assembly GCA_023376005.1. Lineage (NCBI taxonomy): Eukaryota > Metazoa > Mollusca > Cephalopoda > Myopsida > Loliginidae > Doryteuthis > Doryteuthis pealeii. The sequence goes on from CM042152.1 coordinate 723,398, forward strand.
AGAGACTGGGTTTTGTCCACTTTGAGGGCCAACTATTGTTTAGATCAGTAATAAAGTTCGACCCAGTTAAACACAAAGGATTTTTGAAGTCTCGTGTGGAATCCCGGGAAATAAGAGTGAGATGAGATCTTAGGGATTCTGGGAGATTTTGAAAAGTTGAGTCAGTTAGTTTTCTGGAGCCGAAGAGGGCAGTTAAGTTTTGGACACCGGAGAGGACAGGGGTTGTCCACTAGAAGCTAGCCTTAGCAGAGGTCCCCAAAGAAAAGCGGGGTGTGCCCCATCTCGGCAAACATGGGAGAAGTGGGAGATAGCAGCAGATAGAAGCAATGCAAGTTATATATACCTCATCTCTAACCATTCTAATGTTCACCTGGAATTGTCTTGACTTTCGTCTCTCTTTGTTGTTGTATTTTTTCCTATGACACATTGGTGCGTTCCAGAAACGGCGTTGTGGTTGACAGACGATAAGACGGCTAGTGACAGAGATCGATCCGGACAGACTGCTATTGATCATCAATATTCTCTTCGGACGTCCTGTACGTAATGATTAAGAGTATTGATCTGGGAGACTGCTATTGGTGGTAATCGATATTCTCCCAGACGATTTGGACGAGAATGGTGGAAGTGACTATGATGAACGACCCCTCATGTTGTCATATTTGTTGTTGTTTTTTTAAATTTTTTTTTTTACGGCATATCAATCTCAGTAGGTGATTTAATGCCGACAAAGTTTTGAAATGAATTTATTCTTAACGGACACTCAATTTTTTTATGAACACATTGTTCTATTTAACACATAGATGGGACCGTAACAGGTACTACCACTCTGGGTCACAGTGAACCTGGGAGCAAATGTGTTAATGGGGTGCCACCCATTCCCCAGACATCCAGAACTGGAAGCTCACCATCGGATAGAGTTTAACGTCATTGCCAGGACATGGAAAACCTCAGCCACCGCCTTCTAGCACATATATGATAAAATGGGTTGGGGCTTGCCATAAGAGCAATAGTGAAATGCAAACAGCTTCGTCCAAGAATTGAACTCGGGTCGACGAGTCCATTTTCTAACTAATGAATATACAAGTTTTGGGAGATAGACCTTATTAATGCCCGATTGGCTTTGACTAGTGACCTCGTCTTAGTTATAATTAAAGCCACAAAGTTTCTGGGAATTTCAAACCGGGTGCTTTATCCATTCCACAGAGACAGATAAATTATCATATGACTTTTTATTGTTGGATAGGCTACAACAGATTACAGGGCCGATGACCATGGGGTAACGGTGAATTATCTAGGGGCTGGCCGTCCAGCGTTTGTGCGAAATAAGCGATAATAGAGAACCCTTGTGCATTCTCTTAAAATAGATAGGAACAAGATAGGAAAGTCCCAATTACGCATTACTCACACACGACTAACACACTCCCACATACTGAAACCAGAACAACAACCACAGTGTGAAACATGCCAAACACGTTATTTATAGAATATTACTTGGTTAGATATAAAAAGAGTAAGTTGGATTGAGGGATAGTTAAGGGTTTTTATTTAGACAACCACCTCCGCTAGTTGCAGGATGGAACATAATGTTGATTTCCGGCGGAGTACAGTTGATTTTAATTCAGAGTTTCCTTTGCGTAAATGGACATAATTTTCTGTAGATGAGATATTGCTTCCTAAGTATGTAACTTGGTATACTAGTTTCAGAGCCTTGTCATATTATTTGCTCAACTATCTTTATATATATATATATATATATATATATATATATATTTATATATATAATATAATGAAGATAGGGGGTTGAGTAAAATCTGACAGTATGAGGTAAAAGGAAAAGTGGACAAAATATTGACTCAAACAAGTAGAAGTAGGAGAGAAATATTTCGTCCTTATGCGAAGAACATCATCAGTATGACTTTATTCAAAGCAAAGTGCGTCCATTTGTGTTTATAGAAGAGAAAGTGAGTTTGTGGTGAAATTGAGGGGTAGGGAGATTAGAGAGGATTTGATGGAACAGAGAATAACTATCATATAAAGTGGAGGGGGTAGTTCAGAGGATGGTGGTTTGTGTGGGAACATGAGATGAGGAGGTTGCTAGGTGCTTGTTGGGAAAGGGGGGAGAAGTGGGTAAAATTCTTGGTTAGGAGAGTGTTTTGAAATCCACAGACACCGTGTTTTGACGTATCACGTCTCTTCTGAGTGGCTAGACATTTGTAAGCTACCTACAGCCGGGACAGAAACCCGATCGATTCAGCACCAGTCGGATAGCTTAACCACACGTCTATCGTAACCTACAGAATGGGAAGGGGATTATAACAGTTTTAATACACACATCTATATGTATGTAAAAGTCGCCATAGAGTGCTCCATCCCTTATATAGAAAAGCGTTGCGTTTACGCTTTAGTTGGCGGTCGTCATCGAAATCCTCTCTAAAGTGCCCAACCTCCTGAATAGGGAGCACATATAGTCATCCACAGACACTGTGTTTCGACGTATCACGTCTCTTCAGTGTGGCTAGACATTTGTAAGCTACCCACAGCCGGGATAGAAACCTGATCGATTCAGCATCAGTCAGACATCTTAGTAAGCCTGGCTATCACAACCTACAGAATGGGAAGGGGATTTTAACTGTTTTAATACGCACATCTGTATTTATGTATGTAAAGGCCGCCATAGAGTTAGGTATGCATTGAACTATTCTCCCTCCAGCTATGGGTAAATAGTAGGACAAACTAGGATAATTAACCTTAGTTAGCCAACCAGTAGGAGAGTATGAAAATTCTGAATTTAAGTCTCCGCTTAAAAAATTAAACTTGTATCATATTCTACTCCAATGGAGGCACTGTTATCTCTCTCTCTCTCTCTCTCTCTCTCTCTATATATATATATATATATATATATATATATATATATATATATATATATAAAATGGACTCTCACGTCGATTTTCGACGTATGAGTGTTCATCCAATGAACAACCAACACAGTGATTTGTTTATAGTGGTGAAGGCTTATGTAGGACCATTCCGCACTTTTTGGCACAGTCGATAGGAAAGAATTGGTGCATCACGGAATGCCACGAACCCAATCAACGACTGACCTCAGGAATTTTGTATTCAGAGTTATCCCTCTCCTAGACTGGTTACCTACTGAGGTTAAAGATCCCAGTCTGCCCTACTATTTAACCCATAGCTGGAAGGAGAATATATGGATTCATACCTTTCCCAAGAGTATTAGCGCTATGTGAAATGCCAATAGCTTCGTCTAGGAATTGAACTCTAACCGACAAGTCCATTTTCCACGACTCTTACCACGCGCTTATCCCTCTCTCTCTCTCTCTCTCTATATATATATATATATATATATATATATATATATATATATATTATAGATATATATATATATATATATATATATATATATATATAATATAGATAGATAGATATAGATATAGATATAGATATATATATATAGATAGATAGATAGATAGGTGCGTAGTAAGAGTCGTGGAAAATGGACTTGTCGTTTCGAGTTTAATTCCTAGACGAAGCTGTTGGCGTTTCACTTACCACGCTCCTATCTGTCTATCTATCTATATATATATGTGTGTGTATTGTGTATTTCATACATATTAACCGACAGAATTTACTGTTGTCTTCTTGTCGGATTCTTCAACTGAACTTGGCCATTTCATTTTGCACCACTCTTATAATAATTAGATGGAATTCTTGAGTCTCATACGTAATTACCCTTCCTTCTTAATTACAGGTCCTCATATCATCATTTCTATGATAGACTAAGGGGATTATTAGTAGCTAACTAGGAAGTATTAACTGATATGATATATCATCTAAGCGCGGTTTGAGTGCAATTTACTTCTGTGGACTGGATGAAGTGTTCGGTTCAAAATTGCCTGATTACTCACTACGACAAACACCGGAAGAAGGCCGGAGAGTTCACAGCCGAAATGTTTTGATTATAACAACACATTTCTTTGGCCCAATGATTGCCATCCAGTCATTAATGGTTTCTTTGTTTCAATCTTCGTGCTAAATTCATCCTTGTAGAAAAACAGTAGTGGAGAGATGAGGTGGTTCATGCCTTTGCTAAGGGTATTAGTTTCATTAAATGGCTAAAATAAATTGGGTGTTTCATAGTAATCTGATTGCGAAATAGTAATCTATCATAAGGAATATTGGTTAAACTTGCATAACGGTCGGAAAATTAAAACGGAAAGTTTTTTGTAGGTCCAACATGACAGTTTAACTACAGTCTATGAATAAACTTTTTGCGAATTGGGTTACGGTTTAGGGGTTTGGGGATTAAGGTTGTTTTTAATTACGTATTGCTAAAAAAATGACTATACATTTAATTAACCATTGATATTAATTATTGAACCCAACGGTAGACACATTAGTCTAAATTGTTTGTGTTAGTATTGCAATGTATAATTTCAATTAAACTTGGTTTTAAAAAATATTTTTCAACATTAAATGGATAGTAATTTGGGTTTTTTTATGGTTGTTTTTTAAGCAATAAGTAATAAAAAAACAACCTTAATCC
>CM042152.1:737961-742961 GCA_023376005.1 Doryteuthis pealeii
AATTCTTATTTTCTTTTCTTTTACCTTCGATTCTGTATCGACACTTTCCGCAAAAAAATTAAAATAAAATAAAAAAAAGAATGATACCATATTATATTGGAGGAATAATCGTTTATTGGTATTCGTCAATTTATGACTCAAAAGAAATTTTGGTTTGATTTGGTTTGGCTTCTTTGTTTAATAGCATTTAGCAACAGAAAACACCCTCCGGGCGTCGTAAAAATAAATTTTTGAAAGACATTGCCTGAGAGGGTGGGAGTTAAAAATTCAATGTCAGAGGGTTTGTATCATAATTAAGACAAATCCTCATATACATTAAATGAGTAAAAAAAAAGAATAAAACAATTTGAAATGAAAACTGAGCCCCGTCCCTCTCAAATAAAATGTTGCGTGCATGTAATAATCAAACAATTATTTTGAATATTTTCCACATCAATGTTACACAAAATCGTAGGTATTTATTTGTAAACTTTTTAGTTAACTTCTTGTTATTGTAAAAAAAAAAGGACGAGAGTAAAAAACAATTTTTAAAATTGCTTACTCAAATTTTGGGTGTATATAGCATAAGAATGCTGTGACATAGAGCTATGACGTATTCTTTGTTAAAGACAAATACAGACAATATCCATTATTAAGATATCAACTTTCGTGGATTATTTACTGTCAATGCCATCCTTGTAGAATAACATTAGTGGTAATATTTAACCCATAGCTGGAGGGAAAACGTGGTTCATACTACTCCCAGTTGTATTAGTCCCATAGTGAACGTAATAATCAGTACAAGCGATAAAGATTAAAAGGAAAAGGTAAGATCTACTTTATCCCCCAACTATGGGTTAAATAGTACCATTACTGCTCTTGCAGTAATTAGGCCACAAAGGTTGATATGTTATTAAAACATATTCTTGTTGGCTTGGTAAATGAGATATACATATCTATGTATATGAACTGGTATGAATTTGGTTATAGACACGACTGCTTCTTGCTGCAGAGAATTGGCTCAAGCAAGTATATTTGCAAGACCTAACTCTCTAACCCTAACCCTCTCTCTCTCTCTATATATATATATATATATATATATAGCGGGAATTCTACCTAGCTGTAACCGTGTAAGTACAGCTGTATGGCGGCACCAATTTAACTCAAAGTTAGATGGGAAATACATAAAAATTTTACGTGTTGTTTTGAACAAATCATGGAAGTCACAACCGACAGCTGCAAAACCACTTACTGCACATCTCACAGACCATCAAAGTAAGATGAAGATATGCTAGACAGTGCTGGAAAAGTAATGTTACATAATTTGTGTGTAGCCTACGAATTATGTATGTAAGTGTGGTTAGATTTTGAATTGAATTTCGTTGAAGATTCAAACTTGGAGGGGGTTATTTTATTGACAGGTAATGACGTGTACTTGACCTCCCTGACTTCTGCCAATGGGAAAGCGTGTGAACAGAAAATTAGTTAAGCAGATCCTGGCCGTTAGCTGAGGGAATCAGATCGCTAGGATTTTGCTCCCCAAAGATACCAGCTCGCACATAAACAAAACAAATTGCACCAAAAACTCCTAAATCAACTACGCAAAAATGTTAATATGAACGCGATTTCCTAACTGTGAAGCATAAAATAACCATAGGTAGGTTGCCATGCCATTAAAAAAGTCAATCGTTTACTTTGATCTGGAATCGTCGTTAGAAAAGATGGCACGATAATGATTACAAAAAAAGTTAATTTAGGTACTCGATACAAGGCCATTCCTTTTCATGGCTATTCTCGTGCTAAGGGAATTGTTTTGGAAAAAAGTTGGCGTTGAAGCCAAATCGCCCAACTCTGTTATCAGGAAATGTGTGAGAGTGCAGCTGATTAAAAACGACAGGAAAATCACAGCTTTTTTACCAAATGATGGTTGTTTGAATTTCAGTGAGGAAAATGACGAAGTTTTGGTAGCTGGATATGGTCGTAAACGTCATGCTGTGGGTGATATTCCTGGTATCCGATTCAAGATTGTGAAAGTGGCTAATGTATCTTTACTTGCCCTTTTCAAGGGAAAGAAAGAAATACCAAGGTCATAAACATGTATGACAAATCACAATAAAATCGTAGTACCTGTTTGGGTTTCATCTACTGTTCAAATAAATTTGTTTGAAAATTAGTATTGTATAGTAAATATAAGAAACAATATCGTTGTAGCGTTAGTTTGTATTCGCCTGGTGGAGTTGTTTGCCCCTTTTAGTTTGCTGGGTACCCGCTAGGGCACCATAGTATTTAAGCGCCGGGTTCAAAACCTTTCGGCCTCTTTTCCTGTTTCAGCAACTACGAGCCACATGGGGTAGATTTTATCTAACCCCTCTCGTTGGGGCTCCGCGCCCCCTTACATTACTGTAAGTTATTCACAGCATGGACTATCGCTAGTCTCATGTCCGTACTCATATATGTATATCTGTATCATTCATGAATGTGTCTTTATCTTTATTTGTGTACCCCTTTTTGTATGTACCCTTTTACTATGTACATTGTATCTACTGTTATCCATGTGCTGTGTATATTAAATGTTTTGTCCGTTAACCTTCGTCGGAGTTATTTGTATGCAAAGTATCTTATAACTTTGCACCTACGTTATATCGTCATCATCATGTGGCGCTAGTAGCACGGATATCCATGAATAATTAGCTGAAGCTACAACTGATATAGTATATATTTATGATATAATTAAGAGGAGATATCTAAATGCACGTAAAAGTCTTTGACACTCCCCCCATATGTATAATTATAAGACGATTGTGCTTGCAGTTTTTGTAATAAGGAATAGACGTCTAAAAAAAACAACAGCAAAGTCTTGCTTATTTATTACAAACAAGAAATGAGCTCAGACGACCCAGCTCAGTAGAAGGAAGAAGTCAGCCAAAAGGATGATGGCAGCGACGAAGTGATGTTATATAACGTCATATACCCCATATCGTCGGGTATATACATGAGAGAGGATACTCTTGTGATAGCGAGCGAGAGAGAGAGAGAGAGAGAGAAAGAGAGATTTGAGTCTTATTTGTTCTTCATTTCTTCTTGCTACGTCTGGTCGCCATTTTCCCTCCTTCTATGTCTTTCCTGTCATCTTGTCTGATCTTCTTGTTGCTGTCTCTAAACTAAGGGCTTCTTCTCGGCTAACTCTTTAATCATACAAATTAATCAACTCACAAGTCTTTTCTTTTCTTGATCAAGAATTATTTCTGCCCATGTTCTTCCGCGTGGAGAGATTCAACCTCAGCAGAGCCCGTCTACTATTCATCCATCTCCGGTTGAAACTGAATCTAAGTCTAGTCTCGTGTTTCCCGTGACGTGTTCTCTAGGGGCCAGAGAGCTATAACCGTTTCTGGTATTTTTCCACCCTATGATTTAAAAAGCAATGGCTCCTTATTCCTACAGGGTTTGTCAATAATTTATGCTCTACTATCTACAGAGCTAGAGGGAGAATAGTTGGATTTTAACCTTTCCCAAGTGTATTAGCCTTAAGCCACTTAAACCATAGCTAGGAGATGCGTGAGTTTCAAACCTTTCCCAAGGGTACCAGTACAAAAGTGAACGTAATAACATGACTGAAGTTCAACTATGTAAAGATTTTAGAAGAGAAGAGAGGGAGGAGCTCTCAATCTATTTTTGACTAATGAGTAGAGACCCCTTTGGTTTTCCTTCTCCTAGATTAGTTGCCTAACCCAGATTAACGAACCCAGTCTGTCCTACTATTTACCTATAGCTAGAGGGAGAATAGTTGGATTTCAATCTTTCCAAAGGGTATTAGTGCTATGTGAAATGCAAACAGCCCTGTAAAGGATTTGAAATGACAAGAAAGAACAAGCAGAAAAGTAAGAGTTCATCCCCTCTCCTGTCTACTCTCTACCCAGAATAAACAAATATATTACAAAAATAAAAACAAGTATAAAAAAACAAAAATTTAAATTTTATTTGTAGATTTATGATTTTATTTTGTTATTTGTTTTTCTTGTTTTTTGTTTTTTTTTTTTTTTTTTTTTTTTTTTTTTTTTTTTTTTTTGAGTGGTCATATGTGATTCTTTTTCTTTTCTTTTTTTTTTCTTCTTATTTTGTATTTATTTTTGCGAAAGGTTTAATTTTGTTAATACTTTTGAAATAAAAGACTGTTTTCACAAGCGTATTTCATATAAGTTTTTTTTAAGTCGGATTTTCACAGTTATAGATACGGCATGGTCAGCCACAAATAGTTTATCAGTCATATAGAGGTCCGATCTCCCTGGCAAGCTGAAGCGACAGTTCTTCCAGGTTGTGGTTGTGTCGGTGCTGCTGTATGGCTGCACCACCTGGACCCTAAAAAAACGTCTTGAGAATAAGCTAGATGGGAGCTGCACAAGAATGCTGCGTGCAGTCTTGAACAAGTCATGGAAACAGCACCCACAAGGAAACAGCTGTACGGTCACCTGCCCCCCCCCCATCTCACAAACTATCCGAGTGAGACGGACAAGGCATGCAGGACACTGCTGGAGAAGCAAGGATGAACTCATAAGCGACGTTCTCCTGTGGAAACCAACACATGGACATGCAAGTGTGGGGCGCCCAGCGAGGACCTACATTGACCAGTTATTTGAAGATGCTGGCTGCTCCTCAGAGAAGCTTCCAGGTGTAGTGAATGATAGGGAAGGTTGGCGAAAGATTGTCATGGATACCCGTGCTGTATGCGCGACATGATGATGATGATGATGATGATGATGATGATAGAGACGGAACTCTAGTGTTGAGATACAAATCAGATATTGTTCTTCAAATGGTGAGCTGAAGTGCCGTTTCATACGGAAATAATCCTCTTTTTTTACTCTATCATGTGTTGTGTTTATGTATGTATGTGTGTGTGTGTGTGTGTGTGTGTGTGTGTGTGTGTGTGTTCTTACAAATTGCTGATATGTTTGTCTATCTGTCGGACCTTTATCTTTCGTGAGGCCAACTCAGCGAGCACCGTAATAAGCAGTTTGCCACTA
>CM042152.1:750461-788209 GCA_023376005.1 Doryteuthis pealeii
AATGCTATTAAAGTAAAAACATTTTATAACATATTCATAGCTGATATTGAACAATATTTCGATTTTATAAAAATCATCTTCAGAGCTTGTTCCGTGTAATTTTTTTTTTTGCAACATCAAGGTTTTTGTTTTGAACTCATATGACTTTTGTCTCCGATCTTGACAACACGGAGTATAAACAAGCTCTGAAGATGATTTTTATAAAATCGAAATATTGTTCAATATCAGCTATGAATATGTTATAAAATTGTTATTTTTTCTTGTTAATGGATTTCTTTTAAGATTCATTGAAGAGATTTTTTGCTTATATTCATTAAAATAAAACCAAACAGTTAGAAATCAATAACACTGAGCACATATTTATTAAATTCAATTTTTTAATATTAATATGCAAATTAGCCTTCCCGTTCACAGTGTAAATCGCTATTTTGTTGTATATATAAATATAATTGCACGTTGTTAGTATGTTGATATGGTCAACAGTGGCTTCGGCCTCTGGACCATTGATATAATTAACGGCGTCGATCCCAGGGGGCCATCCCCCCAGGCAACACCTGCCCCCTTGATTTAAAGGGGCAGGGCTGGGTTTATTGCCCAGTGCCTGAGGCACCCCCCTTGAGGGGGAATGCCGACGGGATCGACGCAATCTTTTCACCTGCCACTCCATGAGCTTCGGCTTGTGGGTGGTCCCACGTTAATAGGGACTTTGTGCCTGACCCGTACAAGTGGGGTACGCGGTAAATATCATGTAGATATGGTTAACAGTCTTAATGATGTAAAACAATTTTATTAATGATTGAGGTTAAAATAAAATAAAAATCATGGAGAATGTGATGTCAATAAATAAGGGAATTCTGACTTGAGTATTAATATAGTTTCGGTTACAGACAGAAAAACACACAATCTCCATTATAATGATATATATATATATATATATATATATATATATATATTATATATATATATATATATATATATATATAATTAATGCAAAAATGAATATAATAAAAATGAATGGAATTAATAGAATAATTGAAAAATATATTTTTCGAGGGACTTCTCCCGAAAGAAAAAAAAAACTTTTGAGAGAGGTCATTAATAGAAAAAAAAACTTTTTCACACTCTATGGGACTCTCTATTGAAGCCTTGAATTATTATATAAAATATTGTAGAAGATAAAATAATGTCTTACCTTTGTAACGTTATGTTGAAGTGTTGAAGTGTGAAGATATATATATATATATATATATATATATATATATATATATATATATCTGATGCTGAGTTTCAGTTCTGGAGCTCTGGGGAATGTGGAGTACCCCTTGATAGGATCCCCCTCTATAGTTAAATAGAAAAAAATGAGTTTAAAGAATATGAATAAAAATTGAATTTAAATCGAAAAAAAAATTGTATGCCCATCAATAATGAATTGGCATAAAGTAACCCAACAAGGTTATACATGCCGGAAAATCCAACCAACCAACAATGACCGATATATCACCATTACTAAAGCATTTAAGTATTACTTAATCAGCACTCTATCTTTGCCGCAATCACTGCTAATTTCGTCGTCTATTTTCCCAATTGGACAATTACAATCACGTGGCCGTTATCGTCATTTCACCCCCCCTCTTTCTCCCGGTGCCTTCCATCGCAAATGCACTCAGCTTAAACGACACAGGAAGCGGTCGGTGATTGCTAAGGATTGATCTAGGCGAAACAAACGACCCGATTCCCAGTAAACGACGTGAGAACTCATCAACTTCTCATTAACTACAGCGAACATCGTACCTACGATTTGCCCATGGGAAACCAATGAGACAGAGGGAAAAGTCAGATAGAGGCGTATCCGCGTGCGTGCGTGTGCGTGTGCGCGTGCGCCAGTGTGGGTGTGTCTGTATATGTGTGTGTGTGTGTGTGTGTGTCTGTGTGTATCGGTGTGTGCGACGTTATTTTGCATTTGCGGGTAAATCTCTAGCATTCTCTCCCTCATGCCTAATCTTGAACCCTTCCTTCCTGTCCAATGACACTAGGTCATATCCAATTGCAACGCTATTTTCCTGGAGCTGGATTCCAGGTAATCAAGACATGAATTTGAAGAATTTGAATGGATTGAAGAAGCTCTTAAATCTTTACCTTTCAAATTTATCCCAATGCTGTACCAAATTTTCTTGGTATTATTTCTCTGAATGTTTGATATGAGGCTTGATGATTAGTAGTATCTGCGTTATTCAGACTATTGTCCTCGTCTTTATTGTTATCTGTACAACGTTTCGGCCGATATGCCCTCCGGCCTTCTTCAGGTATTTATTGTCGGACTCGGGAACCTTCTCGGACTCGGGAAGCTTCTTTTCTGACTCGGGAACTTTCTTTTCGTAATCGGGAGCCATCACGGAACTTTGAACCTAACGCTTTATTCAGTCCACGTGGGTATCCTGTTCTCATTCTGCTAACCATAACTGGGGTAGGAGTTGTGTTAGTTATTTTTTTATGTTACTGTCGCCACTGGATTTGAATTCGGGATCCAGAGATAACTGTCACTTAGAACTGTCTTAACCTAACTACCTTATCCACTAGGCCATGTGTCCAATTGTCCCGAGTCCGAGAAGGTTCCCGAGTCCGACAAGAAATAACTGAAGAAGGCCGGAGGGCATATCGACCGAAACGTTGTACAAATAACAATAAAGATGAGGACAATATTCCGGATAACGCAGATAATACTTTCTTGGTATTGTTTACCTGTATGATGCGATATTTCAAAGGTCTATATCTAGAACCCATTCTATTCAAATAAAGTCCTACTATGAATGTAATGTGATTCCTTCTGCACAATTATAAGAGCCATTGCCAACGGCTTACGGTAAGATTTTAGATGTCGGAGAGCCACTGTGACCGGCTTAAAGAAGGCAAAGAATTAAACTGTCAAGTTAAATAGAGTTCCTTGTGTCACGCTAGACCCTTTGCACCTGCAACGAAATCACTCCAACATAAAATAACGAGACTCAAGATGTAAAACGTTTTTTTCTCTTGGGGAGGACACCATTTTGCGACACACGTACGCACACAAACATACACACACACACACACAACTATATATATATATATATATATATATATATATATATAAGTAAAAAGAAAGTAAAGTCGTCGGGGTGGCCTAAAGTCGGTATCAGCCATTGAGCGACAGAGTCTATCCCCTTTTCACTAGCGCTAGACCTAGGAAATTGTTTCTACGTCTGAGGTGTGGAGCTACACCTACCATCAGGTCCTTACTTTACCGCACACATCTCAGTGCTACTCATACGCTGTGTTGGCGAGGGCCGGTATTGAACCCGGAACCTTGTGGTTTCTAGGCTGATGGGCTAAGCCGGCCCTTATATATATATATATATATATATATATATATATATATATGTGTGTGTGTGTGTGTGCTTAATTGAAGTCATACCTAATTTTGCTAGTTAATTAATTAATAATTAATTAATTAGGTGGGCATACCGATTTAAATGTAAGTTAATTAATTAATAATTAATTAATTAGGTTGGCATGCCTATTTAAATGTAATTAATTATTAATTAATTAACTTTCAAAATTAGGTACGACTTCAATTAAGCACATATTCTCCCCAAAATTGTCGGCTAAAAAAAGCCATATCAAAACACCTCGCTTGTGTATTTACTTCTCATATATATATATATATAATATATATATATATATATATATATATATATGTGTGTGTGTGTGTGTGTGTGTGTGTGTTTGTGCTTGTTTGTGTAAAACGACAACTTAATTCAATCATAACAATCGTTACTCTCATTTCCACATTTTGCGATCGTCAGGCAACATTTTTTTTAAATTTCATTGTACTTGTTATAGCCTTACGTCCTTCCGTAATGAAGTCACCTATACAATTCAAAAAATAATCACGTCTTTTACACTACTTATCATATAAATTTAGCTCTTATAGCACAAGTATTTTCACATATGATTTTACATGAATAGATAAATGGTATGATTTTTTAATGTTTGTGTGATAAAAATATTACTTTATTAAATGATAAATGAGCTTTTATTTATTCATCTATTTATGCGTATATACATTTATTTGTTTACGTATTGATGTAATGATATTTATTTATTCATTTATCTATTTATTGATGAATTCATTTTGTGGATTCTCACCCAGGAAATGGCCTTTAAATATTGGTTTTGTTTTGTTTTGTTTTACGGCATATCAACCTCAGTGGGTCATTTAATGCCGATAAAGTTTTGAAATAAATCAATTAATGGATAATACAATTTTTTATAAATACATTTTTCTATTTAACCCATAGATGGGCTCTAAATATTATATTTCTTCTTAATTTTTTTCGGCAGTCACAAATTATTTTTGGGCAGACGAACATTTTACTGTTTTGTATATACTATAACACTTTCCTTCAACTCTCTGTCTCTGTCTCTGTTTCTCTGTTTCTCTGTTTCTCTCTCTCTCTCTCTCTCTCTCTCTCTCTCTCTCTCTCTCTCTCACAACACACACACACACACACACACACACACACACACACACACACACACACACACATAATTATATAATATATATATATATATATTTAGTATTACCAGTACCTTTTCACAAATACCGTAAATCGTGATAATAGTGATCACGATAAGCGTGATATGAAAATGTCTTACATTTGCATCTCTCTCTCTCTCTCTCTCTCTCTCTCTCCTCTCTCTCTCTCTCTCTCTCTCTCTCTCTCTCTTGTGTTGCGCAATGTTCCATATAAGAAACAGTGATAGGAAAATAAAAGTATTAGGATCTGAATTATCATTCAAAATTAACAAACAACAAGTGGTAACTCTATAATCCATTACATAAAGAGTATCGCATTTAATATTTATTTTTTAGAAAATTGATAGATTTGATGTGTCTGACCACAAGTAGATTCCTACTTAAGTCTATTTAAAAAAAGTTCTAACCTGTGTTTCAAAACAAATGTTACTACATACAAACCTGAGGTCCCTTGCGCTAACCATTAAACCACACCATCAAATACTACGTGATTTTAACATTAGAAGGAAAGATACGTCTGTATTGGACCGGTACGTATCTGCTTCACTACCTTTTAGAAATTGGTAGCGAGGCTTAATTTTTGCGCGGTTTCCTTGGACAAAATTTCGAACACGCAGACGATACGTGTACTTGTGACTTAATCGTTCGAGAATAGGATGTGTGCGGAAGCAATTCGAAGAGTAAGTCATGTGACTTTGCCATCGCTGCGATCGACTTGTGATACGATGATAGAGAAGAATTCATTATAATTAAGTAATCACGACAAGCAGATCCGGTGAATATCGCGTGTGACATGTGGAACACTGCACAGCTCTTTCGACCTGTATTAGGTCTCATCAGCAGTGTATGCCGTGATTCCCCCCCCCCCCACACACACACTGGGATAAAAATTGACCACGGAAAACATTTCGATCTCTGTCAGGGAGGAGATCATGGTATACACTGCTGATGAAACCTAATATAAGTCGAAACAGCTGTCCAGTGTTCAGCACTTGCACGCGTTATTCACCGAATTTGCTTGTCGGGATGATAGTGTAGGGTTACTGGCCCTTGCCAACTCATCACATGAATAGCATGGCTTGGAGCTGTGCTGTAAAGTGAGCAGGGCTGTTGGTAGGTGTGATGCTCCACTTCAGATGCAAAAACATCTCCTTAGTCTAGTGCTAGTGAAAAGGTAATAGACTCCCTCGCTGTCCGGCTGATACTGACAAAAGCCCACTCCACTGGCTTCACTTCTTCTTTCCTCACTATCTCACTTGATGAGTTAGTGGTGGACCAGGATTTTGTGGTATTATTGGTGAAAGAGCACTTTTTTCTGCTTCATTTGTGGTCGTTTTGTCGCGATTTCTTCCTTCAGACGCACCAATAATGCTATATAAAAAGTAAGAAGTCGTCGGGGTGGCCTAAAGTCGATATCAGCCAACCAGCGAGGGGGTCTATCCCTTTTTCAATAGCGCTAGACCAAGGAGATTGTTTTCGCGTCTGAGGTGGAGCGCCACACCTACCATCAGCTCCCTACTTTACCACACAGATCCCTTTGCTACTCATACGCTAAGTTGGCGAGGTCCGGTATCGAACTAGGAACCTTGTGGTTTCTAGCTGAACGCTCTACCGACTGAGCTAACCCGGCCCTAATTGCTATATAATATTCGCTATTGATGATTCTTCCTTTCTCAAGGTAATCGATGAACAATATTCCTTGCGCATCCTAAAACACGGAGGCCAAAACCTTGCCTGCTGATGTTTGCGTAGGGCTTTGGACGGCTTTCACCTGCTGCTGTCCACTCTGCTGACTGCCGATTTGACTCTGGAATGAAGTGGTGAATCCATGTTTCACTCATTGACACATATTTACGCAAAAACTCCTTTTTGTTGCGTTGAAACAGTTGAAAACAAAGCTCTGAATCGTCGACGCATTGTTGTTTTTGAGCGACTGTTAGCAAACGCGGCACCTAATTTGAACACAGCTTTCTCATTGACAAATATTCATGCAAAATGGTGAATACACTGCCTTCTGTTATCTCCAGCCCCTCGCTACCTCACACAACTTCAATTTACGAACGACCAAAAGGAGTTTTTAGAGTTTTCCGGGATAACTGCCGAATTTTGGACGACCTGAGCGTTCAGCATCATTTGTGTCTGTACGACAACTTCTTAGCCGTTGTTTCCGACAGAGCAGAGTCCGAGTAACACTTATCAAGCTATTGCTTTGCAGTATTTTTCCCATCAGAAAGCAATCCTTTATCAACATACGAAATTCAGATTTTTCCATTGTTTTTAAAATTTGCAAAAGTAGCTTCACTTGAATAACTGTAATTTGTAAACTAATAATCCGATTGGGCTCACATTTTGACACGTGGCATTTGAAGCTTAGTACTTTATATAATCATATGTTTTTTTTTATTATTGGCGCCATCTATATGTCAGGCCCGATACTTATTGAGTGATGTGTTATATATCTATCAATCTATCTTTCTTCTCTCTCTCCCCCCTCTCTCTCCCCCCCTCTCTCTCTCTCTCTCTCTCTCTCTATATATTATATATATATATATATATATAGTTTTTTGCTGGAATGGTGTACCAAAGGCAGTATTATTGGTAGAGTGCTCAATATAAAATAGAGCTGTTATATAATATAATAAGATACTTATATAACGGTTTTACATATCTATTTATTAGGTTGTACGCAATCTTTATGCTGTCCATAAACACTCTCATACATTCAAATTACCACCACATATATACTCACATCATTTCATCCAATCATACACATCTCATGTCTATTGATTTTCCTTGCATTTAAAACATCTTCACCTGAGGATTTTATCGCATGAAACCAATATGGTCATGAATGTTCCTTTGTCACCTAATAAATAGATATGTAAAACATTTATGTATTTATCTTATTATATATATATATATATATATATATATATATATATAATTGATAATTGAATCATATTACCACGACCAGACAACTCGGCAAACACCATTTGCGACATCCGGAGCACTGAACAGCAGTTTCGACCTCCTTTGGTCTCATCAGCAGTGCATACCACAATCTCCGCCACTAGAGATTGAACCAGCGGACCACAGCGTGAAGACCGGGGACTCAACACACTGGGCCACCAGCCCATGCCACAAACGGAGAATGCCAAATCATCAAACTGCGCAGCCACCTAACCTGTATTTGCCGTGAATCCGATCGCAGGATTACAGAAGGCAATTTGAATTAATGTTGCCATTGACTAGATGATTTGGCATTCTCCGTTTGTGGCATGGGCTGGTGATTCAATTATCAATTATATATATAATTCCTCTATCAAAATTAATATATATATATATATATGAGTGTGTGTGTGTGTGTGTGTGTGTGTGTGTGAGTTGAGGTAGGGTGGATAGGGAGTAAACGGCACCTGGTTATTGACTTTTTTATTCAGTGATTTAGCCGGTTATACGGTTATTTACTTAGGCATTATTTTTTTTCTCCACTTGATGGTGATGGATTGCTTATTGCTATTTGCTGACATATTTATTGGGGGGCTCCATACTTTGCTTTACATTGGTAGGAGGTCCCTCATATCATTATTCTTTTTTTTTACTTATTGTTCGTTGTTTTGGGGGATATGTGTTATCTGGTGGATTGCTGTTTGTTTTGTTTTTTTCCGTTTGAAGTTTGATGTATGTAATGTACTTTGCAATATTGACTCTGATGATCATATAGGCAATAAACTGACAGTTATTAGACGCGGTTGACTGGTTGTTTATGTTATCAAAACTTATGTATACAATTTCTCGATTATATATATAAAAGAAAAAAAAGAGGCTAAATCTCACGACCCTGAGTTTCACGTGCCCAATCTTGTATTTAGCAGAACATCGCCTTTATTTCTCCAGTATTTGCCAGCATCTCTTTAATTAGATCGTTTGGGTGATAGGAGGTAAGTGACCATCCAGATGTTTTTCTTGTGGGGTACTGCTTCCAGTATTTCTGAAATCAATATTTGATTACCTTTAGGCACCAATTTTTTGATCTCGATTAAGAAAGGACATCTTTTTCATTTACACCGTCAATATTCAGTTGTTTGTTAGGGGTTAGGGTTAGGGGTTAGGGTTATGGCTATGGTTAGTTTTATAATTTAAAAAACATCTAAATATCGTATGTTGAAAAAAGTAAGAAACCAGAATGAAATATATACTAGTAGAAGAACCTGACGTTCACATGGATGAGAATTAGGACCATATGACCTTTAGGCACCCCTTTTTGATCTCGATTAAGAAAGGACGTCTTTCATTTACACCGTCAATATCCGGTTGTTTTAACATACGATATTTAGGTGTTTTTTAAATTATAAAACTAACCCTAACCATAACCATAACCCCTAACTCTAACCCCCAACAAACAACTGGATATTGACGGTGTAAATGAAAAACATGTCCTTTCTTAATCGAGATCAAAAGGGGGTGCCTAAAGGTCATATGGTCCTAATTTTCATCCCTATGAACTTCAGGTTCTTCTACTAGTATATATTTCATTCTGGTTTCTTCCTTTTTTTTTTTCTTTTTTTTTTCCCCCAAATGCGTATCTTTCTTTTACGCCTTTCACTACGTCAAATCTCCATCATTCATTTTGCTGTACAAATTACTCTCTTTCGCTTTTCGCAATCCTCTCCCTATTCTATCACGCACAGACGATATAACAGACACTGAGCACGGCCTCTGTCGTCACCTAACTTCAGCCAGCCCAAACCACTTTACACTATGTCATATATTCATTACATGCTTAATGCCTCGGCAAAAAGTATGCAACCCACACGATCACTATCAGCAGTTTAGTTAACAGCTCGCAGACCTGTCGGGTGAAATCTTTCCTCTTATCAGACAAACGTTGGCCCCACTCAACAGCCGTGCTGTTATTTAATGTGGCAAGGTTGAGACTTTATCAGCTAAAAGGCGTTTTGTTTCACAACCTGCTGTATTACGACCCAGGGGAGCCATTGCAATATGCTATATTCAAGAAATAATCACATTTGTAAGGGAAACAGTTACGCCCGACATATTCGTATGGACATTACAGGAATTACTGTTTCCCGTTGAAGGTGAATATGAAAAAAGGAAGGAATAAACAACCGAGTCCGTATTATCTGCATTGATCGGACTATTGACCTCATCTTCGTTGTTATCTGTACACTAATCACCAAGCCTCATCTCAAACATTCAGAGAAACTGAGAACCGTTATTCGTTGTAAAGAATTATCAAGTATTTTTACCAGCAGGTTCGTTATAATTCAATAGTTATAAACAAGGTGCTCAAAACCTGCGTTGCGGGGTGGATTTTAAACTCATTTCTTTGCATTGAGATGTCTTATAATTTAGGCTTGGTTTGTTTTGTTTTACGGCATATCAACCTCAGTGAGTTATTTAATATCGATAAAGTTTTGAAATAAAGTAATTCTTAATGGATAATACAATTTTTTATAAATACATTTTTCTATTTAACCCATAGATGGGACCCTAACAAGTACTACCACCCCGGGTCAGAGTAGAGCAGGGAGCAATGGTGATGAAGGTGTGCTCCACATTTCCCAAACCTCCAAAACTGGAACCTAACCATCAGATGGAGTTTAACGTCATTCCCAAGACATGAAAACCTGCAGTCACCGCCTTCTAGCACCTATTCTATTTTTTATTGTTTTATACTGTTGTAGGTGACTCACCTATGACCAGAACAATAGACTTACCCAAAGGGTATATTTAGCAGAGCAAAGCAGGCTCAAATGAGAAGTAGCAGATACATGTTCTTCGTGTACGCTGTAACAAGGAAACCCTCCTCATTTTGTACATTGATATATGTTGAATACATCTGTTCTTTACTTTTATCTCCGTGTTGAGTATTTATTTATTGACCCTTAAACAGGTCATAACATATACAATACTCTGTTATTTTTTATTTAAAAAGATAGCAAAATGAACTAGGGTGTTCAATTTATTTCACAGGGGAAAATTGATTTGATATACTAGAAATTGAGTTACTAGCGGAACGAAAAAAATTGTAAGTCAAGGTACAACTGTATATACGAGGGTGAGTCATTAAGTAATTCTATTTTCTTTATCTCATGTGAATTTTTTTTTTTAGAGCCAACTTGCCAAAGTTGGTAAGAGCCAACTTGCCAAACGTCAATTTTCTCCTTCTGACAAGGGGGAAAATCGCCTTATTCGGGAGGACAACCTTACTGCCTCCTCCATACTCACCAGATTTAGCGCCTTTAGACTATCATCTCAGAAAGAGTGAGAAACAAACATTATTCCAGTGACGAAGATGTGAAATCTCTAGTGAATAAGTGGCTCAAAGAACAGTCCCATGAAAGATTTCACTTCCTCGTCACTGGAATACGAAAACGGTATTCCAGTGACGAGGAAGTGAAATCTTTAGTGAGGAAGTGGCTCAAAGAACAGTCAACAGGATTTTACGGGTCAGGGATACATGCTTTCATTCTAAGGTGGAACATTGCAATTTTGAGAGAAACGGTGACTATGGTGAAGATGTAGGGATGTGATCCACAGAGGACAGCCTTCATTTTGAAAGTATGATATAATGTTCCTTGTGTTGGTAATTATACCGTGTCCTAAAACCAAATGGCATTACGTTTGAACTCACCTTGGTTGGAGGAAGTAGAAGAGATATGATCCACAGAGTATCAGCTTTCAATTTGGATGTATGATAATGCTCCTGTGTTGGTAATTATACAGTCCTAAACAAAATGGTCTTACTTTTTTTTACCCTCACTTCCTCATAGAATAGTGTTTTCTAAAACGGAGGTAGAATGTGGTCGAGTTCCAATCAGGGGCGCGGTAATGCCATAGGAAGCGGGGGATTGACATGCCTTTAAATAAAGCAACGTACATGGCAAAAAAAAAGAAACAAACTTTTCCTTAGCGTAATGAAAGTTGCCAAACTTCTCTCGTTCGGTACTGGGGAACGTAGATGTTATTGTGATGTGGAAGGAAGAGTGTTAATTACAACCAGACTTGAGGATTAAAAAAAAAACGAAATACTCGGCACGTCCTTATCAAATCCCTTGGGACGAGAATATATCAAGAACAAGACATAACATTCTAGACCAGGCATAATACGAAGTTACGACACCACCCCATCGAGTAGAATTAAAGCAGAGTTTAGTGGTCATCTGGGACCTTAGGTATCCCCGTCGCGATTCCCATGCGAAGGAAGATAAGTTTCCTGGGTCCAGCTGATGCAAAAAATAAAGCCTAACAGACAGTATTGATGCCAAGAGGGCTGAATCTTTTGTTTATTTACTTGTTTCCCGTTTATTTTATTTTTCTATTCTGGGTCACCCCGTCACGTCACTCACTGTCTCCTCTCTCCGTCTCTCTCTCAGTCTCCATACTGTAAAGGACCTATATGCACATAAACACATGGAACATAGATAGATAGAACATATTTGGTACAAACGTGTCTCGGCGTCGCTGTGGCCTCTGGCCTTCTCAGGATTCGGGTAAGGTTCTTCGCCTTGGTAATCATTCTTGGACTATAAGCGATAGGGAATAAGGAGTTAGGTTAAGACAGTTTAAGAGACCGTTATCTCTAGACTGGCAGTTTTCAATCTGGTCAGGGGCAGCAGTTAACGTAGAATAATAATAAAGCTCAGCTTAAGACCTGTACCTATTCAATTTAGGCATTTTTTAGTTAATGGCACATGCAACACGAGAATACAGTATTAAAAAAATTACCATTGTACCATTTTAAAAATTTTTTTTTTTCATTTAACTAAAAATGGCATAGCAGACGGACGAACTTACTTCAGTTACCCAAGTCGTTCTTCTTCTGAAGAGATTTTTATCTCAAGAAATATTTAAGAATAAACACTAGGTTAAAAAAACAACCACCATGGTTACCGGCCTTATTTTTTTTCTTTACACCTACAGTTGGTGATATCCTTTAAAACCAACTTATACTCCAACCACATATATATATATATAAGTATATATATATATATATATATATGAGTGATATGTGTGTGGTGTGTGTAATATATCTATATATGAAATATATAATATTATTATATATACTTATATATAATAATAGATGATGATAGATATATAGGTAAATTTTTCCGCGATGAAATAAGGGAAATCAACATTTTAACCATCGGGAGATTTTGATAATAGATATATATATATAGTATATATAGTATATTATATCTTTATATATATGTGTGGTGTGTGTGTTGTGCTTGTGTGATGTGTGTGCTGTGTTGTTGTATGTGTGTGTTTGTGTGTTGTGTGTGGTGTGCTTTGTGTGTGATAAGAAGATAACTTAATGGGAAATGAAATATCCAGTTTAATTCGAATATTAAAAAAATACTCTATTCTGTACACGGTTTTTCTGTTTTTTTAGCATTGAACCAAATTAGTTAAGTATTTCAAAAATACATATAATACATCCTGATACGATTATATATATATATATAGAATATTATATATACATATATATATATATGGTGGTGTGTGTTTGTGGTGAGAAAGGTAAAGGGATATAAATCTGACAAAATATGTTGGTAGAAAGTTTTTAGTAAAAAAACAAGATGGTTTAAAAAGTTTTGCTGGATAGAAAACTCTGTTCTCGACCATATGAGAAATCTTTATCAAAGCAACATTTGAAACGGAAAAGAAATAAAAGTTAATATAAATATTATTAGTCAACCAAGGCCTGGAACGTTCTCGATCAGTACCTGGATATTTTTTCAAAAAAATTTTG
Organism: Doryteuthis pealeii; assembly: GCA_023376005.1. Taxonomy (NCBI): domain Eukaryota; kingdom Metazoa; phylum Mollusca; class Cephalopoda; order Myopsida; family Loliginidae; genus Doryteuthis; species Doryteuthis pealeii. The sequence goes on from CM042152.1 coordinate 763,814, forward strand.
ATTTTGTTAAATGCTTTATGTCTATTTTAATGAAAAGAAATAAAATTTATTTCATTAAAAAAGGCTATAAACATTATTAATCATTAAAAAGCTCAAAGGAGTTTGCTCTTTTGATAAAGCACTCTTCTATACGGTGCGAAACAGATTTCTGGCAGCAAAACTTTAAGATCTTTGTTTTTTTTTCATAAACTTTCTACACACACACACACACACACCACACACACACACACACACACATATATATATATATATATATATATATAATTATATATATTATATATATAATATATATACCAATATAAACAAGTGAAATCACCGCTTTGAAAAGTTTCTGGCTAATTGAGTCAAATATTAAGAGAAAATATTTTTTGTGTTTTGTTATTACCCTTCGTTTTATACATTCGTTACATTTCTCAGATCTTTTGAATATGGTTATTTTCTTCATATATATATATATATATATATATATATATATATAATATAATATATATTATATTATATATGCGTGTGTATGTGGTGTGTGTGGTGTGTGCGTGGTGCGGTGTCGTGTGTTGTGTTTTCAAAAGGATTAACAAAATGTGTTTAAGAGAATACGAAAAATAACCGAAAAGAAAAACCCATATAAAAAAGTGATAAAATAACAAGAAGACAGAATATATTGCATAAACAAAGAACCAACTATAAGAGTATAAGAAAAAACACTTTTTGTAGAATTTAAAAATAGGGCGATCGTCTTTTGTCGAAACATTGATCGTCTCGTTGTGGGAAATAAAAAAAAAAATGACACCTAAAAATTCAATTCGTGGGCGAAGGAGTTTGCTAACACACGAATACTGCATATATTATATATATTATATATATATTATTATATATCTATCTATTATAATGGAGATAGTGTGTTTTTCTGTCTGTAACCGAAACTATATTCGTGCTCAAGTACAATTTCTTATTATTGACATCACATTCTCATGATCTTATTTTTATTAAACTCATTTATTAAAAAATTGTCTTTACATTATTAATACTGTTAACTATGTCTCCATACTGACAACATGCAATTATATATTTATATATACAACAAAATAGCGGTTTACAGTGTGAACGGAGAAGGCTAATTTGCATATTGATATTAAAAATCGAATTTAATAAATAATTGTGCTTAGTAGTATTGATTTCTAACTGTTTGGTTTTATTTTAATGAATATAAGCAAAAATCTCTTCAATGAATCTTAAATAAATCCATTAACAAGAAAAAATAACGTCATTTTATTATTCACTTCTCTTTTAACTAAATACTTAAATTAGAAAAATAACAATGAAAAGTGAAAGTGATGGAAGAGTAAGTTTCAGTTGTTCCATTTTTATTATACTCCCTCTGTTTAAATATTTTATTATACTCCCTCTGTTTCAATATTTATCTGTATTTATTAGTTTTAATTAGCCTTTCTAATTTAATACAATATTTTAATACTTAAAACATTAAAATATTTTGCCACCCGGAGGGTGCATATATGCTAGTATATATTAATTCGTTTATGTTGTATACCCAGGCGAAGAAATGTATTAGAAATGGCATAATATTGTATGATAACTAGTGAAGGATAGTCATGCTTTTCCTATACGTATATTGAGATCGCTTTTCTGTAGATGAGGTATTGCTACCTCGGTAAGTGAAACCAGGCTACCAATTTCAAATACTTGCCATTTAATGAGGGAATTGCTCATCTTATCTAAAACCAATGACCTCTGTTTTTTCTGAAATTTGACACGTAGATACGATAATCTCTAGCTGCCTGCTCCAAGCTTGGTAGAATATTTGCGAGAAGTTCTATATCATCTCCATTCATAATAGTTTCGACGTAAGGTCATCGTCAGGAAAAATAATCGTGAAATAAATTTGTTTTTAGAACGCTTTAAACAATCTAAGTGTTTGATAAGCCACTATATCCAGGCTGAGAAATGTTTTTAGAAATGGCGAGTCAATCTCTTCGGTGAAAAACTTCTTATAGTTAAATTCTATTTGAATGTTCTTCTATATATGTGCGGAATATTTTTCTTAGCAGTTTTGTGGTATATATATATATATAATATATATGTACAAATATATACATAATGTGTATACACATACATATGTGTGTGTGAGTATGTGTGTGTCTCCGTAGTGGGCACCTTAATTGTTTTATATATATATATATATATATAAATATATATATATATATATAAATAAATTCTGTACAATCAAATTATAAATAATACTTTAAGGTAATCATTTATGATCACCTATATAGGTGGATCGAAGGAAAGGTGAAAAAAAAAATGTTGTATTTGATAAAAAAGGGCCTTTGTCGGTGTCATCAAGGTTTTTACAGCCGGAGACGACTAAAGTCAATTGTAAATATATATATATAATATATATATATATATATATATGTGTGTGTGTGTGTGTGTGTTGTTCTTTTTTTTTAAATGATGCAAAAGATATAAATATGATCAATGTGTGCGTTTTGGTTAACTGTATTCTCGTGTCACTTGTTGTTTCGTGTTGTTGTGTGTGTAATGTCGGATGCAAACACGTAACAAGTGACACGAGGAGCAAATATCATNGAGAATTAGTTAACCAATACACAAACAGTTGACCATATTTATATCATTTGCATCATTTAAAAAAAAAGAACACTTTCGTTGCCTGAAGACTGCCACAGAGAGCAAGAAACCAATGGTAGCAAAATTGTTCCATTGATAATGAATATAAATGTCTAGAAAAATGTATTGACCCAGATAGTGATTATGTAGCAACGGGAATAAATGTCCAGACGTTAAAATGATGTAAACATCAGTGACAATAAAAAATAAATGTTTTAAGTGATTTTTAACTATTTTGGAGATCTTACCTCCGGCTAAATGAACTCATCCTTACTTCTCCAGTAGTGTTCATCATGTAATTCTCGTCTTACTTAGACGGTTTGTATGAAGGGAGGTAGTTATTTACCTCGCATCCTACATATACATGTGTGACACTGTTGGCGTTTTTCTGATATAAGGTGTGTGGTAAATGGTCACTTCTACTTATAGACGCGCCGATAAGCACGTGACCACTATTGTCCAATCACTGGCAGTGCTCTGCTGCTGTGTTGTTATTTAAACTGGCTGATTCTAATCTTATCTCACTACTACTTGGATCTTCTTGGACGTCGGACCTAAAGGATCTCTATCACAGGACTTCACTTATTCACTTACCAAAGGATTCTCTATGACGGCACTTATTCACTACCAAAGGATTCCTCTATCACGGGACTTATTCACTTACCAAAGGATTCTCTTCTTATTCACTTACTATGACGGCACTTATTCATTCACTTACCAAAGGATTCTCTATCACGGGACTTATTCATTACCAAAGGATTCTATAGCTCGGGACCTACTTACTTATTTACTTTGAGTTCTTTTCAACTGTCCAAGGATGGCGGCCAGATACTTAACAGACACAAGGTCTTTTTAATGTGGGACCACCCACAAGCCGAAGCTCATATGATGGTGTTTGCAAAGAATGCGTAGATCCCGTCGGCATCCCCCCCTCAAGGAGGGCTCCCTCAGGCACTGGGGAATAAACCCACTCTGCCCCTTTAAATAAAGGGGCGGGTGTTGTCTGGTGGGATGGCCCTGGGATCATACCGTTAATTACTTTACCGGTTTAGAGGCCGAAACCGCTGGACAGTTTTCCGAGAAACTTGGTAACTATGGGAGATAAGTTGCCGCCTCGCTGCTTTTTGTGGGTTGTTGCAGCATCCTTGTGTAATTCACATCTTACTTTTTCTCCATCCATTTCGTTAAAGTCGAAGTGATGAAGCCGTACAGTAGTACTGTTACGGCTAAAGTTTGGAAATATCCCTGTTTTATCTGATCAGAAATCGATAATCTAAACTGGGTAGCGAAAGAGTGTCAAGAAAAAGAAAAAGAAAAGGAATATAGAAATGTGTGGAACGTTTGCCGCTATGTCTCCTCAGCTAAACGGACTACGCCATTTTAGAACAAAATGTCGGCGCCATTAGGCTCGATGCTTCTGTCCAACCTTTCCCCGCCAATCGTGGAGTTTCAAGCAAGAAGCATTTAAAATCTCAGTCACATCCTTCTGAATGGATACGACCTTCTGTTTGGCCTGCTGTCATTTCTTTACTTATGGATTAGTGGAGTGGATTAGAGAAGATTTAGAAAACCGACCATAACTGTGGAGTTATTTAGCCTATAGCCTCGCATCAGATGATATGCTGTCAACATGTTTTCGAAAGTAATTAACGCGGTTTCTCTTCTATTTCAGTCATTCTGTCACCTTTTGCCAGGGCGGTTTGGTTAAAATCTTCGGACTTTAGAGAGAGAGAGAGAGAGAGAGAGAGAGAGAGGAGAGAGGGGACAGAGAGAGAGAGAGAGAGAGAGAGAGAGAGAGAGGAGAGTGGGGAGAGAAGGTCAGAAGGACAGAGAGGGACAGAGTGTGAGGGGAGAGAGTGATTGAAAGAGTGAGGGATAAGGAGAGGGAGAGGGAGAGATGGAGATATTTGGAAGTGAAGTATAGAAGCAGAATCCGAAAGAACGGAAAAAGCCAGAGAGAGAGAGAGAGAGAGAGAGAGAGAGAGAGAGAGAGAGAGAGAGAGAGAGAGAGAGAGAGAGAGAGAGAGGAAAGATAGTGAGAGGAGAGAGAAATTAGAGGGAAAGATAGTGAGAGAGAGAGAAATTGAGAGGAGAGTGAAAGAGGAGAGAGAGAAATTTGAGAGAGAGTGAGAGAGAGAGAGAGAGGAGAGAGAGGGGGAGCAGATTCTGAAAGAAAGGAAGATAAATCAGAGAGAGAGAGAGAGAGAGAGAGAGACAGAGAGAGACAGACAGACAGACAGACAGACAGGAGAAAGAGAGAGTAAGAGTGAAAGAGAAGAGAGAGTAAGAGAGAAAGTGGAAGAGAGAGGGGATTAATGTAGAAGCTAAAAATAAAAAATAAAAAGCTAAAGGCAGATAAAGTGGAGAGAGAGAAGAGAGAGGAGAGAGAGAGAGAGAGAGAGAGAGAGAGAGAGAGAGAGAGAGTGGGGGGCATATTCTGAAAGAAAGGAAGATAATCAGAGAGAGAGAGAGAGAGAGAGAGAGAGAAATAGAGAAAGAGTGAGGAGAAAGAGAGAGAGAGAAAGAGGAAGAGAGAGGGGATGAAATGTAGAAGCTAAAAATAAAAAAAAAGATAAAGATAAAGTGGGGAGAGAGAGGAGTGGGGTGAGCAGATTCTGAAAAACACTAGGTCTGGTCTTCTTGCTGGGATAAGGTGATCTGTTTTTAATTTAAAGTCCCAGAGAATGTCATGCGTTTCGTATTCTAGAATAGATTCTGGTTTATGCATATAGCATTTTGTTGTGTGGTCAAAATTTAATTTTTTGCATAATTCCCAGTGGATCACCTTCTCAACCCAGTCGTGTCTAGTTTTGTATTCTCGTTGTGCTAGTTTGCTACATTCGCAGAGTATATGGTTTACAGTTTCATCTCTATTACCGCAAAGTCTACATTTACTATTTATTGGGTCTTATCAATTTTTGCTTTGATATAGTTTGTCCTTATGGCATTATTTTGTGCAGCAATTATAAGTGATTCAGTTTCTCTTTTGAGGTTTCCCTTTCTTAACATGTCCAAGTCTTTTCATGTGCAACCTCTTCTATTTGTCGTTTGAAGCGTCCATATAATTGTTTTTCTTCCCATTTTTGTTTTCTGGTCTTTGTTGTTTTTCTGTTTGTCCATCTGTCGCTTCTACTATTGTTGGCCGCCATAAGTAGTTTGTCTTTGCTCTTTCTTGTGTAATCTTCAAGTTGTTGGATTGTGGTCTCTACGCATTCCTCTATGTTGGCAAGACCTCTTCCCCCTTACTTTCTTGACACATATAATCTATCTCTATCGTCTCTAGGGTGAAGAGCCTTGTGCATGGTCATTAACTTTCTCGTTCTTTGGTCAATCTGTCTGAGTTCTTCTTTTGTCCATTTTCAAGAATGGTCCTGAGTATCTTATAATGGGGACCTCCAAGGTATTGATTCCTTCTTGATCAGAATTTCTGCTGTACTAAGTTTTTTCTAGAAGTTTGCGGCCATTGCTATAATAAAAGAGTAGGTGATAACGAATCTCCTTGGAAGATACGTCTTTGGATTTTTACGTCTGCCAGGGATTGTTTTCCAGTTTTAATTGAACTCGCCAGTTTTCGCTTTTTTAATGAAGTTTATGATGTTGTTGGAAATTTTATACATTTTAGACATTCTAAAATCCAGGTATGTGGGACCATGTCTTAGGCTTTTCTGTATTCGATCCAGGCCATAGCAATATTTTTTCGTCTATTTTTTTACTTCTTTAAGAATGTATTGGTCTATATAAAGTAAATCATCGGTTCCTCTTTTTCCCTTGCAGCATCCTTTCTGTTCTTCTGGGAGAAGTTTCCGCCACTTGAGTGAAAAGTATATTTCTTCTTTTATAACAGCAGTCAGATTTTCCACATCATGGGTAGACAAGTTATTGGTCTATACTTGCTAGGGACGTGTAGTTAGTTATCTCTTTTGTCATCCATTCGGGTACTTCCGTTTCTTGTAGGCATCTGTTCAGTTGCTAGGCCATTTTTTTTGGATGATAGACGTTATTATTATTATTAATAGTTTATCGAAGCTTTTGTTCGTCCAATGATATATATATATATATATATATATATATATATATATATATATATATATATTATATATTGGGAAACTGTAAGCATTGTCATAGAGACAAGGGGAAAAAGTCAGGTAGGCAAACTAACCTTATTGCACTTTCGCTTTTAGCGAAGGTTTCTTGTTGCTCTAAGGCATCTCATAACTACCACAACTTTTCCTATTAAACTCTTGAAAGACGAGAGGAACCCAAAATCGCCTTTTGACCTAACTATTATCTATTTTTTCACTTTACCATTTCTTTAAGCCATTATATTATATATATATATATATATTTTTGATCTGCTTCTTTTTTAAGACTCGTCATTTTACAATGTTTTTTTCTTCTTTCCTTTCTTTTGCCGCTATCCTTTCGTTCTTCCTGAATATTGGTAATATTTTTTCCTATCTGGGAGACATTAGTGTTTTTTGTCTGTTTTTTTATTTATTTCTGCTCACATGATTCTTCCCCAATAAATGTAAATAAGTGTATCAATCCATCACTTTTTACCCTCACTTTTCTACGAAGAAAAAAGGTATGTAATATACATAGCGGGGGCTAAAATATATATATACAGTATGACTTTGACTTACGAGCTTAATTCGTTCCTATCATAAATCAATTTACTCTTATATCAAATTAATTTTCTCATTGAAATAAACTGAAATGCTATTAATCCGTTCCAACCTCATAAAACACCTCCATTTTTTTTGTTACGTTTTTAGGTAATTTATGAGGAAGTGCGTCCCGGTCTCCTGCCTCAGAAATTGCTACCCGGTGACTATTAAAATAACGTCCCCAGCTATGTCGTCTCGGCGTGTTACTTGAAAGAAAACAACCAACTTAGGGTGTTAAATGTATTTTAGAGGGGGGGCTTCTCTTTTTTGATATGAACAAATGGAGATGGGTGGATAGATATATATAAACAAAGTAAAAAGTGAACAAATTGAGGTAGATACATAAATATATATCCATCTTCATATGTAAACAAGAATTACGACAAATTTCTATAAATAAACAAGAATTTTTTTAAATACTTCACTGGCACTGTGGATTCCATAGGGCAAAAGAGTCTATCTAAATTGTCCGAATGGTGTATTGAAGGTTAGCAGACGTGAGCTTTGTTTGTCAACTTTTATTTGCCAGTATCCGTTAGAGGCATACAGCTTTGTGAATAAAATTTGGGTTCTGCATTTCAGCAAATATTTCTTCTGCTGTTTGGAGTTTGTAGTGTTCCCTTTTAATAGCTTTGTTTAAATCTTTTGGGTCTAAACATAAGCGTATTTTTTCGTTAGGCTTCATGACAGTGACAAGAGAACTAACCCAATCAGTAGGTCTGTAACTTTTTTTTTATCCCTAATTTTCTTATTGCCAAAATTAAATTTCATCTGCAAGAAAGAAAATGTCAATGAATTATATAGACCACATGTAAGCTAAGTAAAAAAACATTTTTTGGTGAAAACACAGTAGTTTCCATAGACCCATTGTAAATACCAGAATACCTACAGAACCCCAGAATTGTTATATAGACTCCAGGGGTTTTATGTAGACCCTTTTATGGTGGCTTTCCTGTATTTTCTATGAATACTACTTTAAGAAAATTGATATGTCGTAGAATGGGGTCCACGTATCATTAATTCTAAGGGGCGTATCATATATCGGTGATGCGGATATGAGACTTGATCGGTCCTGATTTAGACATATATCAGAGGAGAAATGTTTACTTTTAAAAGTCTAGTGTAGCCTAAACTAAGCTGTTTCTGAAACCCTAAAAATTTACATGAGATTCAGAAATTAATTTACGATATTATCATTCTTTGTCGTCTCTTATTCTTTCCCAAAGAAATATCTTTGATAAGAAGACTGTACGGTGTGGACATCTTTTTTGTTGTTTATTTTCATTCATCTGCCATTGGGGAGGGAACATAAAAAACAATCAAAACAAAAACAGAAAAAACCCAAAAAACAACAAATAAAACAAGATTAAAAAACTAAGAATAGTGAAATATATGTATCATGAAAAATCCTGCTATTCAATGGAACTGTAAAAATAAAAATAAAAAGACTTCTAAAATCTCTAGGATTCGTTGGGAAATGGAGAAGTAAAGTGATAAATACGATACTGTAGATGAAGGGTAGATATTTGCGCTGATGGAGATGCAGAACAATGAATTAGTTAATAGAAGAAGAAGAAGAAGAAGAAGAAGAAGAAGAAGAAAGAAGAAGAAGAAGAAGAAGAAGAAGAAGAAGAGAAGAATGGAAGACAGAAAAGGAAGAAGAAGAGAGACAAGAACAAGAACAAGGAGAAATGTTATGGAAGACGGAAGAAAGCGAAAAAGAAAAGAAGAAGAAGAAGAGAAGAACTGAAGAAGAAGAAGAAGAAAGAAGAAGAAGAAGAAGAAGAGAAGAAGAAGAGAAGAAGAAGAAGAAGAAGAAGAAGAAGAACAAGAACAAGAACAAGAACAAGAAGAAGAACAAGAAGAGAACAAGAAGAAGAACAAGAAGAAAAATGTTATGGAAGACAAAAACGGAATGAATTAGCGAAAAGAATCTGAAGAAGAAGAAGAAGAAGAAGAAGAAGAAGAAGAAGAAGAAAAAGAAAAAAGAAGAACAAGAACAAGAAGAAGAAGAAGAATAAGAACAAGAAGAATGTATGGAAGACAGAAAAGGAAGAAAAAGTGAAGAAGAACAAGAATAAGGATAAGAAGAGAAATGTTATGGAAGACAAAAACGGAATGAATTAGCGAAAAAGAATCTGAAGAAGAAAATCTGAAGAAGAAGAGAAGAAGAAAGAAGAAGAAGAAGAAGAAGAAGAGAAGAAGAAGAAGAAGAAGAATGGGTGAAGGATGTCGCTACTGATTTATATGTTCAGACAATGTCCATATGTCATGGACTCAAAGCATCGAAAGAACGATAAACTGTTATCAGAAAGTCGAAGCATATGAAGCAACAATAAAAGCAGGTTGAGTCGAGGAAAGTTCAGAAAATCAGGCAAAAACCTTATCTCATAAGGCATGATAAAATAAAATAATAAGAAAAAAGATGGCGAACGGTGATTAGAAATCCAATTTATTTATAGGAAAGTTACAGCGAAGCACCCACACACACACACACACACAGACATACAGACACTGACACACACACACAGAGACAGAGACACAGGACACAGACACAGACACACACACACACACACACACACACACACACTAAAAAAAACTCTACCCTCTCTAAATAAAGTTTATCCATCTGTGCACGTGCAAGTGTTCATATACGGAGTATGTTGAAAAAAAAACCCGAAGGAATTACAAGGCCGAACCTTTACGTTTTATAAACATGACTTTCTTTTAATTTTTAGATTTTAATCATTCTTAAATTTACTAGCAAATATATGCACCCTCCGGGTGCAAGTATTTAAGTTTTAATGTAATAAAATATTATATCAAATTAGAAAGGCTAATTAAACTAAATAAGAATGCAGATAAAAAGATTTGAAACAGAGGGCAGGTAAAATCGATAAATAGAACAACTGAAACTTACTCTTCCATCACTCTCGTCTTTCATTGTTATTTTTTCTAATTTAAGTATTTAGTTAAAAGAGGAAGTAAAGAATAAAATGACAGTTATTTTTTCTTGTTAATGGATTTTATTTAAGATTCATTGAAGAGACTTTTGCTTATATTCATTAGAATAAAACCAAAGAGTTAGAAATCAATGATACTAAGCACATATTTATTAAAATCAAATTTTTAATATCAATATGCAAATTAGCCTTCCCGTTCAAATTGTAAACCACTATTTTGTTGTATATATAAATATAATTGCATGTTGTTAGTATGTAGATATGGTTAACAGTGGCTTCGGCCTCTGGACCATTGATATAATTAACAGCGTCGATCCCAGGGGGCCATCCCCCCAGGTAACACCTGTACCCTTGATATAAAGGGAGGGCTAGGTTTATTGCCCAGTGCCTGAGGCGCCCCCTTGAGGGGGAATGCCGACGGGATCGACGCAATTTTTCACCTGCCACCCCATGAGTCTCGGCTTGTGGGTGGTCCCACATAAATAGGGCCTTTGTGCCTGACCCGTACAAGTGGGGTACGTGGAAAATATCATGTAGATATGGTTAACAGTATTAATAATGTAAAACAATTTTATTAATAATTGAGGTTTAAATTAAAATAAAATCATTCAGAAAGGGACATTAATAACTAAGGGAATTTTGACTTGAGTAGTAATATAGTTTCGGTTACAGACAGAAAAACACACAATCTCCATTATAATAAGATTTCTTTTTCACATTTTGTTATGACTTGTCAAGGGTCAATAAATTATAACTGCTAAATCGATCCGTGAACAAAACGGCTTTTTGCTTATTTGGACTGACGAGTTCTTATAAAAAAGAATTTCTCTTTTGCAGAGCAGCTACGATTTTCTCGTTATCCGGATGTCGTGGTTTCCAATTTCAGTGTAGATTGGTTCACTTTTTTTCCTCTTTAGGTTCGATTACTTCACGAAGTTCTTTTTAGAGTCTTTTGGGAGATCCTTAATCGTCTCTTCCAAGTTTTGTGTCGTTAAAAAAAACGATAGTTGTGAGTGAAGTCTTTTGAATCCTGTTTCTCTGGTGTTGTTGTTGTAAACGATAAACCTGCGTAAGTTACTTCGAATCCTCGGTCACCAGTTGTTGTGGGGTTTTAAGGGGTCAAAATAAAACAAACGACTTGGTAACAATGTAGACAAATGTATTTAACAAAAGAGTAGAAATTTACAGCAAAGAAAGTGGAGATTGCGTCCGACCAATATAGTTACGAGCTGACTCGCATTTGCTTCCCTCAAGCCACAATTGTTCCTATTACTTATAGCAGCAGTCGCCGCATTCTATCATTGTCCATAGGTTATATCACCTATAACAATAACTCAACACGGCGATAAAATGTAGAGAACAGATTGTATTCAGCAATATATCAACGTAAAATGAAAAGGGTTTCTTGTTACAGCGTACACGAAGAACATGTATCTGCTACTTCTCGTTTGAGTAGTTTTGCTCTGTTATATATACCCTTTGGGTAAGTCTATGTTCGTGTCATAGGTGAGTCACCTACAACACATTTAAAAAAGAATAAATTTTAAATTAATTTCTTTTATAGTTCTGAATCTAAAACGATTGTTAATTTTTGAATTAAATTTTTTAACTTCAAAATTTAAGATTTATAACTAAAATTTAAACAGCGATTAATATTCAAATATTATTTTTTAAATTTAAAAATGTAAAAAAGATATTTCAATTTAAAACTGGAATTTTTAAACTAAAAAATGGAAAGAAAAAGATAGAATTTTAAAATGATAGGAAATCTAGATATTAAATAATGCCATGTAGTATAACTGAGCAACCGATTAAAGAGTCCAGTCTGCATTACTTGGTCTGAAGATCGCATAGGCGAGAAAAGCGTCAGTTACCAGGCGCCGTTGACTACTATTGGTAGCATTTTTTTCTTTTAAACATGTTTTGTTGAACTCATCTGACACTTCTTGTCTGATGAGTCTTTTTTCAATCCATTGTTTCAATGGAAACATATCACCAATTCCACACCTGATGATGGCACTAAGTAGTGCAGAAAGTACTTGTGTAAGAACCTTTGGTGGATTCATACACCAATTCCACTCGGATATTAAAAAGATGGCCAAACAACTAGAAAGGATTGAAAGAAAACTCGTCAGACAAAAATTGTCCGTTGAGTTCAACAAAACATATAAATGAACAAAAAGTGACGAGACAAACAGGAATATTTCTTTTGTTGTTTATTTTTCTCAACTAGTTTCGACCTTAGGTCATCATCAGGAAAAATTTCTTGTTAAAGAAATTGTTTTTAGAAAGTTAAAAAAAAATTATTGAAAGACCTTAAGCATTTGACAAGCCACTATAATCTGTCAAAAAAGTGTTAGAAGTGGCGAGTCCAGGGTAATGCCAGTTAGCACTGCTAGTAATTATATAAACAGTTGAATAGTAAACAATAATATTTCAGATTATGTTTGTTCTGCGTATCATTTAACTTAACTTAAATATAAATGCTCTATTAATGATATTGAGCACGGTTTACTTATAAATATAGCGCCCATATTATCGATTATGTGTGTGTGTGTGTGCGGACGTGTGTGTGTATATGTGTGTGTATGTATCTGTGTCTGTGTGTTTGTGGTTTTTATTTGCTTATTTTCATTTCATAGTGATTCTGATATTTTATAAGGTTATTTTTTTTGAAGAGATTCAAACAGTTTACATTTTCCACCATTTTCCAATCACCAACATAAAAAAGAAAATAAACTATCCAAGTCTTTCTGTTTTCCTCATTAAGTTGTTTTAATGCCACCACCAGACAATGTCACGTTATCAACATTCATCAATTTATGGCTAGAACCTACCTACCGTTGCCCGGCACATAGAGTAAACAAAAAAGTTTCAAAAACACTAAAAAAAAAAATACAGAAAAAACAGTAAAGAAAAGTAAATGATTTTTTTATACACTTCGAGTTTAATTAAATGCAATTTTAACAAATAAAACAAGTAAACTAAATGAAGAATAAATTTAACATGAAACTGAAGCAAGAACTGATTATATCTTTCGTTGTTGGATTATTCTGGTATATACATATTTACCAACCCCTCCACACGAGCAGGATGCGACACAAGGTCAATTTCTTAGGCGGAGTTCAACAGGTTTGAATTCAGAGTTTTCCTTTTCCTAGACTAGATCTGATTATAGTTCTTCCTACATGAGACGAACATTACTCCTATTACCTGGAGGGTAGCGCTAAGCGAAATGCAATTACCACATCCAGGATTCATACCTTTCCCAAGGGTATTTCATAATGCGATGTTGTATCAAAGTAAACTAAATTTCTAATTTTCAGAATTTTAGAATTTAAAATTGTTGGAATATTTGGCATATATATATATATATATATTATATATATATATATATATATATATATATATATACCAACCCCTCCGCACGAGCAGGATGCGACACAAGGTCAATTTCTTAAGCGGAGTTCAGCAGGTTTGAATTCAGAGTTTTCCTTCTCCTAGTCCGGTTGCCTAACCAAGGTTAAAGAGCCCAGTCTGCCCTACTATTTACCCATAGCTGGAGGGAGAGTAGGATTCATACCGTTCCCAAGGGTATTAGCGCAAAGTGAAATGCAATTAGCATGTCCAGGATTTGAACTCGGGGCGACGAGTACATTTCACATTACTTTAACCATTAGACCACGCGCTTCCTACTTTATTCTGGTATATAAGGTGTGCTACAATACACCACTTAAATTTATAGACTAAGCGATGTTATATCGTAATGAATTATATAGACCACATCCGTCAATCAACAACCCGAATGCGTGGCTGGTGGACTACTTAATCCCTGATACAGATATGCGTCCATTTAACATGAAACTGAAGCAAAAATTGATTATATCTTTCGTTGTTGTATTATTCTGGTATATAAAGTGTGCTACAATACACCACTTAAATGTATAGATTAAACGAGGTTATATGGTTTAATTCTCTGCCAATCGACAACCCAAATGCGCGGCTGGTGGACTATTTAATCACTGATACTGAGAGGCGTCCATTTAACATGAAACTGAATTAAGAATTGATTACATCTTTCGTTGTTGGATTATTCTGGTATATAAGATGTGCTACAATACACCACTTAAATTTATAGACTACGCGAGGTAACGTTGTTTAAACACCAGCCAATCAACAGTCCGAATGCCTGGCTGGTTGATTACTTAATCACTGATACTGAGAGGCGTCCATTTGCTATCATTAACGAAGGATTTGCAAAACTGAGGAGCACCAAGGAACAACAAAAGGATTCTTTACCAAAGATTTCCACTGGACAAGGTCTCTTGCTAAAGGATGGCCAATAAAATCGTAAAGTCTTGTGTGTGTGTGGTGGGGGGATAGAAAGGAGCCGTCCATTTAATATCAAATTCATCATGATTATGATCATGATCAGGTCATGCTAGTGGTGTCTCCGATTATGACCTATTCCCTATGATCGCGTGACCCTTCTTTTATTGTCCTTGTGCTTCATCTAAGCAAATAATAGTAAGTAACTAATCTGTATTGTCCATTTTCTTCGTTTTCTTACACAGTGCAAATAATTGGCTTTCTCTTTTTAACCTCTACTTGTATATACACACACACACACACACACACACACACACACACACACACACACATATATAAATATATATATATATATATATATATATATAAGTATGTTTTGGCAGAATTTTTCTTTTATACAAGTTTTGTTGAACTGTACAGACAATTCCTGTCGGACAAGTTTTTCTTTGATCCGTTCCAATTTTCGGGTCATCTTTCTGGTGTCGGGGTGTAACTGGTATAACAGTCCCCCAAAGGTTTCAAAACGAGCGCTTTCGGCAATACAATTTGCCATCCTCAGGTAGGAAACGATGGTATGATTTCAAACCTTTTCAAAACGTTTTAAAACCTTTGGGGGACTGTTATACCAGTTACACCCCGACACCAGAAAAATTGGAACGTATCAACGAAATATATATATATATATATATATATAATATATATATTAATAAGTCATCCACAGACACGAATTTCGGCGTTTCACGCCTCTTCAGTGTGGCTAGACACAACAACTATCCCTGGGTAGGGTCAAACTCCGACTAACTATTTGCCAGCTTGATATCTTATACTCCTCGGCCACTGACAGCTTCTGTAGCGGGGCTACATAGGTTTGTTTATTTTTTTACGGTCACAGAGAGATCTAATTTGCGGGCAAACTATCATTGCTTATATGCTTAGTAGTGAGAGTTAATTAACATCACCCCTAAGAGAGCTCATACCAAATTTATGGGAACATATATTAATATATATATAGAGAGAGAGAGGAGCGCATGGTGCAACTGTTAAAGTCATGGGAAATGGACCCGTCGATTCGAGTTCAAATCCTCGACGTAGTAATTGCATTATATAATTATAACACACTTGGGAATAGTATTAATCCTACTTTCCTTCCAGCTATGTGGAAATAGTAGGTCTGACTGGGCTCTTTAACCTTGGTTGGTTAGGAGAAGGAAAACTCTAAATTCAAACCTGTTGAACTGTGCTTAAGAAATTGATCTTGATTCACATCCTGCTCGTGCTGAAGGGATCGTAATCCCCCCCCTCTCTCTCTCTCTCTATATATTATATATATATATATATATATATAAATATATATATATATACATATATATATATATATATATATATGTATATATATATATATGATAGGTAAACACGGTGTGTTTAGATATGGCTTTTTGTCGACAATTTTTGGGAGAATATGTGCTTACTTTAAGTCGTACCTAATTTTGAAAATTAATTGATTAATAATTAATTAATTAGGCGGGAATGTCTAATGTCATACCTAATTTGAAAATTAATTAGTTGATAATTAATGAATTAGGCGAATATATCTGTTTAAATGTAAGGCTAAACAAATCGAGAAAAATCAATCTCTGTATGTACATTTCGGCCTATTAGGCGTCATCAGCAGAGTTATAGATAATTTTCAAAATTAGATACGACTTAAATTAAGCACATATTCTCCCAAATATATATATATATATATATATATATATATATATATATATATATATATTATATATATTATATGGCGAATTTTCATGACGTTCTCTGAGAACTCCCTGAAGATTCGCCACTGCGTGAAACTATAGTCGGAGGCTTTTAACACATTCGGTTTTAAAACACATATTTAGCTCTTTTTATTTAGCACTTTTTAAATCGATTGTAAGTAATCCAGAAGTAAAAATATTTGTTTGCTCCGTGGATTGGCAATTAACTTATATATATATATATATATATATATTATATATATTATTATATATAATATAATTAATATACCAAGCGTGTTGGTAGATCCTTGCGGAGAGAAAAAACCCAGCAGAGAGTTTGATTGTAAAAATATACTACCAAACATCAACCAGGAAGAAAAAAATTTTTGAAAAAAAGAAAGGACCAAGATATTCGTACCAACAAAAATAATCTATTGGTACAGTATTTGGCCAAAAGAAAAAACAATTTATATGTATATATATATCTTATTATAATGGAGATTGTGTGTTTTTCTTTCTGTAACCGAAACTATATTACTAATCGAGTCACAATTAACATAGTTATTTGCATCACATTCTCCATGATTTTATTTGTATTTAAACCTCAGTTATTAATAAAATTGCTTGAACTTTTTATTAGTGTTATCCATATCTACATACAAATAACATTCAATTGTATTTATATATACAAAAATAGCGGTTTGCAGTGTGAATGGGAAGGCTAATTTGCATATTTATATTAAAAATCTGATTTTATTAAATATATGCTTAGTATTATTGATTTCTAATTGTTTGGTTTTATTTTAATGAATATAAGCAAAAATCTCTTCAATGAATCTTAAATGAAATCCATTAACAAGAAGAAATAACTGTCATTTTATTCTTTATTTCCTAATTTAACTAAATAGTTAAATAAGTAAAATTCAGCAATGAAAGACGGGGGTGATGGAAGAGTAAGTTTCATTTCTATTTTTCTATTATACCCCCACTCTGTTACATATCTTTTTGTCTGCCTCTAATTTAATACGATATTTCATTGCATTAAAACTTAAATACTTGCACCCGGAGGGTGCATATATTTGCTAGTGTATATAAGATATATATATATATTCATATAACCGCTAGGAGAAGCTAATATGGCACCGGATACTTTTGTCCTTGTGCAACATATAACGCAACTTTGAGAAATAACTAATCTGTATTGTTCCTTTTCTTCGCTTTCTCATAATATAGGGTAAACAACTCGCTTTCTCTTTTTTTAACCTCTACTTGTACACACACACATACACACACACACACACACACACACACATATTATATATATATATATATATATATATATATATATATTTACCGACCCCTCCGCACGAGCAGGATGTGACACACGGTCAATTTCTTAAGCGGAGTTTAACAGGTTGAATTCAGAGTTTTCCTTCTCCTAGACTGGTTGCCTAACCAAGGTTAAAGAGCCTAGTCTGCCCTACTATTTACCCATAGCTGGAGGGAGAGTAGAATTCATACCTTTCCCAAGGGTATTAGCGCTAAGTGAAATGCAATTACCACGTCCAGGATTTGAACTCGGGGTGACGAATCCATTTCCTATGACTTTAACCATTACACCACGCGCTTTCTCTCTCTCTCTCTCTCTCTCTCTATATATATATATATATATATATATATATATATATATATATATATTTTATATATATATATATATATATATAATATATATAATATATATATATATATATATATATAAAATTATATATATAATATATATATATATATAATATATATATATATAAAATGTAAAGTGGGTATCAAAATAGTATAGTATATATTTCAGCCTTTAAAATATACAAGTCCACAGTGTAATTTGAAGAAAGATGTTAGAGTTCCAAAATTTACTTGTGATGTTGATAAGTCCGTAGAGTTATAGATGAAAGTCTTCAAGGTGTAAAATTCCAGATATATTGTTTTTTTTCATTTGACAAATATGAAAAATAGATGGAAATATCTGGAATTTTACACCTTGAAGACTTTCATCTATAACTCTACGGACTTATCAACACCACAAGTAAATTTTGGAACTCTAACATCTTTCTTCAAATTACACTGTGGACTTGTATATTTTTAACAGCTGAAATATATCCTATACTATTTTGATACCCACTTTACATTTTATATATATATATATATATATATATATATATATATATATATATATATATATATCTCTTTATTTCCTACTCATTATACATCCTCCCATTCAGTCTGACTGTCGTGTTGTAACCGCTGGCATTACGACAGAAACCATATTAAGCTTTACAATTCACCCAGCATGCATTTATATTCCTCGTCTGTACATCTATCCTTTCTTCCTTTGATTCACTTACTAAACCACGATACCGTCATACCCGCAGGCAGACAGACAGGCAGGTGCGTTAGTGTCCATTCCACTCCTGAAACCCAGAACTTCCCACGACGATTTCACTTAACTTTCCATTCTCCGCCACTTGAACAGAAACGTCTTCCCTACTCATTTTTCCTTTTAATCTTATTTACGCCATTTTCTTGCCGACTACTCGTCTGAATAGATCACTACAGAAAGCGCTTTCAGACTTATATATAAAATACAGAGAAATCAATGGCTATTACTGCTTTTTTTCCCCCGAGTGCCTCGTCTAAAAATCTCAACAATGAATACGATACTTATATAATTACTATCAACATATCACTGTAAATCTTCGGAATATAACACCCTAGATAGAACAAAGTTCAGCTCTAACAAACTCGTCGACGCACCTGGACTTACCCTGGATTTACCGAACCAACTACGGTGAATGCTATAAAAACGGTATTTATAGTAACAACAACAAAAACTACAATAATAATAATAATAATAATAATAATAATAATAATAATAATAATAAAAGAAAGAGAAAAGACAAACTACTTATGGCGGCCAACAATAGTAGAAGCGACATATGGACAAACAGAAAAACAACAAAGACTAGAAAACAAAAATGGGAAGAAAAACAATTATATGGACTCTTCAAACGAAAAAAGACTTGGACATGGTTAAGAAAGGGAAACCTCAAAAGAGAAACTGAATCACTTATATTTGCTGCACAAAATAATGCCATAAGGACAAAATTTATCAAAGCGAAGATTGATAAGGCCCAACAAAATAGTAAATGTAGACTTTGCGGAAATAGAAATGAAACTGTAAACCATATATATATATATAATATATATATATACATTAAATATCAACAGGGCTTGGTTTTTGAGCAAAAATAATAGACATTTGATTTACATTCGTGAAGATAATTAAAAGATAAAATTTAAATGATAACAACATGGATATTTTTTTCATTTAATATTTTAGATAGTAGACATTAACATTTCTTTTCGGAGTAGCTGGATCAATGCAAGGTCTTTTTTTACATAAGGATTTAAATGGGGCATCCCACAGGGGTTCAACTCACGATTCAGTAATAATGGAACTGCGGGACTAACTTAAATCATCCCCCTCTACCCAGGCGACGCCGGGTAACCGCTGCTAGTTGATTATATGGAAGTATCGGGCCACTAGAATTCAGGAAATGTTATACTATACTAGCGGAAACAATAGATATACCACGGTAGGATAATTTGATATTATAACCTTTGATAAGTTTACTTAAGAGCTATTGCTAAATAGATCAATATATAAAAAGTATAATAATCTCTGGCGAAATTATTTCTTTCTTTTTCACTTTTTTTCATCTTCTTTTTTCTAACTTTCTTTTTCTTTCTTTCTTTTCAGATTTTTCCTATTTCACTGAAGCAGACGATAAGTACTACCGCTTCATATCTCTAATCCTCTTTATTTTGAAATTTATTGTGTATATGTCTGGCTGTCCAGGGAAGAAACTGAAAACAAAGTCTGTATTAAAATCAAACAACATTTTTCTGGGGTAGAATTTTACGAGGAATCCAGTGGTCGTATTTACCTTCACACCTGAATTTATTTGGGTTCCCTAGGGATCACATTACCAGCTGATGTAATGTTGCAGATTGACTGTTTGTTTTGCGCGGGAAGTCGAAAAGACAAAGGAAAATTGAACAGGGAAAACAATAGATAGGCGAGACAGAAATCTTAGTATAACAAAAGAGGTGTGACAAAGGACTCATCTGGACAAACGCTAATTTGAACAAAGAGAAAGGACTTCCGGTCAAGGAACAAAAGAATGTGTGGGCGGTCGTCAGTATTTAAGCAGGTCATCACACAGACTCGAGAGACCCCAAGACACCCCAGAGAGACCCCAGAGAGACGGCGAAGAAAGCAGAAGGTGTCTGACCGTCGATACGGTCGGGCGCTGCTAGCGAGCAGTGAGGCTCGCCCACCACCTTCCACCACACCAGCAGTGGTAGTGCCCATGATCCATGCCGTCACCCAACTCGCCACGAGGGAATTAAATAAACGTTAAAAGTCTTACTACTACATATGTCTACGTGTGAATCTTTATACTCCATTACTAACACATACGACCCAGCAACAGTATATGACAGGTGGATTTTGTGGCCTGAGTAGAGCACTATGCAACAGTAAGAGGAGGGAATCACTCCGAGAAATTTGTTAATTATTCAATTTTTGTATCATTCACAGATATTGGAATATTTAATACCTATTATACATTCAAGTATTGCCAAGAATACACAAATGTACCCCAAAAGATAAAATGTACAGATGCCTTGAAATAGCATACATTTTACCTGAAAAATATTAATAATATTTTGATTGTGTATATTTATAGCAGATGCAGAACTAAAAAGAATTACTTTAAAGAGATAATATGTAAGTCCTTTTTTAGGATATATGCATCTAAATAATGTTCTACCTTTGCATTTTTATTTCCAGATATACAGAAAATGATTTAGTGTTTTTCCAAAATACTGAAATAGTCCTAAAACTAAATTACTAAACCTTCGGGTACAAAACATCATAATAGTTATCCGATCAAGTAGTATTCAGAATTAACAGCCTATATATTATTATATATTAATGATTTGAAGGCAATTACCATGCATATAAATAATAAAACAAAAAGATTTTTTTTTTGTCTTATCGATTTCAAAGGAAACTTTATCTTCAGAGACAAATTTCAGAAATAGACGCGTTTTTTTTTGTGTCGTTACTTTATTTTTATTTTTTATGTATTAAAACAACCTCGTGGTGTTTTTTTTTTAACGCCACGCGGAAGTCGCGATAGTCGTAATAGCCGTTGTTCATTCAATTTCAATTTTATTATCATATATTTATATATTTAACTCATGTATACAGATTTCACCAATACAAATCATTTACTGCTTTTTTTCTTTTTTCTTATTTTTGCTTTCTTATAATACATAATGTTCTGCTGTCTATATATCATAAATAAGTGTAGTTAAAATTTAAAATAACGGTTTATGGAAAAGTCCGGAGATTGATTGACAGATTCTAACCTGGATTGACCTCTTCTCTCATTGGCCATATACAAACGTGAGCAGCTAGTTTGGAAAATTCTGTTTTTGGCTGGGAATCTTTTTGGTCGGCAGTGTTGTATTTCGTTAAAATTGAGAACATCAACCACTGCCGTTCCTCATTAGCACGTCTCTAAACACCACCCCATAATACTAATTATATACTAACTATATATATATATATAATATATATATATATATGAGTTGTATAATTTGCTTGAAGCATTTGTTAATATTGCTGGGTATTGGTTTGAAGGCTATCCCACTGCAAGCCTATAGAAAAAACGTAATCATTTACATTAGATGTATTCTCTTAATTCCCCAACTAGATAAAGTTTAATATCATATTCATGACTCTAAGACCTCGGCCCACAGCCTTCTAGCACATATATTGATATAAAAGTGTTGGTCTTTGCCATAAGGGCAATGGCGGTAGGGACAATCCTATAAGGTTGACAGGGCTTAACGTGACAAGTCGATTGATCGGCAGCGCCCTCCCCTACCGGTCGTATAGCTTAAGACTTGAAATGGGAGTGTTGCATGCCATGGACAGCTCATCCCACCAAGATTCCATCCTTAATCATCGCGGCGGGTCGCCACCACGGCCAACAAGTGCCACATTTTGGAGGAATTCTACCCCTCTGCAGAGGTGTATCCTGTGTATTCTACTGCCCAGTCGACAGGCTCGCCTTTCAATTAGGGGTTCCACCATCAGATGCAGTTTTAGAGTCATACCTATGGAGGCGCCGTTATTGTAATGGCTAGAGACTTATGAAATTGACTCGTTGACTTGAGATCAAAATCCTAGACCGAAGCCGTCTACAGGTTGATATAAGCACTAATACACTTGGGAAAGTTGCATATCTACTTCTGCTCACCATTTCAGCTATGGTGAAATAGTAGAGGCCAACTGAGCTCTTTAACTTGGTTAGGCAAGCATTCCAGGTGAAGGAAAACTCTGAATTGACCTGTTAAACTCCGCCTAAAAATGACGCTTGTGGTCACATCCTGCTCGTGCGGAGGGTTGGTTAAATATGCATACCTTGGATACCATTTTTGGGGAGAAGATTTAAATTATTTAACACACGTCAGTTAAAGAGACAGGAAGAGACGACAGACAGACAGACAGACATAGACAGAGAGAGTACAGCAGAGAAGGAAGAAAAGTACAAATGGAAAAGAGACAAAAAGAGACAGAGATTTATACAAAGCCAGCCGGGCGAGAGGAGAGAGAGAGGGAGAGAGAGACAGGGAGACAGACACGAGGAGACAGACTGACAGACAGACAGACAGAGAGAGAGTACAGGAGAAGGAAAAAAAAGAAGGAATCATGTAAGAAAAAACGAAAGTGAGATAAAAAGACAGCCAATGAACAGCTCATCCATCAAGATTCCATTCTTAAGCATTCAGGGATCGCCACCTCACGACCAACAGGTGGCCACATGGATGGATTTACCTCTAGCAGAGATGCAGCGGTGTATCTACAGTCCCAGGCGGACAGGGCCGCTTCAACAGGAGGGTACATCATCAGGATACAGTTAGTGTCATACCTAGGATATCACTTTGGGGAGAGGAGATGGAAATTATAACAATTACACAAAATCTTGCTTTAGAGAGAGAGAGAGGAGAGAGAGGAGGACAGACAGACAGGACACGACAGAGACAGAATAACAATTACAAGAGACAGGGACAGTGTAGGTTGCTTAGAGAAAGTAAAATCCTACTTGACTGAAGAGACAAAAAGAGAACAAATTACACAATGCCAGAGAGACGAGAGTACACGACGGGAGGAGGTGTAAGGGAAGAGAGGAGGAGAGTCGATCACGACGCACTCTGGCGGCAGTAAGCGTACGGAGCAGAGGGAGAGAGGCCGCGAGAGAGTATGAAGCGAGACACGACAAGTATAGACAGATGGACAGAAGGGGTATGTGGAGAGAGAGGGGCCAGTTCAGACAGGACCAGAGACAGAAGAGTACTTGAGGATAAAGTAAAATCTAATAGGTAAAAAGGCAATAAAAGCAGACAAAACAATAGACAAAGCCAGCCCTATAAATATTAGAGAGAGAGTACAGCACAGTACAGTACAGAACAGACAGTATGAGGGGGGAGAGGGATGAGAGTGGAGAGAAGAGAGTACATGGTGGGTGATTAAAAGTCTAAGATAGCTATGGAGAGACAGAGACAAATAAGAGACAGAAGATGAAAATGAGCACGAAGAAGAGAAAGTGCAGGCCTACGGAGAGAAGAGAGGATGAGAGAGAGGAGAGAGAGACGAGAGAAGCCGGTAGATGAAGGAGAGAAGAGACGAGAGAGAGAGAGAGAGAGAAGGGGGAAGACAGACAGGGAGACAGACGAGACAGACGAGTGCGGTAGGAAAGAGAGAGGACAGAGAGGACAGAGAGAGAGGAACAGAGAAAAGTATATGAGAGACCAGAGAGTACTGAAAACGAGGATGGAAAGAAACTAATATGAAAGAGACAAAAAAGAGGTAAAGAATTATACAAAGACCAGATTGAAAGATGGAGAGAGAGGAGA
>CM042152.1:788309-828309 GCA_023376005.1 Doryteuthis pealeii
CGAGGAGAGATCTATACTATTTTGATACCTTTATTTTAATCATATATATATATATATATATTTATATATATATATATTATATATATCCTTTATTTCCTATCATTATACATCCTCCCATCAGTCTGACTGTCGTGTTGTAGCTGGCATTACGACAGAAACCATATTAAGCTTTACAATTCACCCAGCATGCATTTATTTTCACGTCTGTACTCTATCCTTTCTTCCTTTGGATTTCACTTACTAAACACGATAGTCATACCCGCAGGCAGACAGACAGGCAGGTGCGTTAGTGCATTCCATCCTGAAACCAGAACTTCCCAGACGATTTCACTTAACTTCCATTCTCCGCCACTTGAACAGAAACGTCTTCCTACTCATTTTCCTTTTAATCTTATTTACGCCATTTTTTCGACTACTCGTCTGAATAGATCACTACAGAAAGCGCTTTCAGACTTATAGTATAAATATCAGAGAATCAATGGCTATTATGTTTTTTTCCCCGAGTGCCTCGTCTAAAAATCTCAACAATGAATACGATACTTATATAATTTATCAACATATACATGTAAATCTTCGGAATATACACCCTAGATAGAACAAAGTTCAGCTCTAAAAACTCGTCGACGGCCTGGACTTACTGGATTTGCCGAACCAACTACGCTGAATGCTATAAAAACTGTATTTATAGTAACAACAAAACTACAATAATAATAGTAATAATAATAATAATAATAATAATAATAATAAAAGAAAGAGAAAAGACAAACTACTTATGGCGGCCAACAATAGTAGAAGCGACATATGGACAAACAGAAAAACAACAAAGACTAGAAAACAAAAATGGGAAGAAAAACAATTATATGGACTCTTCAAACGACAAATAGAAGAGGTTGCACATAAAAAGACTTGGACATGGTTAAGAAAGGGAAACCTCAAAAGAGAAACAGAATCACTTATAATTGCTGCACAAAATAATGCCATAAGGACAAAATTTATCAAAGCGGAAATTGATAAGACCCAACAAAATAGTAAATATAGACTTTGTGGTAACAGAGATGAGACTGTAAACCATATACTCTGCGAATGTAGCAAACTAGCACAACGAGATTACAAAACTAGACACGACTGGGTTGGGAAGGTGATCCACTGGGAATTATGCAAAAAATGTAATTTTGACCATACAACAAAATGGTATATGCAAAAACCAGAATCTGTTCTTGAGCGAAACGCATAAAATTCTCTGGGACTTTGAAATAAAAAACGGATCACCTATCCCAGCAAGAAGCAGACCTAGTGTTGATTAACAAAAAAGAAAGAACTTGTCAACTGGTGGATATTGCAGTGCCAGCAGATCACAGGGTGAAGCTAAAGGAAAATGATAAAAATGGACAAATATCTGGACCTTGCCAGAGAACTGAATGTTATGGAATATGAAAGTGAAAGTGATACCAATTGTACTTGGTGCACTTGGAACGGTCCCAAGGGGATTGGAAAAAGGTTTGGAAAATCTGGAAATCAGAGGAAGGATTGATACCATTCAGAACACTGCACTGTTGCAATCTGCCGGATATTCAAATCAGAGGAAGAATTGAAACTATTCAGAACACTTCACTGCTGCAATCTGCCAGAATACTCAGAAGTGTCCTGGAGACCTGAGGAGACTTGCCATCACTCAGATTCCTGGGAAAGACCATCAGCTGATGCTGATGTGAAAACTTAAAAGGAGTAAACAATAATAATAATAATAATAATAATAAAAAGACTGGAGGATCTAGAAATCAGAGGAAGAATTGAGACAATCCAGCCTACTGCACTGTTGCAATCGACTAGAATACTCAGAAGAGTACTGCAGACCTGAGGAGACTTGTTATCACTCACTCCAGTGAAATGCCATCAGCTAGCGCTGATGTGAAAAACCCAAAAGGAGTGAAATAATAATAATATATCAAAGCAATAAATGATAAGACGCAACACAACAGTAAGTGTAGACTGTGCGGTGACAGAGATGAGACTGTTAACCATGTATTATGCGAATGTAGCAAACTAGCAATCAAAGCTAGACATGACTGGGTTGGGAGGCTGATCCACTGGGAATTATGCAAAAAATTAGATTTTGACATGTATAAACCAGAATCTGTTCTCGAGAATGAAATGCATAAAATTCTTTGGAACTTTGAGATAAAGACGGATACCACTATCCCAACCAGGACACCAGACCTAGTGTTGATTAACAAAAAAACAAAAAATAACGTTTCAACTGGTGGACTTTATGGTTGCAGCAGATCACAGTGTGAAGCTGAAGGAAAATGAAAAGATGGATAAATATCTGGACTTTGTCAGATAATTGAAAAAGCTGTGGAATAAGAGAGTGAAAGTTATACCAATTGTAGTGGGTGCATTTGGAACGGTACCAATAAACTTGGAAAAAAGAGTGGAGGATTTGGAAATCAGAGGAAGAATTGAAACCACCCAGACTACTGCACTGCTGCAATCGGTTAGAATACTCAGAAGAGTCCTGGAGACTTGCGGAGACTTGTTCTCACTCAGCCTCCTGTGAAATACCATCAGCTAACGCTGGTGTGAAGGACTCTATAATAATAATAATAATAATAATAATAATAATAATAATAATGATAATAATAATAATAATAATAATAATAATAATAATAATAATAATAAAATGGACAAATATCTGGACCTTGCCAGAGAACTGAAAAAGATGCACTTGGAACGGTCCCAAAAGGATTGGAAAAGGGTTTGGAAAGTTTTGGAAATCAGAGAAATCAGAGGAAGAATTGAAACTATTCAGAAACTTCACTGCTGCAATCTGCCAGAATACTCAGAAGAGTCCTGGAGACCTGAAGAGACTTGCAGTCACTCAGACTCCAGTGAAAGACCATCAGCTAATGCTGATGTGAAAACTTAAAAGAAGTAAATAATAATAATGATAATAATAATAATAATAATAAGGCGAAATGCGGCAAACTAGCACAACGAGAATACAAGGTTTGGTACGACTGGGTTGGAAAGGTGATCCACTGAGAATTGGGAAAGAAACTAAATTTTGACCATTCAACAAAATGGTAGATGCATAAACCAAGATCTGTTTTTGTGAATGAAAGACTGATCATCTGGAGGAAGAACAGTTAGATGCACGCCTTTAGCATTACATATGTGAAGTGCTATATCCAGTATTTGAAATACCAAATAATATTATTGTTGTGAGGTTTTAAGGGGTCAAATAAAAACAAAACGACGGGTAACAAATGTAGGAAAATGTATTAACAGAAAGTAGACAAATACAATACAGATAAGTGGAAATTACGTCCGACAAATAGAGTTATTGGCTTACTCACATTGGCTTACTGCCAAGCCACAATTCTCCCTGTTACTTATAGTAACCCGTCGGCGCATTCCATTAGCTATTAGGCTGTATCACCTATAACAATTATATAGATAGATTTTAAAAGTAAAGAAACTATATAATTTCAATATTTCCAAATATCAATGGACGACCTCATGGAAGGGGTGGGGTTAAACAGAAATACAAAGATAAACAGGTAGATAGATAAATAAGAAACGGAAAAATTAGGTTTGGGCATAGATTTTAATGAATTTAATTATTACTAAGGAAACGGTTTATGTTTAAACATGTACAAACAAAAAACGTACTTTCTATTTCAATATTACAGGCGACGCGTGCTTTCTTAAGTATGTATGACCAAAAGTGTAATAATCCGTGTTTGGTTTTTGTTAATAAATTTTCGGAAAATATTTATCTCCCTTACAAATTAGTTCTCTTGCCGCAAGAGAACTAATTTTTAAGGGAGATAAATATACGTCCAATGAAAAACGGTTAAAAGCACAACTAACGGTTAAAATTTAAGTAAAAATAACATGTAACGTGTCCTTAATAAAATCTATGCCCAAACCAAATTTTTCCGTTTTGATTTTGACGACGATTTGCAATTTTAACCAAAATTAGATTAGTTTGACTTTGATGCAGATTGATTGATTGATATTAATGGCATGTCAACGCGTTTGGGATAATTTATGCCTAGAGGTTAGGGAATCATATACATATATATTTTCAATATACATATATATTTTTAAGTAGTTGTTTCAGAGTCTATTTGCTTTTGTAGATATTTCCTTTTAACGATGAGTCAAAATCCTCATTTTTTGAAAAAAAATAATTACGTATTGTTGTGCAGATTATCTTTACGTATATTATTTTTCCATAACTTTATTTCTCTTAGAAAGGGCTAAAAATCCAAATTCTATGGGAAGATATTTAACAGCGTAGGGTGTTTGCCATTTATAACGACAAAGTATATATATATAATATATATATATATATATATATATATATATATTATATTAAATATCAACAGGGACTTGGTTTTTGAGGCAAAAATATAGACATTTGATTTATATTCGTGAAGATAATTAAAAAATAAAATTTAAATGATAACAGCAATGATTTTTTTTTCATTTAATATTTTAGCTAGTAGACATTAACATTTCTTTTCGGAGTAGCTGGATCAGTGCAAGGTCTTTTTTTTTACATAAGGATTTAAATGGGGCATCCCACGAGGGTTCAACTCACGATTCAGTAATAATGGAACTGCGGGACTAACTTAAATCATCCCCCTCTACCCAGGCGACGCCGGGTAACCGCTGCTAGTTGATTATAAGGAAGTTTCGAGCCACTAGGATTCAGGAAATTTTATACTATACTAGCGGAAACAATAGATATACCACGGTAGGATAATTTGATATTATAACCTTTGACATATTTACTTAAGAGCTATTGCTAAATAGATCAATATATAAAAAGTATAATAATCTCTGGCGAAATTATTTCTTTCTTTTTCACTTTTTTTCAACTTCTTTTTTCTAACTTTCTTTTTCTTTCTTTCTTTTCAGATTTTTCCTATTTCACTGAAGCAGACGATAAGTACTACCGCTTCATATCTCTAATCCTCTTTATTTTGAAATTTATTGTGTATATGTCTGGCTGTCCAGGGAAGAAACTGAAAAAAAAGTCTGTATTAAAATCAAACAACATTTTTCTGGGGTAGAATTTTACGAGGAATCCAGTGGTCGTATTTACCTTCAAACCTGAATTTATTTGGGTTCCCTAGGGATCTCATTACCAGCTGATGTAAGAGGAGGGAATCACTCCGAGAAATTTGCACATTTAATTAATTTTTGTATCATTCACAGATATAGGAATATTTAATACATATTATACATTCAAGTATTGCCAAGAATACACAAATGTATCCCAAAAGATAAAATGTACAGATGCCTTGAAATAGCATACATTTTACCTGAAAAATATTAATAATATTTTGATTGTGTATATTTATAGCAGATGCAGAGCTAAAAAGAATTACTTTAAAGAGATAATATGTAAGTCCTTTTTTAGG
Source organism: Doryteuthis pealeii (assembly GCA_023376005.1). Lineage (NCBI taxonomy): Eukaryota > Metazoa > Mollusca > Cephalopoda > Myopsida > Loliginidae > Doryteuthis > Doryteuthis pealeii. The sequence continues at coordinate 793,745 of CM042152.1, forward strand.
ATATACATCTTATTATAATGGAGATTGTATGTTTGTCTGTCTGTAACCGAAACTATATTACTACTCAATTCACAGTTCCCTTAGTTATTTACATCACATTCTCCATGATTTTATTTTTTATTTAAACCTCAATGAATAATAAAATTGTTTTACATTATTAAGACTGTTGACCATATCTACATACTAATAATACGCAATTGTATTTATATATACAAAAATAGTGGTTTACAGTGTGAATGGGAAGGCTAATTGCATATTGATCTTAAAAAATTGATTTTAATAAATATATGCTAAGTATTATTGATTTCTAATTGTTTGGTTTTATCTTATTGAATATGAGCAAAATCTCTGGGATAAATCTTAAAAGAAATTCATTAAGAAGAAGAAAATACTGTAATATTATCCTTTACTTCCTATTTTAAGTAAATAGTTTAAATTATGAAAATTTACCAATGAAAGACGGGAGTAATGGAAAATGATGGAAGAGTTAGTTTCAAAACTGTTCTATTTTTCGATAATACCCCCTCTGTTCCAAATCGTTTTATCTGCATTCTTATTTAGTATTATTAGCCTTTCTAATTTAACATGATATTTTATTATATTAAAACTTAAAAACTTGCACCCGGAGGGTGCATATATTTGCTAGTCTAAATAATGTTCTACCTTTGCATTTTTATTTCCAGATATACAGAAAATGATTTAGTGTTTTTCCAAAATACTGAAATAGTCCTAAAACTAAATTACTAAACCTTCGGGTATAAAACATCATAATAGTTATCCGATCAAGTAGTATTCAGAATTAACAGCCTATATATTATTATATATTAATGATTTGAAGGCAATTACCATGCATATAAATAATAAAAACAAAAAGATATTTTTTTTGTCTTATCGATTTCAAAAGAAACTTTATCTTCAGAGACGATTTTCAGAAATAGACGCGTTTTTTTGTGTCGTTATTTTATCTTTTTATGTTATAAACACGCGTCTCGTGGTGTTTTGTTTTTTTAAAGCCACGCGGAAGGTCGTGATAGTCGTAATAGCCATTGTTCATTCAATTTCAATTTTATTATTTTCATCTATTTATATATTTAACCCATGTATACAGATTTCACCAATACAAATCAATTACTGCTTTTTTTTTTTTCTTTATTTTTGCTTTCTTATAATACATAATTGTTCTGCTGTCTATTAATTAAATAAGTGTAGTTAAAATTAAAATAACGGTTTTATGGAAAAGTCCGGAGATTGATTGACAGATTCTAACCTGAAATTGACCTCTTCTCTCATTGGCCATATACAACGTGACGAAGCTAGTTTGGAAAATCTGTTTTTGGCTGGGAATCTTTTGGTCGGCAGTGTGTATTTCGTAAAAAATTGAGAACATCACCCACTGCTGTTCCTTCATTAGCACGTTCTCTAAACACACCCATATATATATATATATATATATATATATATATATATATATATATATGAGTTGTATAATTTGCTTGAAGCATTTTTAATATTGCTTTGGGTATTGGATTTGAAGGCTGTCCCACTGCAAGTCTATAGAAAAACGTAGTTCATTTACCTTAGATATATTCTCTTAATTCCCCACTAGATAAAGTTTAATATCATATCCATGACTCTAAGACCCTCGGCCACCGCCTTCTAGCACATATATGATATAAAGTGTTGTTCTTTGCCATAAGGGCAATGGGGTAGGGACAATCCTATAGGTACTAGGGCTTAACGTGACAAGTCGATTGATCGGCAGCGCCCTCCCCTACCGGTCGTATAGCTTAAGACTGAAATGGAGTGTTGCATGCCATGGACAGCTCATCCACCAGGATTCCATCCTTAATCATCGCGGGTCGCCACCCACGGCCAACAAGTGGCCACATTTGGAGGAATTTTACCCCTCTGCAGAGGTGCAGCCTGTGTATTCTACTGCCCCAGTCGACAGGGCGGCCTTCAATTAGGGGTTCACCATCAGATGCAGTTTTGAGTCATGCCTATGGAGGCGCGTTATGTAATGGCTAGAGACTTATGAAATTGACTCGTTGACTTGAGATCAAATCCTAGACAAGCAGTCTACAGTTGATATAAGCACTAATACACTTGGGAAAAGTTTGCATCCATCTGCTCACCATCCAGCTATGGGTAAATAGTAGGCCATACTGAGCTCTTTAACCTTGGTTAGGCAAGCATTCCAGGTGAAGGAAAACTCTGAATTCAGACCTGTTAAACTACGCCTAAAAATGACCTTGTGTCTCATCCTGCTCGTGTGAAGTGGTTGGTAAATATGCATACCTTGGATACCATTTTTGGGGAGAAGATTTAAATATTAACACAGTCAGGGAGAGAGAGAGAGACAGACAGACCAGACAGACAGAGACAAAGACAGACATACATAGACAGAGAGAGTACAGGAAAGGAGAAAAGTAAACTAATATGAAAGAGAAAAAAAGAGACAAAGATTTTACAAAGCCAGCTCGAGAGAGAGAGAGAGAGAGAGAGACAGACAGACAGACAGACTGACAGACAGACAGACAGACATAGACAGAGAGAGTACAGGAGAAGGAGAAAAGTAAACTAATATGAAAGAGACAAAAAAGAGACAAAGATTTATACAAAGCCAGCTCGAGAGAGAGAGAGAGAGAGAGACAGACAGACAGACAGACAGACTGACAGACAGACAGACAGACATAGACAGAGAGAGTACAGGAGAAGGAGAAAAAAAAGAAGGCAATCATACAAGAAAAAACGAAAGTAAGTTAAAAGACAGCCATGAACATCTCATCCATCAAGATTCCATCCTGAAGCATCAGGATCGCCACCCACTGTATTCTACAGTCCCAGGCGACAGGCCGGCCTTCAACAGGAGGTACATCATCAGATACAGTTTAGTGTCATACCTAGGATATCACTTTGGGGGAGAATGAGTGAAATATAACAATTACAAAAAATCTGTTCGAGAGAGTGAGAGAAGAGAGAGAGAGAGAGAGACAGAGACAGAGACAGAGAGTGAGAGAGAGAGAGAGAGAGAGAGACAGAGACAGAGACAGACTGACAGACAGAGACAGAGGCAGGGGCAGGGTGGTTTAGAGAAAAGTAAATTACTTTGAGAGAGACAAAAAAGAGAAAAAATTACAAAAAGCCAGAGAGAGAGAGAGAGAGAGAGAGAGGAGAGAGAGAGAGAGGGGGGATATGCAGACAGAGATAGACAGATAGACAGAGAGTGTGAGAGAGAGGGGACAGTCATACAGACAGAGACGAGAGAGTACTTGAGGAGAAAAGTAAACTAATAGGAAAAAGGCAAAAAAGAGACAAAAAATTATACAAAGCCAGCTCAATAGAGAGAGAGAGAGACAGACAGACAGACAGACAGAGAGGGGGAGAGGGAGAGAGGGGAGAGAGAGAGTACAGGTGGGATAAAAGTAAACTATTATGAAAGAGACAAAAAAGACAAAAATTACACAAAGTCAACTCGAGAGAGAGAGAGAGAGAGAGAGAGAGAGAGAGAGAGAGAGAGAGAGAGAGAGAGAGAGAGGGAGGGGGAGACAGAAAGAGACAGACAGACAGACTGAGAGAGAGACAGAGAGACAGAGAGACAGAGACAGAGAAAGAGAGACAGAGTACTGAAAAGGAGGAAAGTAAACTAATATGAAAGAGAAAAAGAGACAAGAATTATACAAAGCCAGATGAAAGAGAGAGAGAGAGAGAGAGAGAGAGAGAGAGAGAGAGGAGAGAAGAGAGGAGAGAGAGAGAGAGAGAGAGATAATACAGAAGGAGAAAAGGCAGACAGATAGACAGACAGAGAAATAGACAGATAGATAGAGTACAGGAGAAGAAGAAAAACAAACTAATATGAGAGAGAGAAAAAATAGAAGGCAATCATGAAAGAATAAAGAAACTAAGATAAGACAGATGGAATAAAAGACAGAAGAATGCGGCGAAATCCGAGTGCAGTGTTGATGGGGGGGGGGAGTGAAAAGATGTCGGCCGATATAGAAACAGTTGAATGTTATTCTCAACTCATTCTAACTAACCAGAAAATCCGACGTGCCGCTAAACGGCAAAAGCGGAGATGAAGTGACCTAACTAACGTAAAGTGCCACTTGACCGTGTAGTCAACGACCTGGCCACGAATTAAGCGCCGATTCTCGTGCCTTTGTCCACATAATGAACTTGGAGTTCTGGCCTCTGTTCCGGCTGGGCCGAGGTCAATTTGCACCGTGGACGAATGGCTATTTTCGAACACGTAATTTCAACCGAATGGTTTGAGCGTCCTACTGGAAAACATTCGGCACGTCATAGTTTGAGGATCGGTTTGGTTGAGGCTAAGAATTAGTTATTAAAGATAACGGATTCGCTTGGCAATAATCAGGCCCAGGATTTCTTCTAGGGCGAGGCGGAAATGGCTAAAAGAGGGTTAACGTAATTTTATGCGTAAATAGGACAATGATTAAAAGCTCAAACTGCATTAGGTTGACACGAACTACACTTAGGGATATTTCTAGATTTTACACCCCGAAATGAATCTTATGAACATAGCTATTTATAAGGAATAGCTGACAGGTCTCAGACCTAATATACTAGCTGAAAAAGATATTATATATAATTATTAGATATTATAGTTTTATTACACTTTGCTGTTTGTATTGATATTATTAGATATACTAGCAAATATATGCACCATCCGGGTGCAAGTATTTAAGTTTTAATATAATAAAATATCATATTAAATTAGAAAGGCTAATGAAACTGAATAAGAATTCAGATAAAAAGATTTGGAACACAGGGGGTATGATTGAAAAATAGAACAACTTTGAAATTAACTCTTCCGTTATTTTCCATTACTCCCGTCTTTTATTGGTAAATTTTCCTAATTTAACGATTTAGTTAAAATAGGAATTAAAGAATAATATTACAGTTATTTCTTCTTGTTAATGGATTTCTTTTAAGATTTATCCCATGGATTTTTGCTCATATTCAATAAGATAAAACCAAACAATTAGAAATCAATAATACTAAGCATATATTTATTAGAATCAAATTTTTAAGATCAATATGCAAATTAGCCTTCCCATTCAAACTGTAAACCGCTATTTTGTTGTATATATAAATACAATTGCATGTTATTAGTATGTAGATATGGTGAACAGTATTAATAACGTAAAACAATTTTATTAATAATTGAGGTTTAAATAAAAATAAAATCATGGAGAATGTGTCGTAAATAACAAAGGGAACTGTGAATTGAGTAGTAATATAGTTTCGGTTACAGACAGACAAACACACAATCTCCATTATAATAAGATTAGTTATATTATTGTTTGGAATTAGGCGAATTTTTTGTAGTTTCTTTTTAAAAATTAATTATGTATTTTTAATTTGATTTCCCAATCGATGTCAGTTTCATTTTGCTAAATAAATCATTTTGAAATTTGCCCAGCCCATTTCAAGTTTTAGATTTTTTTCTTAAATTAAAGAATCATAATAGAAAGCTATACTCCAGAGATCTCGTTTATCCCACTGATGCCGGTCAGGTACAAAGATCCATTTAATGTGAGGCCACCCACGAACCAAACCTCATGGGGTGGAGGGCACAAAAATGCTTGGATCTTGTCGGTATTTCCCCTCAAGGTGCGTGGGCGCATAAGGTACTGGGCAATAAACCCAGCCCTGTCCCTTTACATCAAGGGCAGGTGTTCTAAGGTTAGCAGGTTTGTTTAGCTGATTAACATTTTTGGGTAGTGAGTTCGATTCCTACAGGGTACTCATACTTGTACAGTTACTGGACCGGACAAAGAACACGGAACATATATATATATATATATATATAAATATAAAGTTATAAAAGGGTTAATATGTCGGAAAAACCAACCAACCAACCAACCAAGCAACTGTTGTATATTATACAAACGGAAATAGGAATTTCCGGTTAACTCAAACAAAGCAAAGAAAAGACGAAAAAATGACAAAGGACTTTTTTCCCGGTTAAAGCGAAAAAAGAAGTTAAAAAACGGAAGCGAGGCTTTCCGGTCAAAGAAGCAGGGAGAAGATAAAGATAACAAAAGAAAACGCGTAGGCGTCTGATATATATAAAAGGAAGTCAGGGATCCCAGGTCAGAGAAGAGTCAGACAGCGAAAGGCGAGCAGTGAGTGACCGACGCTCACGGTCCGTCGCGGCCAAAGGCGGTGAGACGCCACCCCTTTACCCAACATCGCCAGTCATCCCAGCAGTAGTAGTAGTCATCGTCAACCCTTGGGCACTCATTGTAAGCTCTGTGCCTTCACCACCCACACACCGAAGAGAAAATAAAGAAGGGTCCTCTCTTTGTACATACGTATCTGTTGTTTATTGAAGTCCAGTAGTCGGTAGTAGCTGACTGCTAAAATATATCGCTTTGGGTACAGTGAAAACCCCAGTACGCAAACTTTTCTGTTCATGTGGAATTGAGATCAGACATTTTATGACATTAAACCGCATTTGATGGTGGCGCCACATTTTTTTTATATCTGTGGGAATATGCATTCATTTGCATTAAAAGCCGTCCCTTTAGGCTTTAGAATACACGAATTGCACCTCTGCAGAGGGGTAAGACTCCTCACCCAATGGAGCTACCTGTTAGCCGCGAGTGGCGACCGGTGATGCTTACGGATGGAATTTTGATGGCTGAGCAATCCATGATATGCAGCACTCCACTTTGGACCTTACTTAGGCTAGACGGCCGATCACTCGTCTGGTAATGTCAAGCCCTATCACCTATATGTTTATCCCAACACTATTGCCCCTATGGTAACCCCAAATTCTTTATCATGTATATATGTAGACCCTCAGACACTGCGTTCTAGAAACCCATATGATAAAAAAGGGTTGGGGCTTGCCATAAGGGCAATAGGGTTGGGGCAATCATATAGGTGCTAGGGCTTGACATGACCAGCCGATTGAACGGAGGGGGTCTCTCCGACCGCCCGTCTAGCCTAAGTAAGGGCCAAAGTGGAGTATTGCAAGTCATTGACTGCTCAACCACCAGGGTTCTATCCTTAAGCATCACGAGTCACCACCCACGTCCAACAGATGGCCACATTGGGGGAGTCTTACCCCACTGCAGAGGTGCAGTCGGTGCATTCTAACGCACCACCGACAGAGTACAGATATTGATGTTAGTCCATAATAATCAAAATTAAAAGGTTGTTGTGTTAATACAGAAGTCAGAAAATATACTTACTGGTTGTATTATTACATATGTATGACGTGTAATCACAAGACATCGGCGCTGAAATATTAAACGTTTTTATATTTACTAGCAAATATATGCACCCTCCGGGTGCAAGTATTTCAGTTTTAATGTAATGAAATATCGTATTAAATTAGAAAGTCTAATAAGAATGCAGATAAAAAGATTTGAAACAGAGTGGGGTTATAATAGTAAAATAGAAATGAAACTTACTCTTCCATCACTCTCGTCTTTCATTGCTGAATTTTACTTATTTAACTATTTAGTTAAATTAGGAAATAAAGAATAAAATTACACTTATTTTTTCTTGTTAATAGATTTCATTTAAGATTTATTGGAGATATTTTTGCTTATATTCATTAAAATAAAACCAAACAGTTAGAAATCAATAATACTAAGCACATATTTAATAAAATCCCATTTTTAATATCAATATGCAAATTAGCCTTCCCGTTCACACTGTAAACCGCTATTTTCTTGTATATATAAATACAATTGCATGTTATTAGTATGTAGATATGATCAACAGTCTTAATGATGTAAAACAATTTTATTAATAATTGGGGTTTAAATAAAAATAAAATCATGGAGAATGTGATGTAAATAACAAAGGGAATTGTGGCTTGAATAGTAATATAGTTTCGGTTACAGACAGAAAAACACACAATCTCCATTATAATAAGATGTTTGTTTACATAATATATTCTGATATGTATTTTCATTATTCAATGACGAACGATATTGAAACTATCGATTATTCCTTGCAGAATAGAAATTACGAAATTAATACGGTGCATCGTTATTAATTTCGTCTGGTATCGATAATTTTAAAGTTAATGTTCAGTCAGGTCGTCATGATCCTAAATTCAAATTGATTCAACGATGCGAAATTCAAATTAGATAATCAGATTCCAGTGACAAGACGTTGAGTAGCTTACGTGAACTATCGCTACAAAAGCTAGACGACATTCGACATTATTCAATTAGTTAACGACTTTTGTTTATTTTTATTTTTCAAATGTTAAATAATGGGTTTAATTTGGTTTATTTGTTTAAAGCAGTGGTTTTCAAAATGTGTTCCGGAGACGACACAGTGTATGTAATCTCATCAACAGGGATTCACGGGCTCTGAATGTATCGTGTAGATATATTCGAATCAAAATAGTTAAAAATGATTCAAATAACGGGAAAATTGAAAATAACCATGATTGACAGCATATAACCTCGCGCCTCGCCTGCACGCCAACTTCTGATTGGCTGAAGGAAGGCGTGAGAACAGAAATTAGTTTTAGTTAAGTTAGTGGCCACCAGTCAGTCACTGAGAGAAGATGTTCTCTCAAGATGCCGCTTCTCCTCCGCGCGGTTTTGGCTTGGGTTGTTTTTAATTTTTTAAAAATAGAAAAACAACAAGTCTTTGTTAATTAATCTACAAGAGATGAGCAGATACCCAGCCCGAACAAAAAAAAATAATTCAACCCGGAGAAATCAGCCCTGAAGAAATGGCCGACGAAGTAGACAAGTCGAGAACAGGAGTAAGAATCAATCTATCATCCGCTCTCTCTCTCTCTCTCTCTCTCTCTCGGTATGTTTACACCTATCTGCCTATCTATCAAGATCGCTGTCAGTTTCAATATATCTATCTTGATTTTATGTTTCAATCCCCCTCTCTCTCTCTCTCTCTTCTCTCTCTCTCTCCCCTCTCTCTCTCTCTCTCTGTCTCTCTCTCTAGGTATGTTTACACCTATCTATCTATCTATCAAGATCGCTGTCAGTTTCAATCTATCTATCTTGATTTCTGTTTCAATCTCTCTCTCCCTCTCCCCCTCTCTCTCTCTCTCTCTCTCTCTCTAGGTGTATTTGCACCTATCTATCTGTATCTGTCTATTATCTATCTATTTTGATTTCTGTCAGTTTCAATCTCTCTCTCTCTCTCTCTCTCTCTCTCTCTGTCTCTCTCTCTCTCTCTCGCCAATTATATACCCGAGTAAAGGGGTATGTAACAGGTATCCCCGACACTGCATGCGAGTCTTAAAAATTTATATCATTCAATTAGCGAAAATACAGAATCGCAAATTCGAATTTGTAGTTTCTAGTAACACCTATGAAAATTCAATTTAAATATCAACCTCTCCTAAAAATTTGACTTAGCGTGAATTCTTAGAAAATGTAGCTGTCTCAAAAAGTGGTCAGCATACTGCTATCATACCCAACACCATATTTATGTTAAACAGAATTTTTAGCATTTACCAATATGATGAGGAATACAGATCTAGACTTGATTTGAAAAGTGTTTATATTTGTCATTAATATCGTTAAGATTAAAGATTTTATACTAAGCAAGGCAAGCATATCCATCTCATCAAATGTCATTATTCAGTGTAGCACAGGTATCTGTGCGGTTAAAGTAAGGAGCTGATGGTAGGTGTTGCGCTCCACGTCAGGTGTATTTTCTGAACGTATAATTATTTTCAATTATATTATTGTACTAAGCTAGGTATTTGGCTCGAGAATATTTCTGCATCGGGTCCGAAATATTGGGTTGGTGAATAGTTTTTGCGGCTTTTTCCAACAAATTTGTATTGAAAAACCGCAATGTTTATGCACCAACCCAATATAACGTTTGCAACGGGTAGGATGTGTCACAAGGTCACAATTATGAGACATCCAGCAAGAATTGAACTAACTATTCAGTAGTAATGGATATAGGACACTTATTTAAGTGTAGCAATATGACCCTTGTGAGCTAGAACTGCTAATGGAAGGAGGAGGAATATAAATAACAAAGGCTTAAAAAATAGTGATGACCCAAAAGAGGAGAGCGATGGTTTTGACCGTAGCGTGACCCCGAACGAAGAATTGAGGGGCAAGCGGAAGTCGGGTGTTGACCGGAAGTCGAGTGTTGACCGGAAGTCACGTGGTGACGTGGGGGAAGGAAGAAAGGCTTCGTCCTCTTTTTGCCGGTGGCGGGCCTAGTGTACAGACCTGATTAGAGCCCAGTAATCTAGTAGTGCTATCTCTCTCGTTCTCTCTGCCTCCCTTCCTCCCTGGTAGAAGCCACTAGACGAGCACGTTAATAAAGGCTGGGAGTTGTGACGACATGTTTCTCGTGTTATGATTTTTTATCGGAGTTTTAGTACCAAAGAAAGAAAAGAGGACTACGGTGCTTGTATCGTTTTAGTACCGTGAGTATTGCAACGTAACATTAAGACGTAATTTGGATGTGATTTTTATTTAATACATTTGTTGAATTTTATTTCTATTTGTATGCGGCTTGACGAAATTTTATTTATATGTGTATAATGTGAAAAGAAATTCGTCGAAAGAACAGAAATCCGTCGGGTCGGAGAGCCGGGTCTCTCCACCGAAAGAGACGTTCTCCCCACTGCCAAAGTCTCCTGACGAAGTCCTTGCCGGCTGCAACAATTTTTCTAGCAGTCCTCCGCCAAAGCTCACTCGCCTCTTCTTCGAAGAATATCTATTCAAATGTAAGGCTAAACAAATCGAGAAATGTTCATACAGAGATTGATTTTTCTCGATTTGTTTAGCCTTAGATTTGAATAGGTATTCCTGCCTAATTAAATGATTATTAATTAATTAACTTTCAAAATTAGGTACGACTTCAATTAAACACATATTCTCCCAAATATATATATATATATATATATATATATATATATATATATATATATATTTTGTTTATATATATTTGTTTATATAATATATATATATATATATATATGTATATATATATATATATATATATATTTGTTTACATATATAATGTAAACAAATCGGATATATATAGCCTTATATAATTTCATTTTTACGTTAGCAAAGGTAAACTCATAAATTCATAACGGATGTTCTCTTTCTGGAATGTCTCGACGCTTTTCACACAAAACGAAAGACAGTGAACGATTGCTTAACACTATTTTGTCTAGCTAGATTATTGATTTAATGCCGCTTCTGTTTTCTAACTAATTTAAAGAAATTCTTTATTTTAGCTTTTTCCCCAAGGCGACAAAAGACCGTAACATACAATGCTACAGAGCCGAGCGATATTGGCTGAAATCGAGGGAAAGGTGTTCATAATCGAGCACGAGTAATGCCAGTGAAATCTGAGAAACCATTAGAAAAACTTAGCAAAACGTGTCTTTTATGCAGTCGGACGGCGAAGTGATGGTTCACACGTTTACGCAAAAGTGTTAATGACGTTTTAAAGAATCGGCTGAAGACAGTATAAATGCCAGTATTTCTTTTCCTCATCTTATCAACTTAAAAACCGTTTTCTAATACAGATTTGAAGTCGACAGTATCCTCCATTTCAGTCTGTGATGTGTCAATTTTAATTTGTGGTCAGCTTCTCAGAGACACGTGTAGACAGACATTTAAAAAAAACACAGCTACGGTTTATATCTTGGATTATGTGATGTAATGGTTAGAATCGTAGGTAATCGAATCGTCGACCAGAGTTCAAATCCTGGACAAGGATGTTTGTATTTCACAATGTGATGTGTCAATTTTAATTTGCGGTCTGCTGTTATATACTGGCATCAAATTGTATCACCCTGTACATTTTTTAAGTATATGATTAAGCGGCATCATTGCTATAATAAAGAGTAGTGGTGATAACGAGTCTCCTTGGAAGATACCTCTTTGGATTTTTACGTCTGCCAGCGATTGTTTTCCAGCTTTTAATTGAACTCGCCAGCTTTCCATGGCATTTTTAATGAAGTTTATGATGTTGCTGGAAATTTTGTACATTTTTAGACATTTTAAAATCCAAGTATTTGGGACCATGTCATAGGCTTTTCTGTAATCAAATCCAGGCCATTGCAATATTTTTCCGTCTATTTTTTACTTCTTTAAGAATATATTAGTCTATATAAAGTAGATCATCTATATAAAGTAGATCATCTTCCTCTTTTTCCCTTGCAACATCCTTTCTGTTCTTCTGGGAGAAGTTTCCGCCAATTGAGTGAAAAGTATTATTATTATTATTATTATTATTATTATTATTATTATTATTATTATTATTATTATTTCACTCCTTGTGGGGTTTTCACACCAAAGATAGATGATGGTCTTTCTGTTGTATACTGGCATCAAATTCTATATGTTATATAGCGGCTTCTTCTTCACGTTGCTAAATCGCGTATCTGTATACGTAGCGGGTATGGTCACAGTACCCAAAGCGATGTATGTTAGTAGTCAGCTACTACCGACTACTGGACTTCAATAATAACAGAAACGTATGTACAAAGAGAGGACCCTTCTTTATTTTTTCGGTGTGTGGGTGGTGAAGGCACAGAGCTTACAATGAGTGCACAAGGGGTGGTTGCTGACGGGAGACGTGAAGTGTCCTTTCGGCTGTCGACTGGCGTCTCTGGGTCTGACTGCTGTCGGCTCGACCCTCTGGCTTTTTGTATTGACGACACTCCTATGCATCTTTATCTTTTGATCTGATAACGGACGTTTGTTATATATTTCTGTTGGCGTTGCATAAGGGTGGCGTGTTGGAGTTTGATCGTCTCCAACGGCGTCTGGCTGGCTCAGAGGGGTATCATGTTGGAAGCCCCGAAACCCCCCAATGAAGTCAGCCAATAACATAACTGACGACGCCACCCTTCGCTAAGTCTGGCGTATTTCAAACAAGCCTCATCTCAAAAGTTCAGAGAAATATAGAAAGTACATTTATATTGTTATTCATTGTTTTGCTGTTAAATAAACCGTTAGAATTTACTACATTTTAATTCGTTAATTTGTGGTTAGAATAAATGCTATACTGAGACGATTACATTTTCCGATTCTGTCATGATAAGTTTATTTTTCAAACATTTAATAACGATATATGCATTTACCCAACCCCTCCAACGAGCAGGATGTGACACAAGCTAAATTTTAAGCGCAGTTTAAATGCAGTTTTAAATTAAGATATTTCCTTTTCCTTTTCCTAGATAGGTTGTCATCCCAAGATGAAAGATGCCAGTTATCCCTACTATTAACCTATAGTTGGTTGGAGAAAATAATTGGATGTATTTCTTTCCCTAAGCGTAAATAAGAGTAAAGTCGTCGGAGGAGCCTAATGTCGGTATCAGCCATGCAGCGAGGGAGTCTATCCCCTTTTCAATAGCGTTAGACCAAGGTGATTATTTTAGCGTCTGAGGTGGAGCGCCACGCCTACCATCAGCTCCTTACTTTACCGCACAGATCCCTGTGCTACTCATACGCTGAGTTTGCGAGGGTCGGTATCGAACTAGGAACCTTGTGGTTTCTAGCCGAACGCTCTACCAACTGAGCTAACCCGGCCATAAGCGTAATAGCACTATAATAAATGCAGACATCCTCCTCCATGATATGAACTCGTTTTTTCCGGTTTAGCTGAGTCGGCAGTGCGTTGGGCAAGGAGTCACAAGGTTTCTGGTTCGATACCGACCCTTGCCTACTCAAGCGTATGATTAGCACAAGTATCTGTGCGGTAAAGTGAAGAACCGATGATAGGTGTGGCACCCCACCTCAGACGCTAAAATAATCTCCTTGGTCTAGCGCTCATGAAAAGGGGATAGACTCCTCACTGTCTGGCTGATACCAAAATCAGGCCGACCCGACGACGACTTACTTATTTCCTACGACGATAACCATTACACAAAAAGCCTCCTAACTGCGATATAGGTTAAAAAAAAGGAAACTGTTACAATAAGATATACATAATCTGATGACCGAGAAAAATGCGGCGGAAGTGGCTCACATTCGAAACTATTGTATAACTTTTCTTTTTTTTTTTTTGCAACGTCAAGGTTTTTGTTTTGAACTCATATGACTTTTGTCTCCGCTTTTAACAACACGTAGTATAAACAAGCTCTGAAGATGATTTTCATAAAATAGAAATATTGTTCAATATCAGCGAAGTTATAAAATGTTTTCACTTTAACAGCATTTTGTGGTGTTTTCATATCTTTTTTATATAACTGCGATATATAGATATAATTTAAAAATGAAAATGAAGTAAATGACAATGAATATATAGGCAGTATTACAGTACACCTGTTAATTTGTCGAATAAAATACTATGTTATTTAAAATGCAGACTTTATTATACGCTGTCTATTCATTGAAACTCTCGAATGGATTATCACTGTTTTTAGCAGAATTTCATTGGTTTCCTTCCAGGCATCAACTCTACCAATTAGAATCAAATTGAAAAGGAGAATTGTTATTAACAGTTGCTGCTTTTGTTAAAATAAATATTTAATTTCATGCTTGATATTCTACCTCCTCTTTTATATATATATATACATATATATATATATATATATATATATATATATATGATTTACAAACTTTTCCTGTATATATATATATATATATATATATATATATATATATATATATATGTTTAATTTAGAAACTTTTCCTACGTATATGTATATATATATATGTGATTTGCAAACTTTTCCGGTCAAAGTCTGTAGAGCGTTCGGCTAGAAATCACAAGGTTCCTAGTTCGATACCGGTCCTCGCCAACTCAACGTATGAGTAGTACAGGGATCTGTGCGGTAAAGTAAGGAGCTGATGGTAGGTGTGGCGCTCCACCTCAGATGCCAAACAATCTCCTTGGTCTAGCGCTATTGAAAAGGGGATAGACTCCCTCGCTGACTGGCTGATACCGACTTTAGGCCGCCCGACGACTTTACTTACTTATATATATATATATATATATATATATATATGTGTGTGTGTGTGTGTGTGTGTGTGTGAGTGCGCGCGTGTGTGGTGTGTGTGTGTGTGTATTTGCAGGAAATGTTTGGAAATCATCTTTAAGCTGATATATTTTACTTATATAGCAATGACGAACTATTCTACTCGCCACACAACGTGCGATCACCATCAGATGCAGTTAAATGTTCTACAAAACCCTTAAAAGACACTCCTTTTGGGGATGGGTGTTCGTGCAATGAATACTGTCAATTCAAATTCCCGGAAAAATTGTTAAAAAAATATTTATTAAAGAGTATTAAGAGTTACTTTAATACCGTATTACCAATGACTTTTATTAAATTGAAATAATGACTTGAAACGGTTTAATCATTAATATTAGATAATTTCATAACACATTATATTTCTTCTTCAGTAAAAAACGTATTTCTTTAGTAAAATACGTCTATTTCTATATATAGAGTTAATTAAGGGAGAGCCTTTCTGTGATTTGACATAGCAATCACTGAGGTTTTGGCGTGGCTACTCAATATGTACATTTGGACCAATTCAAAGAGTAGTTAACGAGAAATTATCTATGAGAATTTTGTCTTAATACAAGATACCTGATATCCTCAATTTTTTACTCCACCAGACTGCTATGTCTCTCAAATTTGAATAGGGCTTTGTGCCTAACCCGTATACGTGGGGTACGTGGTAAATATCATGTATATCCGGCCAACGCAGGGGGTCCAGTGGCTTCGAAATCTTTTGTCGAAGAGATTTTATCTCGAAATATTAAAAATAAATTAAAGGTTAACAAACAACACCATAGTTACCTTATTGTTCTTTGCATTGTGATAGCCTGCAAAACCAACCACCAAACCAATAAAAATACAATGCTTCAAGCAAATTATGAAATACTTTTAATCATTACTTTAATTAACAATTATTTATAGAGACAAATTGAAAGGTAGTCTCCATGCTCTAGTGACTAACGCGCTGGACTGTGACGTCGTAATAAGCAAGTTCGAAGTCTAGTCGAAATTTTATGTTTACTTGGAAAAGGTATTAAACCTCTCGTACTCACAGCTATCTGTTGAAGTGTGCTACTACTATTCTTCTACATAAGTGCTCACCGATTTCAGAAGAGAACAGCCCAACAAGGTTGACATGCCGTAAAATCAAGCCAACCAACCAGCCAATCAAAGAATATTAGCGCCATAAAATACAAAAGTCTCGTGGCCGAGTCCATTTCCAACGACGATAACAGTGGCTTCGACCCGGGACTTTACAAGCTAATATCGTTGATCCCAGGGAGCCGTCCCTCACCCCAGGCAACACCTGCCCCCTTGATTTAAAGGAGCAGGGATAGGTTTATTGCCCAGTACCTGAGGTTCCCCCTTGAGGGGTAATGCCGACGGGATTAACACATTTTTGCACCTGCACCCATGAGTCACGGCTTGTGGGTGGTTCCACATTAATAGGGTATTGTGCCTAACCCGTACTCGTGGGGTACGTGGTGAATATCATGTAGCTAAAGTCAAAAATATTAATATTGCAAAACAGTTTTATTAATAATCGAGGTTTAATCAAAAAATAAAATAAGGGACAATATGACGTAAATAACTAAGGGAATTGTGACTTGAATAGTAATATAGTTTCGGTTACAGACAGAAAAATTATTGTTGAAATTTTTGTGATATAAGGTGTGTGCCAGATGTTCACTTCTAATTATAGACTCGCCGATAACCATGTGACCAACCTATGGACCAACCACTAGCAGTATTCTGCTGCTGATATTATTATTTATACTGGCCTTTTCTGGTCATACCTAATCATTACTACTTGGATTTTCTTGGACGACGGACCATAGGATTCTATATGACAGGACTTATTGACTTACCAATGGATTCTATATCACAGGACTTATTGACTTACCAATGGATTCTATATCACAGGACTTATTGACTTACCAAAGGATTCTATAACTCGGGACTTACTTATTTACTTTAAGTTCTTTACAACTGGCCAAGGATGGCGGCCAGATACTTAACAATTATTATTATTATTATTATTATTATTATTATTATTATTATTATTATTATCAAACCAGCCTGTGTTCTTTGACTATAGTAAGTAACAGCAAGTGTCCTCAAGTATTCTATCCGATCTCAACAATGTATATAATTAATTCTTCAGCCACCAGGATCCCACCCTTAAGCATCACTGGTCGCCACCTACGGCCAATAGGTTGCTTTATTGGGTGAAGGCTTACCACTCTGCAGAGGTACAGTCTGTATATTCTACAATCCACGTCGTAATTCCTTAAACTCTAGGCATAAAATAACCTTATACGGGTTGACAGGCCAAAAGGAATGAGTTAAGTACATAAGATAAATCATTGCGATATATTTTTTTATCATATCAAGATTTTAAAAGAACTAGCAAATATCTGCACCCTCCGGGTGCAAGTATTTAGGTTTTGATGTAATAAAATATTGTATCAAATTATAAACTATTTAGAAAATGATAAACTGAGGGGGTATAACCGAAAAATAGAACAGCTTTAAATCTAACTCTTCCATCATTTTTCATCACTCCCGTCTTTCATTTTTCCTAATTTATCTATTTAGTTAGATTATGAAGTATTTAATAAAATTACAGTTCTTTCGTCTTGTTTATGGATTTCTTTTAAGATTTTTCCCCGAGATTTTTGCTCAGATTCGTTAAGAGAAAATCAAACAATTAAAAATCAATAATATTAAGCATATATTTATTAAAATCAAATTCTTAATATCAATATGCAAATTAGCCTTCTCGTTCACACTGTAAACCTCTATTTTATTGAATATATAAATATACTTGCATGTAATTAGTATGTAGATTAATCCACAGTATTAAGAAGATATAACAATTTTTCTCAATAATTGAGGTTTAAACAAAAATAAATTCAAGGTGAATGTGGCGTAAATAACTAAGGGAATTGTGACTTGAGTAGTGATTTAGTTTCGGTTACAGATAGACAAACACACAATCTCCATTATAATAAGATGTTGAATGACACAAAACAATTTCTTGACTTCCGGTTATACCAGAAGGAAAGAGTTATATTCAAAAGTCAAGGAAATGCGATAATATTTATATAAAAAAAAAACGAAGCTTAGCATATTCTTCCGAGTATTCCATTGATTCATAAAAACTGCATAAAGCGAAAACCATGATAATACTGTCTGCACAGAACACAGCCTCACTAGACTTCTGTTGGTAACGAATTCTATGGTTTGACCTTCTAGATTGGCGCTGTAACCACTGAGAAACATAACAATATATAAGGTGGTCACACTTCTAGCCCAGACATCACGACAGCGTCTGAGTCAAACAAGAACTTTGGACAGAGAGTCGAAGAATAACCTTTATTACTGTTGGACATATGCATTGATCATACTTTACTTTGCTTTCTTGGTAAGTTATCGACTGTCTAGATCTTCCAAGAAATTACTAAACTGTAATTATTATCATATATACTACTCTTTCTCTAAACACAAAGTTCCTACGTATTTAAACAAACAAACAAACAAAAACTTTATTTATACTATCATGCTAGAAATAAGTACTTCCCTTATATATATATATATATATATATATATATCTAATTATAATGGAGACTGTGTGTTTGTCTGTCTGTAACCGAAACTATATTACTATACAAATCACAATTCCCTTTGTTATTCTACATCACTTTCTCCATTTTATTTTTATTTAAACCTCAATTATTAATAAAATTGCTTTACATCTTTAAGACTGTTGACCATATCTACATACTAATAACATGCAATAGTATTTATATATACAACAAATAGCGGATTACAGTGTGAATGGGAAGGCTAATTTGCATATTGATCTTAAAAATTTGATTTTAATAAATATATGCTTAGTATTAGTGATTTCTAATTGTTTGGTTTTATCTTAATGAATATGAGCAGAAATCTCGGGGATAAATCTTAGAAGAAATCGATTAACAAGAAGAAATAACTGTAAGATTATTCTTTACTTCATGTTTTAACTAAATAGTTAAATTAGGAAAATTTAGCAATGAAAGACGGGAGTAATGGAAAATGATAAAAGAGTTAGTTTCAAAGTTGTTCTATTTTTCGATTATACCCCCTCTGTTCGAAATCTTTTTATCTGCATTCTTATTCAGTTTCATTAACCTTTCTAATTTAATATGATATTTTATTTCATTAAAACTTAAATACTTACACCCGGAGGGTGCATATATTTGCTAGTATAAGTAAAGAAATAACAAAAGACTTACAGATTTAGCTTTATAGTCTATTTCAGGGAGCTTAGACAAATTGTCTGACTCTCCCGATTCATTGGATGCGAATCTGATGAATCTGGAGAGTTAGACAATTTGTTTAAGCTCCCTGAAATAGACTATAATGCTAAACCTCTAAGTCTTTTGTTATTTCTTTACTCATATATTTACTCTGTGACTTTTACATTAAGAGCACGCATTGAGCTCTCAAACTGCGATAGGTTTTTTAAATAAAACTCTTGTGTCGTAAGGAAGATTTCTTCTCTGGACTTTTGGATTATATATATATATATATATATATATATATATATATATATATATATATATATATATATATATATATATATATATATATATATATATATATATATATATATATATATTTACAAAACGTTTGAGGACTCTAGTGAATTTCATTTCCGCTTAGAAATGTAGCGATTATTTATTCTCCTATATTTGACAGCTGCCTCTGGCCGTACGGGTTAAAGGTTTGGCGAACGAAAGTTCATTCGGGTCTCGAACCCGGCCAGAGGTAGCTGTTACGTTATAGCCACACTGATGAAAGGTGATACCTTGAAACACGTGTCTGTGGATTACTTATTTATTATATAATATATATATATATAAAGGTTTTGTTTTAAAGTATCTTTGAAGCATTGTGTGTATGTGTAATATAAAGATTTTTGAAGACAATTTACAATGCAATATGTGTTGAAAATTATATTTATTTAACTTTTGTTTTTTTTCAAAACTAGATATTTTCGGGAGTAAAATTCTATCCTCAGAGTTATTGAAAGTACTAGGTATTTTTTTATAGTACTTATCCCACGGCGATATTGTAATCATCTGTTGTTTAAGAAGTTGAGGAACGCCGTATATTTGAATTTTTTTTTTTCTGTTTCGGTTACTTCCGTGATGTTAAATCGGCTATTTCCGTGATGTTAATTTGGCTCGGCTGCTCCTGTGCGCGTGGAAATTGTTCGAAATTCTTTTAATTTTTACTGTAAATATAGCCTTGCTATATTACATCGACTTAGTTAACGTAGGGTAGGGTCCTGAAGAAATAATTTCAATTTGATTGAAACCACGGTAGAACCTTTATTTTTCCTCTTATAATAATATTATTATTAGTATTAAATATATATATATATATATATATATATATATATATATATATATATATATATATATATATATATAATGAATAGAGAATAAATGAGAAAATAAATGAAAAAAGTATTGGCATGCAAGGTGCTCAATGCTAATAAAGCAGAGAAAATTTATAATTAATAGTAATATTATGGATTTGGACTCATAACTTAAAGTTTCATGGTTATGCAATCCTCAGATGAGTCGAAGACACCGGTTCTCATGTTTTCACTGATGTGAGGAAGCAACGTATATAAGTATCAACAGGTGTTATAATCCGAAGTAAGTAAAACTTATTAGATTAAAAGAATGTTGTGACGTCGAAATACTTACTTTGGCATTTCTATTAGTTTCCGAAAATTTCATCAAATTCGACTAAATAATTTTTTTTTTCGGTGTACACACAGTTTAATTCCCGAAAGAAAGAAACAATGAAAATGAGAAAGAATCAATAAATGAACGAACGGCGAAAAGAAAGAGTTTGAAAGAAAGAAAACAAAGAAAAGAAAAGATTAGAAAAGAAAAAAATATTATAGAAAGAAATTTATAGAAAAACAAAGATAAAAGGGGGACGAAAAAGAAAATGAAAGAAAAAAGAATAAAGGAAAGATAAAAAAGAAGAAATAAACAAAATGAAAAAAATCTTGTTATGAATGAAAACGGCAATAAAGAAAGAAAGAAAAGAAAAAAGAAAAAAAAGAAAGAGCAAAGAGATAAAGAAAGATAAAAGAATAAGGGAAAGATAAAAAAGAGGAAATAAACAAAAAGAAAAAAAAATCTTGTAATGAATGAAAACGGCAATAAAGAAAGAAAGAAAGATAAAAGAAAAAAAGAAAAAAGAAAGAGAAAAGAGATAAAGAAAGATAAAAGAATAGGGAAAGATAAAAAGAGGAAATAAACAAAAAAAAAAAAATCTTGTAATGAATGAAAACGGCAATAAAGAAAGAAAGAAAAGATAAAAGAAAAAAGAAAAAAAAGAAAGAGAAAAAAAGAGATAAAGAAAGATAAAAGAATAAGGGAAAGATAAAAAAAAGAAGAAATAAACAAAAAGAAAAAAATCTTGTTATGAATGAAAACGGCAATAAAGAAAGAAAGAAAAGAAAAAAGAAAAAAGAAAGAGCAAAGAGATAAAGAAAGATTAAAGAATAAGGGAAAGATAAAAAGTAAAAAAGAAAAAGTGGCAAAAAAGCTTGAAAGGCATGAACACCCCAATAAGGAAAGAAAGAATGAAAAGAAAGAGAAAAGGAAAGAAAGAAAGAAAGAGAAAGAAAAAGAAAGAAAAACGAAAGAAGAAAAATGAAAGCGGACACAAAAGTGGAGAAGAAAAGAATGTAAAAGTTTTTTGCTGCGGGAAAGCAACTAAGAATTGAGCTCTCTTGTTGATTATCAATTAAATCTACTAGCAAAAACAAAAACGCCCTACGGGTGTTGTAAAAATTATTTTTGAAAAATATTGTCTGAGGGGGTAGGATTAAAAATTTAATGTCCGGGAATTTGTACCATAATTAATTTAAATCATTAAATTTATTAAAAAAATAGAACAATTGTTGAGTAGTCAATCCCCCCCTTTAGCACTCTACTAGATGGACATAGCCTTAAATAGTCTATAATTAAGGACTTCAAAAGTGAATTGATAAGCTGATTAATATTCGGACTGATCTCACTGCGTTTGGTTATACCTCATTTGACCCTCCTCAATTTCTTGTAAATCTGCACTGTCTACATTCTGCACACCAGGGTGTGGTTGGCATGAAAGCACGTGCTAATGAGACGGTGTACTGGCCTGGAATAGATGCCTCAATCCGCTTTGTTAGGGCCAATTGCATGATATGCTAAAAAATCGCCCCATGTCAACCACGTGAGCCGATTACTTTGACAAAATCCCTCGATTGGCCATTTCAGCAGATCGTCATGGATCTATTCTATGTTGGGAATCATGCATACCTTGTATGTGCTGACAAATTGACTGGCTGGCTCATCCTATATCCAGTCTGCAGCGCCATATTGAGATCAGTAAGTCTACTGTTGGTTTGAATAACAGCAGCCAACAAAGTACCCCTTAAGCAGTGTCCAAGACAGTTGGCATATATAGAAATCAAGAATGATCCATTCATGAATTTGGGTGATTTGGGTGATTCCATTCCTTGAGTTCTGATTGGCTGCTTGATTTGAATGACATTATGGAGTCTTATAAATACCCTTGTCATTCTGCAGTAGACTTGTGACTATTTGGGTTTGTATTAAGTTACAACCGTTTGTTGCCTTGTCTTCCCAGTTCGACGGTAATTGGAACTTTAATTATTCTTCAGTCTTGTTAATTGTTTGTAACTTATTGTTCTGTGTTTTTGTATGTATCCGTTAGCACCGGATACTACTGCTGAATAAATGTATTAAACACTCAATTTCTGCTGTGTGTCAATCCACCTCGACGATACAACGGAAACTTAGTTCTAGCAACTTTAAATATATATTAAAATATATATAAAACAAACTATATATATTATCAGGGATGTATTTATTGAAACTTGCTTTAAAAACAATGAATATCGTCTATGTTTGCTCGCTCAAATTTTGATTGTATTAATTCTATGTTATAACGATTTGGGGTAATGTGGTGCAGCAACCAAATAGTTTCGGTTACATACAAATAGAGACACAATCTCCATTATTAATAGATTTTTCGAGGTTTCTTCGATCACTTGATCCTTCTAAGCCAATTAGAGAGCTCCGCTTAGACGACCCTGAGGTGAAAGCCAGCCCGTCAAACTCTATGATTTTACGTATTTTTCTATTAATATATTCAACGTTAGATTTAAATCTTACACTAAATTATAAAAATGATAAGTTATGACTCTTCATTATGTAACATTGTGTAACTTTCAATAAATGACAATAAATAATATCTAATAATATCCGTTTTCGATTGTATAATGTTTTACTAGAAATCAAATCATCCAGGTATCTTTGGTTTAGTTCTTCTAAATGATGGACTCTCCCGTCGATCCACGTATGAGTGCTCATACAATGAACATCCACACAGTGATTTGTTTATAGTGGTGAAGGCTTGTGTTGGACCATCCACACTTTTTGGCACAGTCGATAAGAAAGAATTGGTGCATCAAGGGTTGCCACAAACCCAATCAACGTCCAGCCTCAGGAATTTTGAATTCAGAGTTATCCCTCTCCTAGACTGGTTACCTGCCCAAGGCTGAAGGGCCCAGTCTGCCCTACTATCTAACCCTCAGCTGGAGGGAATTTTGAATTCAGAGTTATCCCTCTCCTAGACTGGTTACCTGCCCAAGGCTGAAGGGCCCAGTCTACCCTACTATTTAACCCATAGCTGGAGGGAGAATATATGGATTCATACCTTTCCCAAGGGCATTAGCGCTATGGAAATGCCAACAGCTTCGTCTAGGAATTGAACTCGAATCGACGAGTCCATTTTCCACAACTCTAACCACTAGCCCACACGCCACTACTTCTTCTAAATATAATTGATGATATGGTTTCTATGTTAATAAGTTGGTTTGAAGAATCGCAAAGTCGAGAAACTGTCAGTAACAATATTGACTCTACACACACACACACACACACACACACACACAGAAACAGACACAGACACACACGCACACACACACATACACACGCGTGTGCCACACACAGACATATATACAAGGTGCGACATAAGTAACGCCCTTTTTAATTTCATATCTTATAATGTTTATTTTCTTAATTATTTTCTTTAAGCACTATATCAATTTTGTTAATATATTAATCCATTAACCTGTGGCATTACATTAATGTTCGATAAAATAAAGGATAATCAAAAAGGCTTTAATTTTGTTACATTTAAACACAGGGCATTATTTATGCCGCGCCCTGGAGAGGGAGAAAGAGAGACAGACAGACAGACAGACAGACAGAGAGAGAGAGAGAGAGAGAGAGAGAGAGAGAGAGAGAGAGAGAGTGGGGGGAGAGGGAGACAAATTGAGCATTTTATTAATAAATAGACGTAAGCGTTTACATATTTTTGAGATATCCTCTCTCTACATGCTTGTGTAATCTTTAATGTTAGATTCCCGGTAATATTGTGGTAGCCTCCTTCATACATATATATATAAAGAGTGGACAGGAAATTAATAAACCTTCTCGATGTAAGCATTTTCATTTATTAATAATGTTTATATATGAACTTATTTTAACTAATATCTCTCGCAATAGTAAACCGACTCACAAAACAAATAAATGCACGTCTATATACACTTGTACAAGATACGGACATGTGTAATCTACGTATGTGTGTCTACGTTTCCGTTGCTGTGAAGAACGTCAATCCATGCTCAGACAAACCCATTTGTAATGCAAGAAATATTTGTCTGATAATAGTCATGTCGGAGGGCAGTGTTCTGTAAAGATAGTGTTTTTTTTTTCCCTTCTTCTTTTCAACAAGAATTCCACCGTCCATCGTTGCCAGCTTCACTTCGTCATTGCTCAGCTGTTCGTCTATCGCTGTACCCGAAAGATCGGTCATCTTTCTTTTTTTTTTTTTTTGTATTTTTATGTATTTTTTGTCTATGTATTTGTTTTTTTTTTCTATCTTTTTCTCTTCTCTGCTGACTTGGCTCTAAAATAATGATTCTTTCTAGAAATCGATGCAAGTTGAGTTGTGTGTAAAGGTTAGATATGGACTGTGTATTAGGGTCGTAAGCTTAAAGTGGGGGGGAGGAAGTAATAAAAAATAAATATATATATATATATATATATATATATATATATATATAATGTTTGAGCATTTGTGAAATACTTGTTGTTGTTCAGTCACCCGATTTTGATTAAACATTTCAGACACGTCTTAGGTCTGCACTGAATCAGATCCGCTCGAAAAAATGTTCCAACTCTTTATAAGTTTATTGGAGAGTGTAAGTATTTTTTCTTAAACATACTCGTATTTTCCATTAACAAGAAAAAATAACTGCAATTTTATTCTTTACATCTTATTTTAACTAGATATGTAAATCATAAACGCCGGGTAGCCGCTTCTAGTTGATGATATGTTATATACCTGTTCATGTATACAATGGAGAAATAGTAGGGAGGTTGAGACGGGGCCCTAATTTTCTTACTAGTTTGTTTGGCTGATTTCTTTCTTCTTCTGTTTGGCCGTTTTCTTCTTCTTTCTTCTGAACTGGGTTGTCCGTGCTCATTTTTTGTGTAATGAATAAGCAAATGGGTTTTCTATCGCGATGAGAAGCCGGCATCTTGGGAGCATCGATCCTTACGTTTGCCCTCGTTGACTAACTGCCGGTACCTGTTTAACTAATTTATGTTCTCACGCCTTCCATTTTCGGATTATGAAGAAAGGAAAGGAAGTAAATGGACATGCTACACAGAACGTCAAGTAAAGATCAGTACCTGCTAATAATAATTATAACGGCTAACGGTAACTTTCCATTTAAACCCCCTCCGATTTTGAATCTTCAACAAACTTCAATTCAAAATCTGGCTACACTTACATACATAATTCGTAGGCTACCCACGAATTATGTAACAAAGGTTTCTGTGATTTCTAAATATTTTGGAGATCTTACTTTGCCTATTGTCAGTGATATGGAAATCCGATCTCACTGACAGGTTAAAGCAAAAATTCTTCCAAACTGTGGTTGTATGAGTGCTACTGTACGGCTGCACTACTTGGACCCTAACAAAGTGCCTGGAGAATAAGCTAGATGGGAGCTGCACCAGAATGCTGCGCGCAATCTTAAACAAGACGTGGAAGTAACTCCCCACGAGAAAACAGCTGTATGGCCACCTGTCCCATATCACACAAACCATCCGTGTGAGGCGAACAAGACACGCCGGACACAGATGGAGAAGCAAGGTTGAACTCATTAGTGTCGTTCTTTGTGGAAGCCATCACATGGGCAAACTAGAGTAGGTCGTCCAGCAAAGACGTACATAAACCAGCTCTGCGCGGATACTGTATGCTGCACAGAGGACCTCCCAGAAGCAATGAATGTGTGAAAAAATGAATTGAAATAAAAGAATTTTATTATTACTGAGAGGTTTATAATTCAACATTTGGAATTTTATTTGGTTTACTTAAAGTATGTCGTATCTATTTAACTAGATCTGTTCATACTAGGTCCATTCAAACTAGCGTCGACTCTTCAGTACAGTAACTGTTTAATTTTGTTTTGACGAGCGAATACTCACACACACACACACACACACACACACACACACACACACAAACACACATGCACACACACACACTCACATAAATACAATATATATATATATATATATATATATATATATATATATAAATACATAATATATATATATATATATATATATATATATATATATATATATATATATATATATGGCGAGAATGCCCACGTTGGAAAATAATGTAACAACTTTCGTTCTCTTTTTTGCAAAATCCAGTTTTTTTTTGTTTTTGAACTCATTTGACTCTTATCTCCGATCACAAACACCACGGAGTAAACGGGCTCTGAAGATGATTTTTGTAAAATCGAAATATTGATCAATGCATGTGTGGTGTTTTCATTCCATCTTTTTCATATATATATATATATATATATATATATATATATATATATATATATGTATACTTTCTTTCGTGGTGTACCAAGTTCTTTGGTATTAGGATGATTCTAAACTGGCCCTTTCCTCCAACTGTTGGGTGTTGCAAGGTTCAGGTTCATTTGAGAGCTCAATGTTTACTTTTTATAAACAGAGCAAAGTAATTTGTAAAGAAAAAAGTCTTAAAGACCGGGTATTCAGCGAGTATGGTCCATTTCCACCTGTGGGTATCTGAGACCCTCCGAGTTTCTTCAGATCACTTTCTTTATTCAAACTGGGAAACAATTAAATTCAGCTTATATTCATACATTTTTCCTTGCTCCTAGTGACCAATCTAGGCACCAGCTTATGAGAAAAAAGAATACCAAGGAAAGAACCGGCAGTATATCAAAGCACTACCACCCTGAAAGAGATAAGAGGAAGTGAAACTCGATACCATCACTGGGAGCACGGAAAAATGTATAAATATAAGCTGAATTTAATTGTTTGCCAGTTTGAATAAAGAAAGTGATCTGAAGAAACTTATAGGGTCTCAGATACCCATAGGTAGAAATGGACCATGAGGTGGAACGTCAAAGCTACCATTAACTCCTTACTTTACCGCACACATCCTTGTGCTACTCATACGCTGAGTTGACGAGGGCCGGTATCGAACTAGAAACTTCGAGGTTTCTAGCCGAACACTCTACCGACTGAGCTAACCCGGTCCTATAAACTTGCAAGAGTAGTTCACTTAATTAACTATAATTTGTAAACTATAAGTAAAAAGTAAAGTCGACGGGGTATCAGCCAGTCAGCGAGGAGTCTATCCCCTTTTCAATAGCACTAGACAAAGGAGATTGTTTTTTAGCATCGGAGGTGGAGCGCCACACCTACCATCAGCTCCTTACTTTACCGCACAGATCCCTGTGCATGGTAGAAATGGACCATAATCGCTGAGGTGGAGCGTCACACTTACCATCAGCTCCTTACTTTACCGCACAGATCCATGTGCTACTCATACGCTGAGTTGACGAGGGCCGGTATCGAACTAGAAACCTTGTGGTTTCTAGCCGAACGTTCTACTGACTGAGCTAACTCGGTCCTATTAATTTGCAACGGTAGCTTCAGTCAATTAACTATAATTTGTAAACTATAATTAACTATAATTTGTAAACTATAATTAACTATAATTTGTAAACTGATAATCCAACTGGGGTCAAATTTTGACACGTGCCATTTGAACCACCCTGAAAGAGATAAGAGGAAGTGAAGCTCGATACCATCACTGGGAGCAGGGAAAAATGTATAAATATAAGCTGAATTTAATTGTTTGCCACTTTTGATAAAGAAAGTGATCTGAAGAAACTCGTAGGGTCTCAGATACCCATGGGTAGAAATGGACCATAATCGCGGAGGTGGAACGTCAAAGCTACCATCAGCTCCTTACTTTACCGCACAGATCCCTGAGTTGACGAGGGCCGGTATCGAACTAGAAACCTTGTGGTTTCTAGCCGAACGCTCTACCGATTGAGCTAACCCGGTCCTATAAACTTGCAAGAGTAGCTTCACTTAATTAACTATAATTTGTAAACTGATAATCTAATTGGGATCAAATTTTGACACGTGCCATTTGAAGGTTTGTACTTTATAAGAACTAGCAAATATATGCAACCTCCGGGTGCAAGTATTTAAGTTTTAATGTAATACAATATTGTATTAAATTAGAAAGGCCAATGAAACTAAATAAGAATACAGATAAAAAGATTTGAAACAGAGGGAGTATAATAACAGATTTAAAACAGAGGGAGTATAATAAAAACTGAAACTTACTCTTCCATCACTCTCGTCTTTCATTGTTATTTTTTCTAATTTAAGTATTTAGTTATAAGAGGAAGTAAAGAATAAAATTACAGTTATTTTATCTTGTTAATGGATTTCATTTAAGATTCATTGAAGAGATGTTTGCTTATATTCATTAAAATAAAACCAAACAGTTAGAAATCAATATTACTAAGCACATATTTATTAAATTCGATTTTTTTATATTAATATGCAAATTAGCCTTCCTGTTCACACTGTAATCCGCTATTTTGTTGTATATATAAATACAATTGCATGTTGTCAGTATGTAGACATAGTTAACAGTATTAATAATGTAAGACAATTTTATCAATAATTGAGGTTTAGATAAAAATAAAATAATGGAGAATGTGATGTCAATAACTAAGAGAATTGTGACTTGAGTAGGAATATAGTTTCGGTTACAGACAGAAAAACACACAATCTCCATTATAATAAGATTATATGGATTTCTTTA
Organism: Doryteuthis pealeii; assembly: GCA_023376005.1. Taxonomy (NCBI): domain Eukaryota; kingdom Metazoa; phylum Mollusca; class Cephalopoda; order Myopsida; family Loliginidae; genus Doryteuthis; species Doryteuthis pealeii. The sequence goes on from CM042152.1 coordinate 823,050, forward strand.
TTAGTAGCGTCATCTATATGTTAGGCATTGAGTGATGTGGTATGTGCATGTGTGTGCATGCGTGTGTGTGTATGTGTGTGTTTTGTTACTATTAGCAGTAACTGTTTACTTCTCTTTTGACTCCCTACTGTAGTATTTCTTGGCAAATGTCTCCGTTTGATCGAGTTTTCTTATTGTTCCCCGCGCCAACTAACAAATACGTCCGTGTAATGTAAACAGATGGACTGCAAGGCAATATATACGAGCTGTATATGTAACCCATAATATCGGGTAGGATTTATTAAACAAATACGTCCTAACTTTTATTAAGTTTTTATTCCTTGTTTTCGCCAGTCTTTGCCCTCAATCGTTATGTTGTACATCGGAAATCATCAAAACTCGATTGTCATGAGCCAGGAATCAATGTAAGCGCTACTTATAGAAAAAGGCCATTATGATCGCGAATACTCACACACACATAGACACATATAGATACACATCCATATATATAAATATACAGGGTGTCCCAAAAAGTTGCCCCCAATGGGCGACCCGTGATGCTTAAGTATAGAGCCCAGGTGGATGAGCAGTTCATGACATGCAATACTCCACTTTGGCCCTATCTTGGGCTGTCGGAAAGGCCCTCTTCGATCAATCGGCTGGTCACGTCAAGCCCTAGCACCTATATGATTTTTCCAACCCTATTGCCCTTATGGCAAACCCCAACCCCTTTTTATCATATGGGTGCTAGAATGCGGTGTCTGAAGGTCTACATGTCTTGGGAATGACGTTAAACTCTATCTGATGGTGAGGTTCCAGTTTTGGTTTGGGGAATGTGGAGCACCCCTTCATCCCCATTGCTCCCTGGTCCACTCTGACCCGGAGTGGTAGTACCTGTTAGGGTCCATTCTATGGGTTAAATAGAAAAATTTATTTATAAAAAAATTGTATTATCCATTAAGAATTGATTTATTTCAAAACTTTATCGGCATTAAATGACCCACTGAGGTTGATATGCCGTAAAACAAAACAAACCAAACTTTAAATAATTGTAAACCAGGTGTTTATTATTATTTGTTTAATTTTCAACATGTAAAAGAATTTACAAACCTCATTCTATCGTTTTGTCACTGCCTATTCTCAAACTGATGTCCGTTCTGGTCCAGACACCGCCATTTACAATGTTTCATGATGCGATGGACAGATGATTTTGAAATTCCTACCTCACGACTGGCTTGCCGCACATACTTTCTTGGACTTCGCTGAAACGTTTCAAGTACTATTTCTCCCTTTTTTTAGGACTTGTCGATGTACGTGATCTTCCGGGATGCTTTTTGGAGTCATTCTGAACAGTTCTACCAGCTTCAAACTTATCTCTAATTCAAGTGATGGTAACTCGTGCACGTTAGCCACTACGTCACAAAGACACCTTTGGCCTCCCTTTCTCTTTTCTAGTCCATTGTAAGTTTTCATTAGGTAATAATTTATGTGGTAGCAAAAATTGTTGACAAACCCTGTAGCTGAAGGAGCCATTGGAGGAATACCAGGACTGTTGATAACCCCATCTGACACCAAGAGAACACGTCACGAGAAACACGAGTTAAATTTAGTTTCAACCTGAGATCGACGCAGAGTAGACGTGCCACTGCGAGGTTGATTCTCCCGCGCGGCGAATAGTCTTCACATTTTATCATCTAGAATAAAACTATACATTTTGTATACGTAATGATATTCCTAGCATTCAAGAGGCCAGCAAAAATACACCCGGCACGAATAGTAGAAAAGCAAAAATGCTTCCGTACACACAGAATGGGAGAAAATTTCGGTTTAAAGCGGAGGAAGTATTTTTTTTACACAACCCGTTCGCCATGGATAGGATGTGACACAAGGTCGTAATTATGGGGTATCATGCAAAGATTGGATTTGCTATTCCGTTTGTAATGGAGCGGCCAGTCTAGCTAGTTAACTATTTCACTACGATAGGTGTTGGAGTTTTTTGTATATAAGGCGTGTGTCAAATGACCACTTCTACTTACAGACTCGCCGATAACCATGTGACCAACCTATTGGCCAATCACTGGCAGTACTCTGCTGTTGATATTGTTATTTATATCGGCTGTTCTGGTCATACCTACGCATATTGCTTTGAACCTTCGTAGACGACGGAACATAGGATTATATCACCTTTGAAACTACGTAGGATTACATAACCCAGGACTTATTCACTTACCAAAGGATCCTATAGCTCAGGGCTTACTTACTTACTTACTTTAAGTCCTTTTCAACTGGCCAAGTATGGCGGTCAGAAACTTAACAATAGGACACCGTCAGTTTAAAGTGGATATATCGTGGGAATAGTCCCTCTCGGAGGGCGACTTATAAAAAAAGCTTAGTGCCCTCAAAATCTCCTTCAGACACCGAGCAATGAAATAGACCTTATCTCTTACAAGAGAAGGGACAGGTACTGCATGTTGGACAGGACCCATTGAATGGAAGTTTAGTACATATGCTTTCCTAAATTTTGATTACATTTTATTTCTAACCATTTTAGTTAATAAATGATTACTTCTTTTTTTTTAATCGACACTGAAACGTCCAGACATCTGGTCATCATCAGTATTTTGTACAACTAATCTACAAAACAATTGTTGCATACCCTTTCTTACTTCTTACTTCTGGTCGTATTTTCTTCTGGCCGGCTTTGCTATTTCTTCATCTATCTTGGTCTGGTCCCTTCTAAGGTCTGGACTTTGTTGGGGACTTCGGGTCTGGTTTCTGTTAGGGATTTCTCCTTATCAGAAGCCCTGTGTCATTGTTAGTTTTTAGGTAATAAACACTTCGATTTACTTTGATGTTACTTTATTTTCAATCCCCAACCCAGACATCTGCGGAGGTGAGACTTACATCCTACGAGCTCGGCTGCTACTTCTAACAGACTGAAACTTACTTACTATCTAAACCGGAAGAGAGAGTCCTCTCTACCGGTTCTCACGGTATCCACCGGAAGGTTATGACTGAGGTCAAGCCTTGTCACTCATCCTTCAAGGCCGTGGACTGTAGCTTATAACGGCCATTTTGATTTCTACACTATTGCCATAAATATTAGGTATCTAATAATTATGTAACACAATCGCTTTATCAAAGTTTTATATAGTAAGATCACGTGAGTATTAGGAGGAGAGTCCGTCGTCTAAGTACTTCAGGTGAATTCTGCACAGAGTAATCTGTGTGTTCTTAAATAGTGGTTTAGAACCATCGCCACTGTTCAGGTATGGGGGAGATGGGTCATTCCATTATATCACAAAGATAGTAGTAAATAAAATTGAACACTTGGTGAGTTAGCGGTGGACCAAGTTTTTTGCGTGAGTACCAGCATATGCACAAACATACTGTAGGGAATTATCTTCCTTTTGCCGGAAGAGTTATCTCCTTGCTGCGTTGCTGTTTGTTCCCACTAGGGGGACCACTGGTAGTTAAGCGCGTTCATTCAAACGCTGCTTCTCAACGAACTGTTATGGGCTAGAGTCTATCTACCCCTTTCTCGGTGGGGCTTTTGCCTCCCCCTTACATTACTGTAAGTCCTTTGTACAGCATGGACTATCCTTTAGTTCCATGTCTGTAACATTTATATGTTAGGTATATTTGGGTATCTTGTTTATACCTAAATATTGTATATGTATTTACATGTTCTATTCTCCTGTACATTATGTATCTTATCGTTTCCATGTGCTGTTATATATATTAAATGTTATGTCTCACAACGTGTCAGAATTGTATGTTATTCAATTATCAACTTTAAATCTTACAATACCAATAAACAGATGCCCAAGCTTACGCCCACCATACCAATACTAGAAATACTTTGACCATATTATCATATTTTTAAAGAAGTTTGTCACTCTGCCTGATGAATACAGAAAGGAATGCAACACAGGGTCACGGAAATACTGTTACATAATTTATGTGGTAGCAAAAATTGTTGACAAACCCTGTAGCTGAAGGGGCCATTGGAGGGACACCAGGACTGTTGGTAACCCCGTCTGACACCAAGAGAACACTTCACGAGAAACACGAGTTAAATCTAGTTTCAACCTGAGATCGACGCAGAGTAGACGTGCCACTGCGAGGTTGATTCTCCCGCGCGGCGAATAAGAATAGGTTGAATAAATCTTGATCAAGGAAAAAAGACTTGTGATTTAAATAATTGCACGACGAAAAGAGTTAGCCCAGAAGAAGTCCTTAGTTAGAGACGGCAACAAGAAGACGACAAGATGACGTCCATAACAAGAAGTTGGGAGTAAAGCAGAAGAGAAATGAAGAACAAGTAAATATTCCTTCTCTGTCTCTCTCTATATCACCCGGGTCTCCTCTCACGATTATATACCCGACGATGGGGTATATAACGATATATAATAGTACTTCCATCCACTAAAATTATCTGTCTCTCTATCTGTCTCTCTCTCTCTCTCTCTATATATATATATATACACACACACACACACATCTTATTATAATGGAGATTGTGTGTTTGTCTGTCTGTAACCGAAACTATATTACTATACAAATCACAATTCTCTTCGTTATTTACATCATATTCTCCATGATTTTATTTTCATTTAAACCTCAATTATTGATAAAATTGTTTTACATCATTATGACTGTTGACCATATCTACATACTAATAACATGCAGTTGTATTTATATATACAACAAAACAGCGGATTATAGTGTGAATGGGAAGGCTAATTTGCATATTGATCTTAAAAATTTGATTTTAATAAATATATGCTTAGTATTATTGATTTCTAATTATTTTGTTTTATCTTTTTGAATATGAACAAAAATCTCGGGGATAAATCTTAAAATAAATCCCTTACCAAGAAGAAATAACTATAATATTATTCTTTACTTCCTATTTTAACTAAATAGTTAAATTAGGAAAATTTACTAATGAAAGAGGGGAGTAATGTAAAATTATGGAAGAGTTACTTTCAAAGTTGTTCTATTTTTCAATCATACCCCCTCTGTTCCAAATCTTTTTATCTGCATTTTTGTTCATTTTCATTAGCCTTTCTAATTTAATATGATATTTTATTATATTAAAACTTAAATACGTGCACCAGGAGGGTGCATATATTTGCTAGTATATATAATTTACATTTATTAATAAAAAAGTGTTATATATATTCAATACTTATTATAGCCATCCTTTTTCTTGTTTTTTTATTTTATTTTTATTTTTGGAGTCATTTTCCAAGTCGTAATAAAATCTAAAACTAAA
>CM042152.1:833309-875809 GCA_023376005.1 Doryteuthis pealeii
GGCTTCTATTGACTTCCGTTCTCACGTTCCATCCCCAGAAAGCAAGGTGAGAGTGAGGTCAAGCATTGTCACTCACTCTCAAGGCCATCAGCTGTACTGATCGCCATAAGGATTTCTATACTACCTTAAAAAGATATTAGGGATCCATAATTATGTAACAGGGGCATCCCACGAGGATTCAACTCACGAGTAAGTAATAATGGATCTGCGGGACTAACTTTAAAAATCCCCATCTACCCAGGCAACGCCGGGTAGCTGCTGCCAGTGCTATATAATTGTCCCAACCTTAAAGATCTTTTGTTATATTCAAGCTTGGTGGGTATTAAATATTTTTAAACTCAATTTTTTTAACAAAATTTAAAAAAACTCTATTTTTAAAAAATGACCATATAGATGCAACCCTAAAATGTACTACAACACCGGGTCAGAGTGAACCTTAGAGTAATAGCGATGAAGGGGTACTCCACAATACCCAGATCTTCAGAATTGGATCTTCACACTCAGATGCAGTTTAACGTCATACCCAGGACAGTAATATCCTCAACAACCAACTTCTTGTTGGATTTTGTGATATATATAAGGCATAAGGTAAATGGTCACTTCTACTTATAGACTCGACTATAAACACGTGACCTGAGAAGGATTCTTATCGTCCAATCACTGGCACTGCTGCTGCTGCTTCTGCTGTATTAATAGAGACCCCAATCTGAGATTATTTCATTGACATTTGGATTCCCATGGACGACGGACTTACAAGGAATACGTTAACACCGGATTCTTATTGGCTTGCTTACTTATTCATTACATCTGGAACGAAGGATGGCTGCCAGATACTTAACACTTCTATCATTTAAGTTATGAAAAAAAGTGTTGGGGCTTTTCATAACGGAAATGGGTCTGGGAAAATCATATAGGTGCTAAGACTTGATGCGACCAAGCGATTGATCGGAGGGGTCCTCTCCAACTGCCCTTCTATCGTAAGTAACGGCCAAAGTGTTGTTGCATATCCTGGACTTCTTAGCCACCAATGTTTTATCCTTAAGCCTCACAGGTCGCCACCAACGACCAATAGTTGGTGTTACACACTGGACCCGTCAAAAAACACAAACACAAATGTAAGATGAGATGTTTATTCCCTCGGTTGTGTACAGCTGAGAGTCGTTGGCAGGGTTCCGCAAACCGTGGAGCCTTCGGGAGTTCTTTTCACGTGATCTCGAACCTGATCGTTGTCTGTCTAATCGATCTCTACGGACTTCTTTTATTGTAGTCTGACCATCGGTGTCACGCCTCTTTGTTCGTGACACCTACGGAGTTTTTTCTGTAGACACGCCTCCTCGCCCACGCAGGCTGTTTTCATTGGCTATGGGCTACGCCTACAGATTTCTGCACCTAAATCATGTCAAATGTTCACCTGCATTTCCAGGTGCAAAAGGTCATGTCAGGGTCAGATCCTGTTTTCGTTTCCAGGCTGCACCTGACCCCCATGCACTTCCTATTCAGCCTGGTCCTTGGGTGCACTGATCAGACAATATATTACATTGGTCCAATTGGGAGGGATTTTACCCCTCTGTAGTCATGCAGTTGTTGTATTATTTTGCCTCAGTCGACAGGGCGGCCTTATCGTAGAAGATATCGATGTTTTTATTCATTATGTGGAAAAGGCATGGAACCACCTTTCTTCCATCTCCAGATATGAATATATCGGAGAAGGTTATCTAATTTATTTTACTCTTAAGTCAATGGTCAAGAGATATTTAAGAGCTGATTTATCGAATGATATCTTCTGCTGTTACTAGGCAACTGCTATGTACTCATATACCCTCATTGGGTATATACCCAATAGTTCTTATGTTAGATAGATAGATAGATAGATAGAGAGAGAGAGAGAGAGAGAGAGAGAGAGAGAGAGAGAGAGAGAGAGAGAGAGAGAGAGAGGTTAAACAGATAGATATCTTACTTGGTTGTTACTTCGTCTAGTCGCCATGTTTTCGTTTCCTTCTCTTTCTATTCCGGCCGTGATCGTCTAAGTTGCGCTTTGATCTGACATTATTTAAATCATTACAAACATTTGATGTATTGTTTAATACCATCATTCCTAAATGTTTCTTTAATAAGTAATATAGAAAGCTAAATTGATCCAAATCTGTTTGCAGAGTTTAGAATACGTCCCCTGCAGAAGGGTAATACTTCCTCCCACTCCTAAAAAAGGGGATCTTCTGGGTATGACACTAAGCTGCATCTGATAAGGCTTCAGTTCATTGCCATTACTCCAAGGTTCACTCTTATCTGCAGTGGTAGTACCTGTTAGGGATCCATTTGTAGGTGAAATAAATCTGTTTAAAAATTATTCAATTGGACTGTGAGCAAAAAAAGAATATTAAGAAACAATTATACAAAAAATGAACATAAAATAAACACAGTTCCCTTGGCTATAGGTATAAAATAACCCTAGACAGGTTGACATGCTGTTAAAACCAACGAATCTACAATATTGATCCAACCCTGTATCTGGTAGGAGAAACCGTTGATTTGAACAGTATTTCAACATTTCTGATTTTTTCAATTCAGACCTAGTTCTATAATAACTTTTCTGTATTTTGTAAAAATTTTCATCTTAAAACAGAAAACATTAGAAAATATCAACTCCACTCATCATGGCATCAAGAAAAAATGTCAACAATATTCAATTAATTTATTTGGAGGTAAATGGAAATTAAATTTTGTTTGGTTGGAATGTATCAAGTAAAAAGTGTTATTGTAAGCTCTACTGTAGCTTTACTTCTTTGTCTACTCTTCTCTTGTTGCTTCTTCATTTTCTAACAGAGGGTATGCTTGATTAATCAACAAGGCTTATTGCTTTGATCAAAGTTTTATTTTCCCGTATCTAACACAGCGCGCGGAGTCATAACCGAGGTGGGACACATCTGTTCCACCCGAAGTCTGGCTGTTAACTGACTAACTAAGTCATAATCACGTGACTTGCGAGATTTCAACTGTCCAGTGATTTTCCATTCCGTGATATGAAGAAAAACTGGCCCTTAGAATTCTCCTACAGGTTGTTGCCAATAATCTATGCTGCTGCATAGATTATGCAACACGACGAACAAAGGATTTCTGGTAATTTTCACCTTGAGGTTTTAAAATTCCTAGCATAAAATTGTGCGTGTGCATTATCTGAAATGAACTTAATTGTTATTAAGAACACATTTTATGATATTTTTGTGTTAAAGCATGCAGTTGTATTGTTTTCGAAAAATTTCTAAGATTTGTTTATTTCGCACGGAGGCTTTCAAAATAGCTACCGGCTTAGTTCAAAGTGAAAGTCAAGCGAAGTTACTCTAATTGCCTTATTCGCTAGGAATTTAGACAACTAAAGGTGAAAATTACCGGATTTCTTTGACATTATTTGACCAATAAGTAAAGTAAAGTCGACGGGGCGGCCTAAAGTCGGTATCAGCCAGTCAGCGAGGGAGTCTATCCCCTTTTCAATAGCGCTAGACCAAAGAGATTATTTTAGCATCTGAGGTGGGGCACCACACCTACCATCAGCTCCTTACTTTACCGCATAGATCCTTGTGCTACTCATACGCTGAGTTGGCGAGGGCCGGTATCGAACTAGGAACCTTGTGGTTTCTAGCCGAACGCTCTACCGACTGAGCTAAGCTGGCCCTGTCTGACAAATATTTTATGACACTTTACATTTAGATTTTTATCTCTCTCTAATAATCATTTCAATAACTAAGGACTATTCCTCTCTTTAACACTTTCATTACTGTCTTGGATATTTGCAATATACAGTACAACCAATCAAGCACATGCGCAAAAAGGTTGAAAATAAATTCACCAGTTGTAGTTACATATTGTTTTTAATAAATTGAAGATCATGCATATTGTAGAAGAATTCCAATCACCGTCGAATTGACAGACAAGGCAGCAAGTAAGCTGTAACCCAATACGGAGCTTACCTTGTTGCAAGTCTACTGCTATCTAACCGTCTTGGTAGGAAAACTTGTTAGGAGAATTAAACACTCTGAATTCGAAACAAGAGCTAGCAATTCTACCTCATGAAAAATCTCTTTGAACGCCTAAAGACGAAGTTACATCTTGTCTGTGAGGTTATTACCTTTTCTGAAATCGTAATACTATCACTGATGCGGTGTAGTGTTGGACCTATGCTCAATAAGAAGTCGACTAGAAGCGAATACACAAATTAAATATTAGTATTTTTATATAAATTCTAAACATTTGATAGTAAATATATTAATAGAAATGTAATACCAGTAATGTAAAACCTATTTGTCACTTCAAATAATGTTCCGGAAAAAGTCCGCATGAAATTATAGTTTTGGTTTTCGTGTCACACACACACACACACACAGACACACACACACACACGCAGAAGATCAATTGATTTTTTTGGTTTTTAAAAGATATAATATATATATATATATATATATATATTATATATATATATATATAGAGAGAGAGAGAGGAGAGAGAGGATACTAACTTTATAGTTTGGGTTTTCGTGTGACACACACACACACACACATATACAGAGAAGATAACTTGATTTTTTTGGTTTTCAAGAGAGAGAGAGAGAGAGAGAGAGAGAGAGAGAGAGAGAGAGAGAGAGAGAGAGAGAGGGGGAGAGAGGGAGAGAGATGATAATTTTAAAGTTTGGGTTTTCAAGTTACACACATATATACGCAAAGATATATATATATATATATATATATAGAGAGAGAGAGAGAGAGAGAGAGAGAGAAAGAGAGAGAGAGATGGTAACCTTATAGTTTGGATTTTCGAGTTACACACACACATATACGCAAAGAATGGGAGAGGGTGAGAGAGATAGATAGAGAGAGAGAGAGAGAGAGAGAGAGAGAGAGAGAGAGAGGGGGATAACTTCATAGTTTCGGTTTTCGATTCACAGGGGGATATAGATATAGAGAGAGATAGACATAGACATAGAGAGGTAAGTGGATAGGTAGTTGGTAGATAGACTGGTAAATAAGTGAAGACAAAAAGACAAATTCAGTATAGCAATTTACCAAAATGCAAGCATCTTGGAACAATTTTCTGATAAAAGAAAAGGAAAAAACAAAGAAGTAAAAAATATACCGTGAAATTTAGCGTATTTGAAATTAGACAGTAGAATTACTAACGGAAAGAACAGTAACAAAAAAATACTACGAACGAATTGAGTCGTAAGTAAACAACACGTAATAATTGACTTTACGTGAAAGTTTGGTTTTATATTAATTAGAAATGTTACGTTTGTCTCTGTGTTTTGATTCACCCGCTGTGTTTATGATCATTTTTTTAAAGATGGTGGCCACAGGAAATAATAAGCTGATATTCGCGCTAAATTACAGGCGAGAACATTGAGAAGCGATAGAAATCAACTGAAAAAAAAAGGACACTGCACACAGACACACAAAAAAAGACTTGTAAGCGCCAAGGTGTTTATGGAAATATATAATAAATATCTAAAGGTATGACTATTATAAGATAAATATATAAAGAAAATAGATATAAATATATGAATGAAACCAAGTGCGTAGTTGGCTAGCAAGTTAAAAGAGCAGCTCTTTATTTGCAAGTTCGATTCCCACTGGGCTCACTATTACAAACAAACACACGAACACACACACATATATAATATTGATAATATGGGAGCTATATTTATAAATAGACAGTGCTCAATATCATGAATAGAGCATTTATATATAATTTAAGGTGGCGTGGACGTGTTGTCAACAGCACCTGTTTACTATATGTTAATAGAAGTACTAGCAGGAAGATAAAACCAATGTGTCGCTTCAAAGGCTCCGTTGACAGCATACGCACACCACCTTAACTTATCTCTCCCCCTCTCTCTCACTGTCTCAATCTCTCTCTCTCTCTCTCTCTCTCCCTCTCTCTTATCTCAAAACCAAAGCTATAAAATTATAATTTCTCTCTCTCTCTTTTTTCTCCCTCTCTCTTCTCTCTCTCTCTCTCTCTCTCTCTCTCTCAATCTTTTCGTATATGTGTATATGTGTTTGTGTAACTCGAAGACCCAAACTATAAAGTTATCATCTATCTCTCTCTCTCACCCTATCTCTCTTTTATCTCAAAAACCAAAGCTATAAAATTATCATTTCTCTCTCTTTCTCTCTCTCTCTCTCTCTCTCTCTCTCTCTCTCTCTCTCTCACCCTCTCTCATTCTTTGCGTATATGTGTGTGAGTGTAACTCCAAAACCCAAACTATAAAGTTACCATCTCTCCCTTTCTCTCCTCTCTCTTTTATCTCAAAAAACCAAGCTATAAAATTATCATTTCTCTCTCTTTCTCTTCTTTGCGTATATGTGTGTGTGTAACTCGAAACCCAAACTATAAAGTTTATTATCTCTCTCTCTTTCTCTTTCTCTCTCTCTCTCTCTCTCTCTCTCTTATCTCAAAAACCCAAAGCTATACAATTATCATTTCTCTCTCTCTTTCTCTCTCTCCACCTCTCTCATTCTTTTCGTATATGTGTATATGTGTGAGTGTAACTCGAAAATGCAAACTATAAAGTTATCATCTCTCTCTCTCTCTCTCTCTCTCTCTCTCTCTCTCTCTATATATATATAATATTATATATTATATATATATATATACATACATATATCTTCAAAACCCAAAAAAATCAATTGATCTTCGGCGCGTGTGCGTTTGTGGTGTGTGTGTGTGTGTGTGACACGAAAACCCAAAACTATAATTTTATGCGGACTTTTTCCGGACATTATTTGAAGTGACAAATAGGTTTTACATTACTGGTATTACATTTCTATTAATATATTTACTATAAAATGTTTAGAATTTATATAAAAAATACTAATATTTAATTTGTGTATTCACTTCTAGTCGACTTCTTATTGAGCATAGGTCCAACTCGACACCGCATCAGTGATAGTATTACGATTTCATATATATATATATATATATTATATATATATATATATATCTTATATAATGGAGATTGTGTGTTTGTCTGTCTGAAGCCGAACTAAATCACTACTCAAGTCACAATTCCCTTAGTTATTGACGTCACATTCACCATGAATTTATTTTTATTTAAACCTCAGTTATTGATAAAATTGTTATACCTTATTAATACTTTTGACTTTATCTACATTCTAATAACATGCAATTGTATTTATATATGCAACAAATAGCGGGTTACAGTGTGAACAGGAAAGCTAATTTGCATATTGATATTAAAAGTTTAATTTTATTAAATATGCGCTTGGTATTATTGATTTCTAATTGTTTGTTTTTTTCTTAATGAATATGAGCAAAAATCTCGGAGATGAATCTTAAAAGAAATCCTTAACAAGAAGAAATAACTAATATTATTTTTTACTTCCTATTTTAACTAAAAGTTAAATTAGGAAATTTAACAATGAAAGACGGGAGTAAGGGAAAATGATGGAATAGTTTCAAAGTTGTTCTATTTTTCAAATCATACCCCCCTCTGTTCCAAATCTTTTTATCTACATTCTTATTCAGTTTCATTAGCCTTTCTAATTTTAATATGATATTTTTATTATATAAAACTTAAATACTTGCACCCGGAGGGTGCATAAATTTGCTAGTATATATAAATGACCTGAAGGTTCCCGTTGCTCATCTGATACACAGATGCAAAATATCCAGTATCCCTAATCTCATTTCATTTTCCAGGAATAATTATAGTAGTATGACTGGGGTATTTACTTCTCGCATAAATCCCCAAATGGGTTAAAAGGGGCTCCTTAGACTTGGTCGGCAACCCATCAAAGTCAAGGAAACGTCCGACACAAAACCTCAAGGAAAGGCTAGGGGAGTAAACCCCGAAAACAATTCAGGAACCGGAGTCCCTAAGGTGGTGTGATGCTGAAATCCAGTGCTACCCATCAACACTTGCAACACTACCGTTGCCAAACAGCATTGGTACATTACCTTTCCTTTGGGTCACAGCGGCAGAGTGGAGAGGGGGAATTTGCTTCATGGGAAACAGCTTATCCTCCATATGAACCCGCCTAGGCTATGTAGTTCAAGGAAGAAGAAATAAATTTGACACTACTCCATCTTCTCTCGTAGCCGATATATATATATATATATACACACATATATATATATATATATATATAATATGGGTGCAATATTTATAAGTAAATAGTGCTCAATATCATTAATAGAGCATTGATATCTAAGTTGAGGTAGTAGGTACATTAAGTCATCGGTGCCTGGTTATTGACGGTTTATCGCCTATGCGATATTCAGACCAAGTCTTTGTCAAAATATCGCGTAGGCAAGAAACTCTGAGGAAACCATGTACTGTTGACACCATGTCTACGCTACCTTAAACACCACACACACACACACACACACACACACACAACAACATATATATATATAATATATATATATATAATATATATATATAGGGTGATCCCAAAAAAGACACTTTAAAAAAGAATAAGGCCTGTTTTTTTTGGTCACCCAGTATATATATATATATATATATATATATATATATATATATATATGGGGTCACAGAGCTATATATATACACACATACACACACACACACACACACACACACATATATATATATATACATATATATATATATATATATATATATACAGGGGTGACCTTAAAAAACAGGCCTGACTTTTAAAAAACGTCTGTTTTCTTTGGATCACCCTGTATATATAATATATTTATATATATATATAATATATATGTATAATATATATATGTGTGTGTGGTGTTGTGTGTGTGTATGTATATATATCTCTGTGCACCCTCTCTCTTCACACACACACACACACACACACACATATGTATATATATATATATATATATATTGTAACTAAAAAAACAGGCATTATTCTTTTTTAAAGTATCTTTTTGGGGATCACCCTGTATATAAATATATATATATATATATATATATATATATATTATACACGGCACCACACACATGTATATATACATACAGGGTGACCTTAAAAAACAGCCCTGACTTTTAAAAACGTCTGTTTTTTTTGGATCACCCTATATATATATATATATATATATATATATATATATATATATGATGGTGAGGATGGTCTAATATGTGGGTCATTCTGGGAAGGATGCTCTTTTTCCTACTGTCGGCTTATTTATGTGCTTTATATTATATTCATGTCGACTTCACTCACATTAAATCTCTTGTCTAAGCTGTTTATGATACATTGCCAAGTAACGAGTTTCACTGTAATACTTACTTAGCTGTTGTAAAAATCACTCAGTGATGAACGATACTTAGCGTCATGACTAGGCGCTCGGAGCGATAGCAGATGTGGTAAAGGAAGAGAAACGAATATTAACTAGATAGATATATGAAATTTGAAACACCAAACATTTTACTCGACGAAAGGCCGTTATTCTTTGTATACTTAAAAAAAGTTTTCTATTATTATTAATATTATTATTTTATTTTATTTTATTTTTAAAATAATAATAATAGAATACATGTGTACATTAACAAACGCCTGGCAGAAACACGTGTTAGTAAAATACATCTATTCTATCCATTCAGCATTTCCTTTCCTTTGTTTATTTTTGTCCTTTCAACATACCGTCGGATTCGCTTCGATTTTCAACTCATATATATGAAATTCCTTAAACCAGGAAAAACATATCGCACAAAAACAAACACAAAGCCGAACTGGCTTTTGTCTTGTCAAAAACTGGCATTCCAATGTGGACAATCAACCTAACCCTAACCCTAACCCTTTTTGTCAAGACGTGTGTCTTTACCGTTTCTGACTTTCCATTAATTTTTCTTTTACTCCCCCCCCTCTCTCTCTCTCTCTCTCTCTCACCGGCCTGTTTATTTCAGGTAGAATGCCGTGAGAATCTTAGATGTTGGTTATTAGAATGTATTGAGGGCGGTCCGTGCTTGAACTACAATTGAGACCGTATGCTTGAATAAACTAGACTTAAACATGGGCGTGGCGTCATTTCATTTTATTTAACTCGTACCCCACTTGTACGGGATAGGCATAAGGCCCTATTAAGGTGGGACCACCCACAAACCGAAGCTCATGGGTGGTGGGTGAAAAATTGCGTACATCCCGTCGGCATTCACCCTCAAGCGGGGCGTCTCAGGCGCTGGGCAATAAACCCAGTCCTGCCCCTTTAAATCGAGGGGGGTGAACCCCTGGGATCGTTGCCGTTAATTATAACAATCCCCACCTGAGGGGCGGGTTTGCATATCGACCCACGATGTTGATGAGCGAAGTAATAAAGTACGAACGTAATCCCAAACGTAAGGGCTCTGAAATATTTAGAAATAACAGAAAAGTTTATTGTTTATTGTCACAGAAGTTTACTGCTAGCCTACAAAAAAATATATATATATATTCAACTGGGTGGGAATGTGGGTTAGTTTAGGTCTTAGACATGTCTGTCAAAGGGGGAGATCTGTGGGGCAATAGGTTTTATGTAGGATTTCCCTCCTACAGAAATCGAAACCGTGAACTCAGCACGCAGAGTCAGAGACTTTACCACTGAGCCACCGATACGCAGCAAACGATACATGCGAAATTAGCTTGTCACGGGTAAATACGTCACTACTACTACTATTATACAAAGCAGAGTGGACGGTGAGAAGATCGCAAATTTAGGCCTATGCTCCGGCGTGAGGAATGAGATTAAGACAATTTGCTTTAGAAACATTGTTGAGTAAATAATATTATTATTTATATTTTTTTGCTTGAAGGCAGTTACAATGTGTATATCGTATAAAATTCGATAATTAATGATAAGACTTAATAAAGATGAAACAGCTGCTGTACGATGTTCTACGTTGGGGGCGATATTTTGCCGAGTTCGCTTGTCATGATTATTTTCATTAATTATCGAATTTTATACGATATACGTATGTTTTTGCTGGTTATTTCGTTTAAACCCCATTATATGTGGTTCTTCCTTCTCTGATTTTTCAGACTGAAAGTAATTAGGAAGGGTAAAGAAGAGACAAAGACAAAATATACTTTTGGGTTTCAGACTTTATTTCTACGTTCATGGTTATTCTGTGGAGAGAAAATTTCTTCACGAGCCAGTCAGTAGCGTCTATTCTTAGTCTAGATCTGCGTTCGAATGGCCGAGTGTTCTTTTTGTGCCAGGAAGGGGCATTATTCTCTGCACATGTCCAGGGGTTCTATAAATATTTTATTTTTCTGTTGTATTGTCCTCGGACGGAAAATGAAGCTTCCGGCAAAAAGACAAAGAGAAATATAAAAATATACATGGGAAAACGAGCGAGGCTTTCCGGTCAAGGAAAGCAGGGAGAGATAATCAAACCGTCCGTTATCAGATCAAAAGATAAAGATGCGTAGGCGTGTCGTCAATACAAAAGCCAGAGGGTCGAGCCGACAGCAGTCAGGCCACAGAGAGTCAGTCGTGAGTCAGTCGCAGAAGAGCGGACGGCGAACAGTGAGTGACCGACGCTCACGTCGTCGCGGGCAAGGGCGGTAAGACGCCACCAGCCACCTTTACCTCACCTCCCGCAGTAGTAGTAGTCATCGTCAACCCTTGGACCACTTATTTTTAAGCTCTGCGCCTCACCGCCCTACACACCGAAGAAAATAAAGAAGGGTCCTCTCTTTGTACATACGTATCTGTTGTTTATTGAAGTCCGGTAGTCGGTAATAGCTGACTACAATATAAATCGTCTAGGGTTAGTGACGATACCCGCTACGCATGCAGATACACGAAGTAGGGCCGTGAATTTGAAGCCGCTATATAACATATAGAATTTGATGCCAATATGTAACATTTCTACATAATCCCAATTTCAATCTATGGATTTTTGGATGCGCTGTGACCCTTTTTGTATTCCCATGTCATAACAGTAACACCACCATATAGTTGAGTAAGTCTTGAGCGTTGCATACTCTCTACAACACTGGCGGTCGTATTTACATCCATATAAATATTATTTCTTTTTTTCCTAGAAGATCAATAAATAAATAAATAATTTATCAGTCAATCAGAGTGGTTCCCATTTTTTATGTTGGAATTATAGGAAATAACTTTTACAGTTATATGGAATTAAGTATTCATATCTAATAATTTCTTACGCAGATTTATTTCATCTATATTATATATTATAGGACTCAAACAGATAATGCTACATTGGGTCAGAGATGACCTAGGAGTAATAGCCCCGGATTGGTAGTCAACACCCGAAGATCTTCCTAACCGGAGCCTCACCATCCAGAGAACGATTCAGATAAGAACAGTCCTTTTAAAGGGTTAGGTGAATTATCCATGAGTTATATAGGGAAGGCAAGTCCGATATAAACAGTTTATAAATCATATGGGAATCTAATCTCACTGATAAGTTAAAACGACAATTCTTCCTAGCCGTAGTCGTATCAGTGCTACTGTGCGGCTGTATCATGTGTACCGTAAGGAAGCACCTAGAGAATAAGGTAGATGGGATTTTTTTGTGTTTATTATTCATCTCATTTAAAACGATTGTGAACTACATTAATATATGGATTCTAATGCCTTGAATTTACTGATGGTGAAAAAAGTGCTAAATTCGGAGTTTCAGGTGACTTTTAAGGCCTGATAATCCCCCTGAGAGTGGGCAAAAATGGCCAATTTCGAGTACAAATAAAGTGCCAAACTAATATGATTTCCTGATAGAGTTCGATGAGGAGTATCACATAGTAAAAGATGGTTGAGTTCGCTTGATAATTGGGCGGGGGGATATGGGGCTTTCAAATGTGCCTCCAAAATGCCAAATTTTCAGCCATTATAAGTCTACGTATTTAGATGAAATGTACGTTATCGATTTTATTGTTTTTTTCTCATGGATTCTAAATGCCTTGAATTTACTGATGGTGAAAAAAGGGCTCATTCAGAGTCTTAGGTGACTTTTGAGGCCTTGATAATCTCCTGAGAGTGGGCAAAAATTGGCCAATTTCGTGTACAAATAAAGTGACAAACTAATATGATTTTCTGATAGAGTTCGACGAGGAGTATCACATAGTAAAAGATGGTTGAGTTCGCTTGAGAATTGGGAGAGATTAATATATTAATTCTTCAAGCATTGATATTGCAACTAATTATGAAGTCTTTACATGTTTCAAATGAATTGTAGAACTACATCAATTCATTGATTCTTAAAACATCGATAGTGTGGCGAAGCTTCAAGTGCTGACTGGTTTAGTATGATTGTGGATATATATTTCTCTCGTGTATATAACTGAAGAGGATAATGTTAACTGACTTCGGCAAAAATAACTCAAGAAGGGTTGACATGCCTGAAACGGAACAAGCAACCAAATATATTTGATGATGTCCATATATTCATCTAATTCCGATATGTCAAATTTTGTTTATGAAAATTAAATATAAATCAATATCCAAGAAAAAGAAATTATTGATATAAAGGATTGTCCATTTATTTTAAAAAGGAAATGTTTGGGTATTGTTAAGTCGATAATGATGAGCCAATGACTATCCATCTTAGATTCTTCACCGGAGCTTTTTAGGGGAAGAGGAGAGAGAGAAAGAGAATGAGAGAGAGAGAGAGAGAGAGAGAGAGAGAGAGAGAGAGGGGGGGGGAGGAGAGGAGAAAAGTAAATAACAAAAGAAGAAAAGAGAGAAATAAAAAAGTGATAATAGATAAAAGAAAAGGAGACAAAGAAAGAGAGAAATGACAGACTATTAAAAAGAAGGAAGAGAGAAGAGAGAGAGAGAAGAGAGAGAGAGAGAGAGAGAAGAGAGAGAGAGAGAGAAAAGAAAATAACACAGAATGAAAAGAAGAAATAAAAAGTGATAAATTAATGATTTCTTAAATATATGCTTTTTTATTTATGATCATTACAAAATTTATTGGAAATTTTATTTTGTATCAATTAGTAAAAAGAGAAGACCAAAGAAAGAGAGACAGAGAGAGAAATGACAGCTATTAAAAAGAAGGAAAGGAGAGAGAGAGAGAGAGAGAGAGAGAGAGAGAGAGGAGAGAGAGAGAGAGAAGAGAGAGAGCAAAGTAAATAACAAAGAATGAAAAGGGAGAAATAAAAAAGTGATATAGAAAAGAAAGAAACAAAGAAAAGAAGAAACACTCAATAAAGAGAGAATGACAGAACTATTAAAAAAAAGAAAGAAAAAAAGAAAAGAAGGAAAGAGAGAGAGAGAGAGAAAGAGAGAGGAGAGAGAGAGAGGGGTGTAACAAAGAAAGAAAGAAAAGAAAAGATACAAAGATATAATAGATAAAAGAAAGAAAGAAACAAAGAAAGAGAGACAAAGAAAGAGGAAAACTTCAATAAAAAGAGAGAAATGACAGACTATTGAAGAAGAAGAAGAAGGAAGGAGAGAGAGAGAGAGAGAGAGGAAGAGGGAGAGAGAAGAGAAGAGAGAGAGAGAGAGAGAGAGAGAGAGAGAGAAGAAAATAACAAAGAAGGAAGAAAAGAAATACAAAGAATAATAGAATAAACAAAGAAAAGAGAGACAAATAAAGAGAGAAATGACAGATCATGTAAAAAAGAAAGAAAAGAAGGAAAGATAGAGAGAGAAAGGGGAAGAGGGAGAGAGACGAGAGAGAGAGAGAGAGAGAGAGAGAGAGAGAGAGAGAGAGAGAGAGAGAGAGAGAGAGAGAGAGAGAGAGAGAAAATAACAATGAAAGAAATAGAAGAAAGTACAAAGAAATAATAGATGAAAGAAAGAAAGAAACGAAGAAAACTTTTAGAAGACAATAGACTCAAAATAAAGAGAAAAATGAGAGACTATTAAAAAGAAAGAGAGAAAGAAAAAAGGATTGAAGAAAATGCTTACCATAGATTATGCACATAAGAAAAATTAGGTNAGAGATGATAAACTTTATAGTTTGGGTTTCGAGTTACAACACACCACAGTTACGCAAAGAAAGAGAAAGAAGAGGAGAATGAATAATTTTATAGTTTGGTTTTTGAGATAAAGAGAGAGAGAGAAAGGAGAGATGGTAACTTATAGTTTGGGTTTGGAGTTACAATCACACACGTATACGACGCAAAGAATGAGAGAGGGTGAGAGAGAGAGAGAGAAGAGAGAGAGAGAGAGAGAGGAGAGAGAGAAATGATAATTTTATAGCTTTGGTTTTTGAAGATAAAAGAGAGAGAGTGAGAGAGAGAGAGATGAAAACTTTATAGTTTGGGTTTCGAGTTACACACAACACATATACACAATACGAAATGAATGAGAGAGAGAGAGGATGAGACGAGAAGAGAGAGTGAGAGAGTTAGAGAGAGGGAGAGATAGAGAGAGGGAGAGAAGACTGAGGAGAGAGAATTATACATTTCATAGCTTGGTTTTTTAGATAAGAGAGAGAGAGAGAGAGAAGAGAGAGAGAGAGAGAGAGAGAGAGAGGGCGGGAGATAAGTAAGGTGGTGTGCGTATTGTGTCAACGGAGCCTTTGAAACGACACATTGGTTTTATATTTCTGTTAGTACTCTCTATTACATATAGTAAACAGGTCTGTGACAACACGTCCACGCCACCTAACTTATATATATCGCTTATTCATGATATTCGGCACTGTCTATTTATAATATTAGCTCCCATATTATCAATATACATATATACGTGTGGTGTCGTGTGTTTGTGTGATAGTGAAGCCGAGTGTGAATCGAACTTAGCAATAAAGAGCTGCCTTCTTAACTTGCTAGCAACACGCACTGGTTTCATTCATATATTTATTATTTAATTTTCTTATATATTTATCTTATAATAGTCATACTTTAGATATTTTATTATATATTTCACATTAACACCTTGGCGCTACAAGTCTTTTTTTGTGCTGTGTGCAGTGTCTTTTTTTCAGTTTGATTTCTATCGCTTCTCAATGTTCTCGCGCTGTAATTATAGCGCGAATATCAGCTTATTATTTCCTGTGGCCACCATCTTTAAAAAAAAATGATCATAAAACACAGCGGGTGAATCAAAAACACAGAGACAAAGTAACATTTCTAATTAATTATAAAACAAACTTTCACGTAAAGTCCAATATTACGTTTTTTACTTACGACTCAATTCGTTCGTAGAATTTTTTGTTACTGTGTTCTTATCCGTTAGTATTTCTACCTGTCTAATTTCAAATACGCTCTAAAATTTCCACGGTATATTTTTAGCTTCTTTGTTTTTCCTTTTTCTTTATATCAGAAAATTATTCCAAGATGTCTTGCATTTGTTGAAATTGCTATAACTGAAATTTGTCTTTTTGGTCTTCAACTCTACTTTACTAGTCTATCTACCACTACCTACTCCACTTCCATCTCTCTCTCTCTCTCCTCTCTCTCCTCTCATCCTCTCTCTCTCTCTCTTCTCTCTCTCTCTCTCTCTCTCTCTAATGTCACATCCTCTTATCTCTTATCCCTCTCTGAAATCGAAAACCCGAACCTATGAAGTTATCCCCCCTCTCTCTCTCTCTCTCGTGTCTCTTCCCTTTCTCTCCCTCTCTCTCTCTCTGTCTCTCTTTTCCCTCTCTTTTATCTTCAAGAACCAAAGCTATCATAAATTATCATTTCTCTCTTTTCTATCTCTCCTCTCTCTCTCATCGCTCTTCTCTCTCTCTCTCGTCATTCTCTCTCTTTTATTCAAAAACCAAAGTTATATAAATTATCCATTTCTCCTCTCTCTCTCTCATCTCCTCCTCCTTCTCTCTCCTCTCTCTTCCTCTCTTCTTTATCTCAAAAACCAAAAGCTATAAATTATCATTTCTCTCTCTTTTCTCTATCTCTCTCTCTCTCTCTCTCTCCTCTCTTCACTCTCATTTCTCTCTATTTTATCTCAAAAAACCAAAAGCTAATAAATATATCATTTTCTACTCTCTCTCTCTCTCTCTCTCATCTCCTCTCTCTCTCTCTTCTCACTCTCATTCTTCTTCTATTTGTTATCTCAAAAACCAAAGCTATAAAATTATCATTTCTAACTCTCTCTCTCTCTCCTTTCTTCTCTCTCTCATCTCTCTCTCTCTCTCTCTCTCTCCCACTCTCTCTCTCTCTTTTATCTCAAAAAAAAAGCTATAAAATTTCATTTCTCTCTTCTCTCTCTCCTCTCCTCCCCTATTCCTCCTCTTCTTCTCTCTCTCCTCTCTCCTCTCTCTCCTCTCTCTCCTTCCCCCTTCCTCTCTCCTCTCCCTCTCTCACTCTCATTCTTCTAATTTTTTTATCATCTCAAAAACCAAAGCATATAAAATTATCAATTTCTCTCTCTTTTTCTATCTCTCCTCTGTCTCTCTCTCTGACTCTTCATCTCTCACTCTCTTCCATCTATTTTATCTCAAAAAACAACACAAAGTAAAAATTATATTTCTCTCCTCTCCCTCTCCTCTCTCTCTCTCTCTCTCTCTTCTCTCTTTCTCTCTCTCTCTCTCTCTCTCTCTCTTCTCTCTCTCTCTTTGCGTATATGTGTGTGTAACTCAAAAAACTCAAACGATAAAGTTTACCATGTCTCTCTCTCTCTCCTCTCCTCTCTTCGTCTCTCTCCTCCTCTTTCTTTGCGTATATGTGTGTGTGTAACTCGAAAAGCCAAACTAAAGTTTATCATCACTCTCTCTCCTCTCTCTCTCTTGAAAACCACAAAAAATTCAAGTTATCTTCTCTGTATATGTGTGTCACACCGAAACCCAAACTATAAGTTAGTATCCGTCTTTCTTTCTCTCTCTCTCTCCTCTCTCTCTATTATAATATATATTATATATATATAATATATCTTTGAAAACCAAAAAAATCAATAGATCTTCGATGTGTGTGTGTGTGTGTGTGTGTGTGTGTTAGGTGACACGAAAACCAAAACTATAATTTTATGCGGACTTTTTCCGGAACATTATTTGAAGTACAAATAGGTTTTACATTACTGGTATTAACATTTCTATTAATATATTTACTATCAAATGTTTAGAATTTATATAAAAATACTAATATTTAATTTTGTATTCACTTCTAGTCGACTTCTTATTGAGCATAGGTCCACACTACATACACCGCAATAGTGATATTATTACGATTTCAGAAAAGGAAATAACCTCACAGACAGGATGTAACTTCGTCTTAGGAAGTTCAAGAGATTTTCATGAGGTAATTGCTAGTCTTTGTTTCGGATCCCGAGTGTTCCATCTCCTTATTACAGTTTTTCCTACCAAGAGGTTAGATAGCAGTAGACTTGCAACAATGGTAAGACCGTATTAGTTACGGTTCTTGCTGCCTTGTCTGTCAATTCGACGTATTGGAATTACTATACAATATGCATGACTTCAGTTTTTTTAAAATATGTAACACTAAATGTGATTTAATATTTCAATCTTTTTTGTGCATGTGTTTGATTGGTTGTCTGTATGATGCAAATACCCAAGCCAGTAATGAACGGTGTTACAAAGAGAGGAATAGTCCTTAGTTTTATTGAAATAGATTTATTAGAGAGAGATAAATATTAAATGTAAAGTGTCATAAAATCTTTTTCAGGACAGGCCGGTTTAAGCTCAGTCGGTAGAAGCGTTTCGGCTAGAAGCCACAAGGTCCTGGTTCGATACGTCCTTCGCCAACTCAGCGTAATGAGTAGCACAGGGATCTGTGCGGTAAAAGTAAGGAAGCTGGTGGTAGGTGTGGCGCTTCCACCTCAGATGCTAAAATAATCTCGCTTGGTCTAGCGCTAGTTGAAAAGGAGATAGACTCCCTCGCTGACGTGCTGATACCGACTTTAGGCACCGCCCCGTCGACTTCACCTTTACTTATTGTAAAATAATGCAAAGGAAATCCGGTAATTTTTCACCTTCAGTCGTGAAAATTCCTAGCTTAATAAGGCAATTAGAGTAACTTCCCTTGACTTTCACTTTGACTACAGCAGGTAGCTATTTGGAAAGTCTCCGTGCGAAATAAAAAAAAATCTTAGAAATTATTTTCGAAAAGAATACAACTGCACTGCTTTAACAAAAATATCATAAAATGTGTTCTTAATAACAATTAAGTTCATTTCAGATAATGCCAGGCACAATTTTTAAAGCTAGGAATTTTAACAACTTAAGGTGAAATTGCCAGAAATCCTTTGTTTCGTCGTGTTGCATAAATCTATGAGGGCAGGATAGATTATTGCCATACACCCAGTTAGGAGAATTCTAAGGGGTGCCGGTTTTTTCAAAATCACTGGATGGAAATTCACTGGACAGTTGAAAACCTCGCAAGTCACGTGATTATGACTTATTATTCAGTTGACAGACAGACTTCGGGTGGAACAGATGTGTCTCCACCCTCGGTTGTGCTCCCTTCACCGATGAGCTAGATACGGGAAAATTAAAACTTGATCAAAGCAATTAAGCCTTGTTGCTTCTTCCTTTCCCTGACTGGGGTAGATTGATTAATCAACAAGGCTTATTGCTTTGATCAAAGTTTTATTTTCCGCCCGTTATCTAGCTATCGTGAGGAGTCACAACCCGAGGTGGGACACATCTGTTTCCAACCGAAGTCTGTCTGTCCTGATAACTATAGTCATAATCACGTGACTTGCGAGTTTTCAACTGTCCCAGTGAATTTCCCATCCCGTGATTTGAAAAAACCGACCCCTTAGAAATTCTTCCTACTGGGTGTTTGCCAATAATCTATCGCTGCTCATATGATTATGCAACACGACGAACAAGTGATTTCTGGGCCATTTCCACCTTCAAGTTGTTTAAAATTCTAGCTTAAAATTGTGCGTGCGCATTATCTGAAATGAACTTTAATTGTTATTAGACACAATTTTATGATATTTTTGTGTTATAAGCATGCCAGTTGTATTCTTTTCGAAAAATTTCTGAAGATTTTTTTTATTTCGCACGCGAGACTTTCAAAATAGCTACCGGCTTAGTTTCAAAGTGAAATCAGGGAAGGTTACTCTAATTTGCTTATTAGCTTAGGAATTTTCACGACTTGACAGGTGAAAATTACCGGATTTCTTTGACATTATTTGACCAATAAGTGAGTGAAGTCGACGGGGCGGCTATAAGTCGGTATCAGCCGTCGCGAGGGAGTCATATTCCTTTTCACTAGCGCTAGAACCAAAGGAGATTATTTAGCATTGAGGTGGAAGCGCCACACCTACCACCAGCTCCTTACTTTACCGGCACAGATCCCTGTGCTACCTCATACGCTGGAGTTGGCGAGGACCGGTATCGAACCAGGAACGCTTGTGGCTTCTAGCCGAACGCTTACGACTGAGCTAAACCGCCCTGTCTGAACAAAGATTTATGACACTTTAACATTAGATATTTATCTCTCTTCTAATAATCATGTTCTAACTGGACTATTCTCTCTTTAACACGTTAATTACTGCCTTGGGTATTTATGCAAATATACAGTACAACCAATCAGCACATCACAAAAAAGATTGAAAATAAATTCACCAGTTGTAGTTAATATGTTTTTAAAAAAACTGAAGATCATGCATATTGTTATAAATTCCAATCAACCGCCGAATGACAGACAAGGCGCAGTAAACGCGTACTAAATACGGTCTTACCTTGTTGCAAGTCTACTGCTATTAACCCTCTTGTAAGGAAAACTGGTATAGGAGAATGGAACACTCGGAGTTCGGAACAAGAGCTAGCAAATCTACCTCATGGAAAATTCTCCTTTGAACGCCTAAGAAAGTTACTCCTGTCTGTGAGGTTAATTCTTTTCTGAAATGTATAAATATCTGATCGGGTGTAAGTGTTGGATAACTTGCTCAAATAAGATCGACTAGAAGTGTAATAACACAAGATTAAATATTAGTATCTTTTATATAAATTCCTAACATGTTGGATAGTAAATATATTAATAAAAAATGTAATACCAAGTAATGTAAAACCCTATTGCACTTCAAATAATGTTCGTGAAAAGTCCGCATAAAATTAATAGTTTTGGTTTTCCGTTGTCAGCACACCACATACACACACACACACACACAACGACACACCACAGAAGATCTATTGATTGATTTTTTGTTTTCAAAAGATATATATATATATATATATATATATTACTATATAATAGAGAGAGAGAGGAGAAGAGAAAGAAAGACGGGGAAAGTACTAACTTTAATAGTTTGGGTTTGTGTGACACACATATACAGAGAAGAATACTTGATTTTTTTGTGTTTTCAAGAGAGGAGAGGGAGAGAGAGTGATATAAACTTTATAGTTTGGCTTCGAGTTACACACACACATATACGCAAAGGAATAGAGAGAGAGAGAGAGAGAGAGAGTATGAGAGAGAGAGACATGGTAACTTTATCGTTGAGTTTTTTTAGTTAGCAACACACATATACCGCAAAGAGGAGAGAGAGAGAAGGGGGGAGGCAGAGAGAAGAAGAGAGAGAAAAGAGAGAGAGAGAGAAGAGAGAGAAGAGAGGAGAGAAATGATAATTTTATAACTTGGGTTTTTGAGATAAAATAGAGAAAATGAGAGTGAGAGAGAGACAGGAGATGAGAGACAGAGAGAGATAGAAAAAGAGAGAAGAAATGATAATTTTATAGCTTTGTTTTTTGAGATAAAATAGGAGAATGGAGAAGTGAAGAGGAGAGAGAGAGAGAGAGAAGAGAAGAGAGAGAGACGAAGAGAAATATAATTTTATAGGCTTGGTTTTTGAGCATAAAAGAAGAGGAATGAGAGTGAGAGAGAGAGAGAGAGAGAGAGGAGAGAGAGAGAAAAGAGAGAGAGAGAGAGAGAATAATTTATAAGCTTTGGGTTTTTGAGATAATAGAGAGAAATGAGAGTAGAGAGAGAGAGAAGAGAGAGAGAGAGAGAGAGAGAGAGAGAGGAGAAATGGATTTTTTAATAGCTTTGGTTTTTTGAGATAAAATAGAGAGATGAGAGTGAGAGAGAGAGAGGAGAGAGAGGAGAGAGATAGAAAAAGAGAGCGAATGATAATTTTTTATAGCTTTGGTTTTGAGATAAAAAGAGAGAGAATGAGAGAGGAGAGAGAGAGAGGAGAGAGAGGAGGAAGAGAGATGAATTTATATCTTTGTTTGAAGAATAATATAAAAGAGAGAGAAATGAGAGAGGAGAGAGAGAGAAGAGGAGAGGGAGAGAGATAGAAAACGAGAGAAATGATTAATTTTTTAATAGCTTTTGGTTTCTTGACGATAAAGAGTAGAAAGAGAGACAGAGAGAGAGAGAGGGAGCAGAAGGGAGGACAGAGAGGAGAGAGAGAGAGGGGGGGATTAACTTCAATAGTTTTCGGTTTTCGATTCAAGAGAGGGATTAGAGAAGAATAGAGAGAGATGGACATAGAGAGAGAAGAGAGAGAGAGAGAGAGAGAGAGGAGAGAGGAGAGAGAGAGGAAGAGGAGAGAGAAGAGAGAGAGAGTAAGTGGATAGTAGTAGGTAGATAGACTGGGGTAAATTAAGTGAAGAACAAAAAGACAAATTCAGTTACTCTCTCTCTCTCTCTCTCTCTCTCTCTCAAAAACCAAAGCTATAAAATTATCATTTCTCTCTCTTCTCTTTCTTTGCGTATATGTGTGTGTGTAACTCGAAAAAACCCAAACTAAAGTTATTATTCTCTCTCTCTCTCTCTCTCTCTCTCTCTCTCTCTCTCTCTCTCTCTCTCTCTCTCTATCTCTCAAAAACCAAAGCTATAAAATTATCATTTCTCTCTCTTTCTCTTTCTTTGCGTATATGTGTGTGTGTAACTCGAAAACCCAAACTTAAAAGTTATCATCTCTCTCTCTCTCTCTCTCTCTCTCTCTCTCTCTCTCTTATCTAAAAAACCAAAGCTTATAAAATTATCATTTCCCTCTCTCTTTCTCTCTCTCCCCCTCTCTCATTCTTTTCGTATATGTTTATATGTGTGTGTGTAACTCGAAAATCCAAACTTTAAAGTTATCATCTCTCTCTCTCTCTCTCTCTCTCTCTATATATATATATATATATATATATATATATATACATATATCTTCAAAACCAAAAAAATCAATTGATCTTCTGCGCGTGTGCGTTTGTGTGTGTGTGTGTGTGTGTGTGACACGAAAACCAAAACTATAATTTTATGCGGACTTTTTCCGGAACATTATTTGAAGTGACAAATAGGTTTTACATTACTGGTATTAAATTTCTATTAATTTATTTACTATCAAATATTTAGAATTTATATAAAAATACTAATATTTAATTTGTGTATTCACTTCTAGTCGACTTCTTATTGAGCATAGGTCCAACTCTACACCGCATCAGTGATATTATTACGATTTCAGTATATATATATATATATATATATATATATATATTAAAAAATGACCTGAAGGTTCCGTTGCTTATCTGATACACAGATGCAAAATATACCGTTTCCCTAATCTCATTTCATTTCCCAGGAATAATTATAGTAGTATGACTGGGGTACTTACTTCTCGCATAAATCCCCAAATGGGTTAAAAGGGGCTCCTTAGCCTTGGTCGGCAACGCATCAAAGTCAAGGAAAAGTCCGACACAAAACATCAAGGAAAGGCTAGGGGAGTAAACCCCGAAAACAAATCAGGAACCAGAGTCCCTAAGGTAGTTTTATAACCCGTCGGTCGTACCGAGCTAAAGGGCTCATAGAATCTCCGAAATTGGCCGTCAAGATCGGATTTTCTGCATCAACCAAGGATTGCAGGGTATCTATATTTGCTGGAAGTCTAGCCGAATGCCCCACGTTGTGCTAAGATCTCAAACGACTAGAAATCTGCTATAGAAACTGATTTCCGAGGTTAATGGCGGCCGATTGGTCACACACAAAAAAGAATAACGACATTTATATTCAAAAATACAAGAATACAATTAATTACTTCTCAAGGTTTGTGGGAGTGATGTGCCCGTAATTAAATACTTCTGGTCTTCTGCAAAGTATTGTGCAAAACAGTTCGTAAGTTTTCAAAATGGTCTTAGCTGAAGTCAGTTACTCTCGGCTCTCAGTATTGCGTTAATCTTGTCAGCTAGCCCGGTTCTCAAGCGATCACAACTTCATCTGCCCGTTTGGCCTCATCTGCCCATTCGGCCTCTTCTGCTTCTCAAGCCAAAAACGTCTGAGTTAAATAATATTTCAATCGGAACAATTTTACTTTCGGCCGGCATGAAGATATTGGGAATTTTTCTGCTCCTCCCACTCAAGCAGGTAACCGCCTCCCTCTTGTTTCAACCAGCCAATCAAATTTACTTCCGCCTCACAATCTGGGTGCCATCTCTTCCGGCCACTTGAATATTTTTTAAATACATTCGACTTTCTTTAATTTCGATTTTCAACAAGATTATCTCCATTCTCAAGTAGTAAGGAAACATAAAAACAATAGATTCTCTTTAATTCCGGTTTCTTCATTTTCCGGTAATCTATAAAACAGGATTTATCTTTTCCGCGCGACTAAAGTCTGATTACATCAAAGACTTGTCTATGAACGCTGCCTCTCGCTTCTGGGAGTTCCGACCTACTTGAGATTTTACTACCGGCCACCATACCCGGTCGAGGTCATTGCCGGATCGCCCATCTGTTTTGAATCTACGGCCGAAGTCGGCCAGCGAATTATATTTCCGTTTTTTCTTTCTTTCTTTCTTTCTTCTAATTTCAAAACCTAAATCAGGTCACAGTTTGATGCTGAAATCCAGTGCTACCATTCAACTCCTGCGACACTACCGTTGCCAAACCGCATTGGTACATTACCTTTCCTTTGGGTCACAGCGGCAGAGTGGAGAGAGGGACAGCTTATCCTCCATATGAACCCGCCCAGGCTATGTAGTTCAACGAAGAAAAAAAATTGACACTACTTCCACCTTCTCTCGTAGACGGAAGGCTTGCAATCATATATATATATTATATTATATATATATAATATAATATGGGTGCAATATTATAAGTAAATAGTGCTCGATATCATTAATTAGAGCATTGATATCTAAGTTGAGGTAGTAGGTACATGGAGTCATCGGCGCCTGGTTACTGACGGTTTATCGCCTATGCGATATTCAGACCAAGTCTTTGTCGGAATATCGCGTAGGCAAGAAACTCTGAGGAAACCATGTATTGTTGACACCATGTCTACGCTACCTTAACACACACACACACACACACACACATATATATATATATATATAATAATATATAATATATATATATATATATATAATATATATATAGGGTGATCCCAAATAAGACACTTTAAAAAAGAATAAGACCTGTTTTTTTGGTCACCCAGTATTTATATAATATATATATATATAATATTATAATATACACACACATATATATATACA
The DNA here is from genome assembly GCA_023376005.1 of Doryteuthis pealeii. Classification (NCBI taxonomy): domain Eukaryota; kingdom Metazoa; phylum Mollusca; class Cephalopoda; order Myopsida; family Loliginidae; genus Doryteuthis; species Doryteuthis pealeii. The sequence goes on from CM042152.1 coordinate 858,601, forward strand.
CACATATATATATACATATATATATACATATATATAATACATAAATATATATATACATAAATAATATACATATATATATATATACATAAATATATATATATATATATATATATAAATATATATATAGGGGGTGCACAGTGCTATATATACATAGACACACACACACACACATAATATATATATATATATATATATATATATATATATATATACAGGGTGACCTTAAAAACAGGCCTGACTTTTAAAAACGTCTGTTTTTTTGGATCACCCTGTGTATATATATATATATATATATATATATATATATATATTTTACAGAGTTTTCACAGATCAATGTTCATTATAAACAGCGACCCAGGTTTCATGCTAAGGGGCAATCATCAGGCCGTTGAGCAAGATCCCGTCGGTTAGTTCCGCGGACGCTATTGTAGTTTGGATTTACTAAAAATAAATTTTTTCAAAATTTGCATTTTTTTGTAATAATGCCAACGAAGTTTCTAAAACAGTTAAAACAAATGTCGGTAAAAAATTTCTAGACTTAATAGATAAACACTTCCCACCCCAAAATAGATATAATAAAATATTTAATAGAAATACTGTAAAAACTAGCTACTCATGTGGACTCTCAATGAAATCAGTAATTACATCAAAATCTAAACTCAAACCCTACATGTACATGTAGAATTAAAAAAGATTGCCCCCTAAATCAGAAATGTAACATTAGATCAGTAGTATATGAAGCTAAAGTAACAACTACAGTTGCGAATCAACCTATAAGTACAGATAGATATGTTGGGATGACCCAGGGTGACTTCAAGCAAAGATACTACTCGCATATGGAATCTTTCAGAAAGAAAGATAAAAAAGAAACAACTTCCCTTGCAACAAAAATATGGGAACTAAAAGAAAAAGATATGCCTAAAAAATAGAGTGGAGAATTTTGGATCATCCCAAATGTTACACGAACGGCTCTAAGTACTGCAATCTATGTGTTACGGAAAAATTTTAGGATATTAAAAAATTTAATTTCCTTAATAATAATAATAATAATAATAATAGAAGTTTAAATAAAAAATCGAAAATCTTCAAACAATGTCCCCATAAAAGAAAAAAATTCTCCTAAATGCATGGAGGGGAGATACTCAACATCCACCCTGAAAATCAATTCCACAATTGTTTACAAAAAAATCTGATATTTCAACAATAAAAAAATGGATTTTCGACAGAGGAATAACACCATCCACCTATTTATTATGTTGGAAAAAATTTAAAAGACTCTACCATATATATACAAATGGTTTTTTGAAGACATATACATCCTTTATCAAACGGAATTAATTTAAAAATAAAAAATAAACATTTTTTTTCAAAATAAAGAATTTTCTATTTTTAACGAATAAAGGGAGGTAACTTCGTTGGCATTATTACAAAAAAATGCAAATTTTGAAAAAAATTATTTTTAGTAAATCCGAACTACAATAGCGTCCGCGGAACTAACCGACGTTATTTGCGGTCCAAAATGTGACATTGAGTAAAGATCTTCAACAAACACCATGGGATCTTGCTCAACGGCCTGATGATTGCCCCTTAGCATGAAACCTGGGTCGCTGTTTATAATGAACATTGATCTGTGAAAACTCTGTAAAATAACTAAATATTAGCTCTCAATTTGTGATTGAGCACTGTATTTTCTTTGTTTCATCACAAAAAAAAAAATTGTTTTTTCATATACCTATATATATATTATATATATATATATATATGTGTGTGTGTGTGTGTGTGTGTGTATAGCTCTGTGCACCCCTCCACACACACACACACACACACATATATAATATATATTATATATATATTAACCAAACAAACAGGCATTATTCTTTTTTAAAGTCACTTTTTTGGGATCACCCTGTATATATATATCACACACACACGAACGCACACACATGTATATATACATACAGGGTGACCTTAAAAACAGCCCTGACTTTTAAAAAACGTCTGTTTTTTTTTGATCACCCATATATACATATATATATATATATATATATATATATATATATTATATAATATGATGTGAGGATGGTCTAATAAGTGGGTCATTCTGGGAAGGATGGTCTTTTTCCTACTGTCGGCTTATTTATGTGCTTTATATTATATTCATGTCGACTTCCCTCGCATTAAATCTCTTGTCTAAGCTGTTTATGATACATTGCCAAGTAACGAGTTCACTGTAATACTTACTTAGCTGTTGTAATAAATCACTCAGTGATGAACGATACTTAGCGTCACGACTAGGCGCTCGGAGCGATAGCAGATGTGGTAAAGTAAGAGAAACGAATATTAACTAGATAGATATATGAAATTTCAAACACCAAACATTTTACTCTGACGAAGGCCGTTATTCTTTGTATACTTAAAAAAAGTTTTCTATTATTATTATTATTATTATTATTATTATTATTATTATTATTATTATTACTAGCAAATATATGCACCCTCCGGGTGCAAGTATTCAAGTTTTAATGAAATAAAATATCATGTTAACTTAGAAAGGGTAATGGAACTAAATAAGATGCCAATAAAAAGATTTGAAACAGAGATGGAACAATTAAAACTTGCTTTTTCTTCCCTCCCGTCTTTCATTGCTAAATTTTCATAATTTAACTATTTAGTTAAATTAGGATAAAGAGTAAAGAATAGAAATAGTAATAAAGTAAAGAATAGAATTACTGTTAATATTGTTAATGGATTTATTGGAGAGATTTTTGCTCATATTCATTAAGATAAAACCAAACAATTAGAAATCAATAATACTGAGCACATATTTATTAAAATCAAATTTTTAATATCAATTTGCAAATTAGAATTCCCCTTCACACTGCAAACCAACTATATATTTTGTAATTATAATACAATCGCATGTTAATAATATGTAGATATGGTCAACCGTATTAATAATGTAAAACTATTATTATTAATAATTGATGTTTGAATAAAAATAAAATCATGGAGAATGTGATGTAAATAACTATGTGAATTGTGACTCGATTAGTAATATAATTTCGGTTACAGACAGAAAAACACACAATCTCCATTATAATAAGAATTTGTTTTATATTTAAAATAATAATAAATAGAATACATGTGTACATTAACAAACGCCTGGCAGAAACACGTGTTAGTAAAATAAAATCTGTTTTATCCATTCAGCATTTCCTTTCGTTTGTTTATTTTTTTTCCTTTCAACATACCGTCGGATTCGCTTCGAATTTCAACTCATATATGTGAAATTCCTTAAACCAGGAAAAACATATCGCTCAAAAACAAACACAAAGCCGAACTGGCTTTTGTCTTGTCAAAAACTGGCATTCCGACGCGGACAATGAACCTAACCCTAACCCTAACCCTAACCCTTTTTGTCGAGACGTGTGTATTTTACCGTTTCTGACTTATATTAATTTTTCTTTTACCCCCCCTCTCTCTCTCTCTCTCTCTCTCTTCTCTCCACCGGCCTGTTTATTTCAGGTAGAAGCCGTGAGATCTTAGATGTTAGTTATTAGAATGTATGAGGGCGTCAGTGCATGAACTACAATTGAGACATATGCTTGAATAAACTAGACTTAAACATGGGCGTAGCGTCATTTCATTTTATTTAACTCGTACCCCACTTGTACGGGTTAGGCATAAGGCCCTATTAACGTGGGACCACCCACAAACCGAGGCTCATGGGTGGCGGGTGAAAAATTGCGTCGATCCCGTCGGCATTCACCCTCAAGGGAGGTGCCTCAGGCGCTGGACAATAAACCCAGCCCCGCCCCTTTAAATCGATGGGGATGACCGCCTGGGATCGGTGCCGTTAATTATAGCAATCTCCACCTGAGGGGCAGGTTTGCATATCGACCCACGATGTTGATGAGCAAAGTAACAAAGTAAGAGCGTAATCCCAAACTTAAGGGCTCTAAAATATTTAGAACTAACAGAAAAGTTTATTGTTTTTTTTGTTTTTTGTTTTGTTTTGTTTTACGGCATATCAACCTCAGGGGTCATTTAATGCCGATAAAGTTTTGAAATAAATCAATTCTTAATGGATAATACAATTTTTTTATAAATACATTTTTCTATTTAACCCATAGATGGGAACCTAACAGGTACTACCACTCCGGGTCAGAGTGGACCGGGAGCAATGGTGATTAAGGGTGCTCCACATTCCGCAAACCTCCAAAACTGGGAACCTCACCATCAGATAGAGTTTAACGTCATTCCAGGACATGTAGACCCGCAGCCACCGCCTTCTAGCATCCATATGATAAAAAGGGTTGGGCTTGCCATAAGGGCAATAGGGTTGGGAAAATCATATAGGTTAAGGGCTTGATGTGACCAGCCGATTGATCGGAGGGGGCCTCTCCGACGCCCGTCTAGCCCAAGATAGAGCCAAAGTGGAGTATTGCATGTCATGGACTGCTCATCCACCTGGGCTCTATCCTTAAGCATCACGGTCGCCACCACGGCCAAACAGGTGGCCCCATTGGGGGGTCTTACCCCTCTGCAGAGGTGCAGTCGGGCATTCTAACGCCCAGCCAACAGGGCGGAAAAAGTTTATTGTTTATTGTCACAGAAGTTTAAATCATATTAATGCTTGCCTACAAATATATATATATTCAACTGGGTGGGAATGTGGGTCAGTTTAGGTATTAGACATGTCTGCCAAGGGAAGGGGGGCTCTGTGGGCTATAGGTTTTATGTAGGATTAAGCTTTTCGTATGTTTTTGCTGGTTATTTCTTTAAAACCCCATTATATGTGGTTCTCCCTTCTTATGAATTTTCAGGCTGAAAAGGAATTAAGGAAGAGAAAAGAAGAGACAAAGACAAAAGTTACTTTTAGGTTTCAGACTTTATTTCTAAGTTCATGACTATTTTGCGGAGAGAAAATTTCTTCATGAGCCAGTCAGTAGCATCTATTCTTAGTCTAAATCTGCGTTCGAATGGCCGAGTGTTCTTTTTGGTGCCATGAAGGCACCTTATCTCTGCACATGTCCAGAGGGTTCCATAAATATTTTATTTTTCTGTTGTATTGTCCTCGGCCGGAAAACGAAGCTTCCAGTAAAAAGACAAAGAGAAATATAAAAACATACATGAAAAAGGGAAAACGAAAGCGAGGCTTTCCGGTCAAGGAAGCAGGGAGAAGATAAAACAAACGTCCGTTATGAGATCAAAAGTTAAAGATGCGTAGGCGTGTCGTCAATACAAAAGCCAGAGGGTCGGGCCGACAGCAGTCAGACCAGAGAGAGTCAGTCGTGAGTCAGTCAGACAGGAGATAGTGGACAGCGAACAGTCGCAGCCAAGGGAGGTGAGACGCCACCAGCCACCCCTTTACCTCACCATCCCAGCAGTAGTAGTAGTCATCGTCAACTCTTGGACACTCATTTTAAGCTCTGCGCCTTCACCACCTACACACCGAAGAAAATAAAGAAGGGTCCTCTCTTTGTACATACGTATCTGTTGTTTATTGACGTCGGTAGTCGGTAATAGCTGACTACTATATAAATCGTCTAGGGTTAGTGACGATACCCGCTACGTATGCAGATACACGAAGTAGGGCCGTGAATTTGAAGCCCTATATAACATATATAATTTGATGCCAGTATGTAACATTTCTACATAATCCCAATTTCAATCTATGGATTTTTGGATGCGCTGTGACCCTTTTTGTATTCCCATGTCATAACAGTAACACCACCATATCGTTGAGTAAGTCTTGAGCGTTGCATACTCTCTACAACACTGGCGGTCGTTTTTACATCCATATAAATATTATTTCTTTTTTTCCTAGAAGATCAATAAATAAATAAATAATTTATCAGTCAATCAGAGTGGTTCCCATTTTTTATGTTGGAGTTATAGGAAATAACCTTTACAGTTATTTAGAATTAAGTATTCATATCTAATAATTTCTTACGCAGATTTATTTCATCTATATTATAGGACTCAAACAGATAATGCTACATTGGGTCAGAGATGACCTAGGAGTAATAGCCCCGGATTGGTAGTCAACACTCCGAAGATCTTCCTAACCGGAGCCTCACCATCAGAGAACGTTCAGATAAAGAACAGTCCTTTTAAAGGGTTAGGTGAATTATCCATGAGTTATATAGGGAAGGCAAGTCCAATATAAACAGTTTATAAATCATAAGGGAATCTAATCTCACTGATAAGTTAAAACGACAATTCTTCCTAGCCGTAGTCGTATCAGTGCTAATGTGCGGCTGTATCATGTGTACCGTAAGGAAGCGCCTAGAAACTAAGGTAGATGGGATTTGTTTGTGTTTGTTATTCATCTTATTTAAAACGATTGTGAACTACCTTAATATATGGGTTCTAATGCCTTGAATTTACTGATGGTGAAAAAAGTGCTAAATTCGGAGTTTTAGGTGACTTTTGAGGCCCGATAATTCCCCTGAGAGTGGGCAAAAATGGCCAATTTCGTGTACTAATAAAGTGCCAAACTAATATGATTTTCTGATAGAGTTCGATGAGGAGTATCACATAGTAAAAGATGGTTGAGTTCACTTGAGAATTGGGGGAGATATGGGGCTTCAAAGGTGCCCCCAAAATGCCATTTTTTCAGCCATTATAAGTCTACGTATTTTGATGAAAATGTTCGTTATCGATTTTATTGTTTTTTTCTCATGGATTTAATGCTTGAATTTACTGATGGTGAAAAAAGTGCTCAATTCGGAGTTTAAGGTGACTTTTGAGGCCCGATAATTCCCCTGAGAGTGGGCAAAAATAGCCAATTTCGTGTACTAATAAAGTGCCAAACTAATATGATTTTCTGATAGAGTTCGATGAGGAGTATCACATAGTAAAAGATGGTTGAGTTCACTTGGGAATTGGGGGAGATATGGGGCTTCAAATGTGCCCCCAAAATGCCATTTTACAGCCATTATAAGTCTACGTATTTTGATGAAAATGTTCGTTATCGATTTTATTGTTTTTTTCTCATGGATTCTAATGCCTTGAATTTACTGATGGTGAAAAAAGTGCTCAATTCGGAGTTTTAGGTGACTTTTGAGGCCTGATAATCCTCCTGAGAGTGGGCAAAAATGGCCAATTTCGTGTACAAATAAAGTACCAAACTAATATGATTTTCTGATAGAGTTCGATGAGGAGTATCACATAGTAAAAGATGGTTGAGTTCGCTTGAGAATTGGAAGAGATTAATATATTGATTCTCCAAACATTGATATTGCAACTAATTATGAAGTCTTTACATGTTTCAAATGATTGTAGAACTACATCAATGGATTGATTCTTAAAACATCGATATTGCTGCGCTAGTATGATTGTGGATAGTATGATTGTGGTTATATATTTTTCTTGTGTATATAACTGAAGGGGACAATTGTTAAACTGACTTCGGCATAAAATAACTCAAGAAGGGTTGACATGCCCTGAAACGGAACAAGCAACCAAATATATTTGATGATGTCCATTATTCATCTAATTCCGATATGTCAAATTTTGTGTTATGAAAATAAAATAATAAAAATCAATATCCAAGAAAAGAATTATGATAAAAGGATTGTCCATTTATTTTAAAAAGGAAAATGTTTGGGGTATTGTTAAGTCGATAATGATGAGCCAATGACTATCCATCTTTAGATTTCTCACCGGAAGCTTTTAGGGGAAGAGAGAGAGGAGAGAGAGAGAGAGAGAGAGAGAGGGGGAGAGAAGGGGGGAGGGAGAATAAAATAATAAAGAATGAAAAGAGAAATAAAAAAGTGATAATAGATAAAAGAAAGAAACAAAGAAAGATAAACACAGACTATTAAAAAGAAAGAAAGAAAGAGAGAGAGAGAGAGAGAGAGAGAGAGAGAGAGAGAGAGAGAGAAGAGAAGAAGAAGAAGAAGAAGAAGAAGAAGAAGAAGAAGAATAACAAAGAAAGAAAAGAAATACAAAGAAATAATAGTAAAAAGAAAGAAAGAAACGAAGAAATAATTTTAGAAAGACAATCAAAGACTCAAATAAAGAGAAAAGGGAGAGACTATTAAAAAGTGAGAAAGAAAGAAGGAAAGAGAGAGAGAGAGAGAGAGAGAGAGAGAGAGAGAGAGAGAGAGAGAGAGAGCGAGAGAGAGAGAGAGGGGGGGGAGAAGAAAATAAGAAAAAAAAGAAAAGAAGAAAATACAAAGAAATAATAGATAAAAGAAAGAAAGAAACGAAGAAATACTTTAGAAAGACAATCAGACACTCAATAAAGAGAAAAATGAGAGACTATTAAAAAAAAAAGAAAGAAAGAAAAAAGATTGAAAGAAATGCTACCATATATTATGCAACATAAGAAAAATTAGGAGAAAAGAAAGAACGAAAGAAGAAACAAAGAAGAGAGAGAAAAATGAGGGGAGGGAGAAAGAAAATAACAAAGGAAGAACGAAATAGAAAGAAAGAATAGACAAAAGAAAGAAAAAAATACTTCTAGAAAGAGAAACACTCAAACAAAGAGAAAAATGAGAAACTATTAACAAGGAAAGAAAAAAAGTAAAACAGAGAAAAAGAAAGAAAGAAAGAAAGAAAGAAGGAAAGAATGAAAGAAAAAGGAATGAAGGTCACGTTAATAGAAAACAAAATTAGGAGAAAAGAAAGAGCGAAGAAAGGAAGAAGTGAGTGAGTAAGTGAGAGAGAGAGAGAGAGAGAGAGAGAGAGAGAGAGAGAGAGAGAGGAGAGAGAGTGAGAGAGAGAGAGACAGACAGACAAACAGACAGACAGACAGACAGAGACAAGAAAAGAAAATAACAAAAAAGAAACCAAAATAAATAATAGATAAAAGAAAGAAAGAAAGAAAGAGGAATAAAGATCACGTTAAGATGAAATAAGATTAGGAGGAAAGAAAGAGAGAGAGAGAGAGAGAGAGAGGGAAGAGAGAGAGAGAGAGAGAGAAACGAAATAAGAATTGGAATCATGAGGAGGAAAAGGAGAAGAAAGAAAATAAAAAAAATGAAAAAGGAGAAATAAAAAGAAAATAGAATAATTTTAAAAAGACTCAAAGTTTTTTTTTTTAATCAGACCATTAAAGAATGAAAAGAAAGACAAATGAATGATTGAAAATAAATAAATAAAACAAAAAGAAAAAAAAGAATATTCTAATTGAACCATTTTCAAGATTGATCCGGTATCTTTTCTAAAATTTCGCTCAATATTTTGAGTAGTTTGAAACCCGATCGTTAAAAAATCGATTTCATTTTAAGGAAATAATGATTAACTAAAACTCGTACAAACCGGGGATGTTCAAGATGTGCAAACAGGCATTAATCGACTGGAATTAAAACATTCTGAAAACTATAAATACAAAACATCAAAGACATGCAATACTTATTTAAACAGTCAGAACAGCCTTCATATTAAGTGCATCCTAATATGACATTACAAAGATGACTGACGCTACAAAAAGACATACATAGATTGATTGATTGATTTTAATGGCAAATCAACTCAGTTCATTTTATGCTCATAGGTTAATGTTATAGGTGATACACCCTATAAGACTAATGGAATGCGCCGACGGGTTACTATAAGTAACAGGGATAATTGTGGCTTGGCAGTAAGCCAATGCGAGTAAACCAATAACTCTATTTGTCGGACGTAATTCCCACTTCTCTGTATTGTATTTGTCTACTTTCTGTTAATACATTTTCCTACATTTGTTACCCGTCGTTTTGTTCTTATTTGACCCCTTAAAACCTCACAACAGTTAAAGAACGACATTCATTATACACTTATATTTAGAGTTCCTATAGGGTATGAAGGCGGGTGTCATAATGATTAGATTCGTAAGAAATGGACACGTCAACCCGAGTTCAATTCCTAGACGAAGCTGTTTGCATTTCACATAGCACTAATATCCTTGGGAAAAGTATGAATCCGTATATTCTCCCTCCAGCTATGGGTAAATGTTACATACCCACATGTTGTGGTATATACACAAGTGTACTTTTACTAGAGAGGGGAGTAGATAGACAGGTTATCAGAGAGATGAGATGCATAATTGCATTATTATTTATTTATTTCTTCTTCTCTGGCCATCTGTGTTCGTCCAGTCGCCACGTTGAATTCTATCACTTCTTCTTGACTCATTTTCTTTCTTATAACTTTTGTTGGCCGATCTTCTAACTAATATATTCATCAACCAACAACTCCATACTGTTCTTTTAAAAACCTTTTTATTTACTTAACTAAGTTTCCTTACTATCTAACACAGCGTTCGTGCAGGTGATGAGTCCAGCTAAGCAAGAACATCCTTCTTGCCTGACGTCCTAGCTGGTACTGACGAGCTACCAGCCCCCATCTGATTTCACGTGATTCGCGGGTTTTCCGCCAGTGGGTTCAAGAGGTCACCAACGGTTTGTATCTTTCCATTTTCGCGACACGGTGTTGTCAATAATGTATGTTACCATAGATTATGCAACATAAATAGTAGAGCAGACTATGCTGTTTTTAATCTTGAACAGTCGAGAAGAAGGACAAACTATGAATTTGAAAAAACCTGAGTGAGTAGTTAATAGGGTTTGTGGCATTTCTTGTGTAGCAATTATTTCCTATCGACTGTGCCAAAAAGTGCGGATGGTCCAACACAAGACTTCACCACTTTAAACAAAACCACAATGTGGGTTGTTCATTGGGTGAAACCTCATGTGTCAAAATCGACGAGAGGGGCCATTATATATATAATATAAAGAAAGAAAGAAAGAATGAAGGAAAGGAACGAAGAAAGAAAGAAAAAAGAAAAAGAAAGAAAGAAAAGAAAGTGATGAACTGAATAAATAGATAAATAAATAAATGAATATGAATGAAAGAAGAAAGAAAGAAAAAGAAAGAAAGAAAAAGAAAGAAAGAAGAAAGAAAGAAAGAAAGAAAGAATAGGTAACAGAAGGAAAATAAGAAGAAAGAAAAAGAAATAAATAATGAATAATGAATGAAGAAGAAGAAAGAAAGAAAGAAAAAAAGAAAAAAGAAAGAAAGAAAGAAAGAGAAAGAAAGAATAGGTAACAGAATGAAAATAAGAAGAAAAGAAAAAGAGAAAGACAAACAGAAATAAACAAAGAAAGAAAAGAAAGGAGAAAAGGACTGAGAGAAAGAAATGAAGAAAAAGAAAAGAAAAAAAGAAATTACACGTAAATGGAGAAAATGAATGAATAAATGATAATAAGGGAAAGGATAAAGAACGATTTAATGAAAGAATAACATTTCGAAAAATACGAAACGTAAAAAACAGGTTATAATGAAAAAGAAATGAAGAAAAAGAAGAAGAAAGAAAGAAAAGACTAACGAACTATATATATATATATATATATATATATATATATATATAAATGGTGATTGCCACTTCTTCACAGAATAAGGCCATTTCTACAAAAGTAAGTTCGGATGTGAGCACGTCGGGTGTCCCCTGATTCAAGTCTGTTTCTTTCCTGTCACACATGAACCCATTTCTAGGTTTCCACTCGCATGCGACCGTATGTGACCGAGAAGCCCAACCCTCGACAGGCAAGCCCTGCCACATAGGTCAAACATGTGGTCAGTCCCAGGTGTAGGAGATGTTTCCATGCCGTCCATCATGTGCCGCTTACGCAGAGGCCGCTTTAGGATGGGGTGCTCGAGCTGCCTTACCTCAATTCCATACAACTACCATTAGCCTGCTTATACAAAAGAATGTGTACCCGGACCCCACCTCTGTCAATTGGTCCTTCTCGCTGAAGCGGACTTCCGCAAGGTTCAAGATGTCTGCCCCATATCGGCTCCAGTTCATTGTCCAGGGGCCCGGGAGATGTCCGATAATTTCAGGTGGCTATTGTTAGCCTAGGTTTGTTGTAATGTTTTCTTGTTTTCATGTTTTCATTCTGTTAATGTGAACAGCCACCAGCCACCAGCCAGCTTGATATTTGCTCCTCCTCAGATATATGGGTGGGCAGTCCTACCCAGGGGCTACTCAGTCACTCACATCCTCGCCACGCATGTAGAAATATCTGCACATGTTGACATGTTGTGCGCTTGTGCGACACGCTCAACATTTTCTCCTTCCCCGAAGAATGGAATCAGTAACAAGCCGAGGCAAGATGACTGAAAGTATTTGGGGAGCGCAGGTGGGTGATCTGTCGAGATCTACGGGTCAACCACACCGAGAAATATGTATATATATATATATATATATATATATATATATCCTATTATAATGGAGATTGTGGGTTTTTCTGTCTGTAACCGAAACTATATTACTACTCTAGTCACAATTCCCTTAATTATTTACGTCAAATTCTCCATGATTTCATTCTTTTAAACCTTCAGTTATTAATAAAAAATGATTTACATTATCAATACAGTTGACCATATCTACGTACTAATAACATGCAATTGTATTTATATATACAACAAAATAGCGGTTTACAGTTTGAACGAGAAGGCTAATTTGCATATTGATTTTTAAAATTTTATTTTAATAAATATGTGCTTGGTATTATTGATTTCTAATTGTTTGGTTTTATCTTAAGAAATATAAACAAAAATCTCGTGGATAAATCTTAAAAGAAATTTATTTACAAGAAGAAATAACTGTAATATTATCCTTTACTTCCTATTTTAACTAAATAGTTAAATTAGGAAAATTTACCAATGAAAGAGGGGAGTAATGGGAAATGATGGAATAGTTAGTTTCAAACTTGTTCTATTTTTCGATTATACCCCCTCTGTTTCAAATCATTTTATCTGCATTCTTATTTAGTTTCATTAGCCTTTCTAATTTAAATATATTCTATTACATTAAAACTTAAATACTTGCACCCGGAGGGTGCATATATTTGCTAGTATATATAATTTTCTATGCAGTTGTTTCTTAAGAAGTTTTTACATACGGGTATATGATATCGAATATTCGTATCAAATTAAAATAGTGCGCACACAGTTGATAATACAAATTGCTATCTACTAAATATCATTTAAGGGTAAAATGTACAAAAAGGTTTTTAGTCTGATAGATGATTAGACTAAGACGTCTAACACAATTACGTAAAAGGTTGCATCATCTGAAAGAAGACAGAAAACAGTTTTATTTTGATTGATCACCAAAAAAGATTTTAAAGAAATATTTTCTTAAAACTTGATCATATATTTTCTCTCTCTTATTGAGAATATATATTCTAAATACTAGCAAATATATGCACCCTCCGGGTGCAAGTATTTAAATTTTAATGTAATAAAATATTGTATTAAATTAGAAAGGCTAATGAAATTAAATGGGAAATGCAGATAAAAAAAGATTTGAAACAGAGGGAGTATAATCAAAAGATAGAACAACTGAAACTTACTCTTCCATCACTCTCGTCTTTCATTGTTATTTTTTCTAATTTAAGTATTTACTTAAAAGAGTAAGTAAAGAATAAAATTAGTTATTTTTCTTGTTAATGGATTTCATTTAAGATTCATTGAAGAGATTTTTGCTTATATTCATTAAAATAAAACCAAACAGTTAGAAATCAATAATACTAAGCACATATTTATTAAAATCACATTTTTATATCAATATGCAAATTAGCCTTTCGTTCACACTGTAAACCGCTATTTTGTTATATATATAAATATTAATTGCATGTTGTTAGTATGTAGATATGCTTAACAGTATTCATAATGTAAAACAATTTATTAATAATTGAGGTTTAGATAAAAAATAAAATCATTGAGAATGCGATGTCAATAACTAAGGGAATTGTAACTTGAGTAGTAATATAGTTTCGGTTGCAGACAGAAAACAGACAATCTCCATTATAATAAGATATATATATATATATATATATATATATATTATGTTGTTTTTAAGTTGGGCGTTATTACGATGCATCTAAAAATAAATGAATGAACTCGATGGTTATGAGTATCGGATTCACTTATTTTTTTATTATTTGTTATCATAAATGTTCATGTTCGTTTGATACCCTTTTTCAAATGAATGTGGTTCTTTCAACGGATCTTTTGTCTTTGTTGTTATTGAGTATAAAATATTTATAATAACGGAGTATTCATATATATATATATATATATATATATATATATATACATTTTAATCTATTATAGATGAATTTATTTCATGATTATGAAATAAGACTTAAACAGCCAAAGGTAGCCGAAATAAATTTATTTCTGATAAATTAAGGTTTTTATATGTTTATTTATAATATACTCCCTATATGTAAATATATGCACATACACTGATATCTATATGTTTATTCGTTTAAATTCTGAATTTTGACTGAATCCCATTAAGAAAACACGATGCCATTCACCCCTCTCTCTCCCCCTCTCTCTCTAGTTTTAGTTAATAATTAATGAATTTAGGCGGGCATATATGTTCAAATGTAAGGCTAAACAAATCGAGACAATGTCAATCCCTAAATGTACATTTACCTATTAGGTCTCATCAGCAAGGTTATAGACCTAATAGGTCGAAATGTACATTCAGGGATTGACATTTTCTTGATTTGTTTAGCCTTACATTTGAACATATATGCCCACCTAAATTTTTATATGAAGCGTTTTCACGCGATGGGAAATATAAAGCTAAAAATTGTTAAGTTAAAAAAAAAAGCAATTTTTAGCTTTATATTTCCCATCGCGTGAAAACGCTTCATATAAACGCTAAAAAAATTACTGGTTTTTAAAATCTCAACCATTTCACGACTGGTTTTTAAGATCTCAACCATTGTTCAATTGTTCATCTGATGATTCGATTACCATGAAACTTCAAGTTATGAGTGTAAAACCATAATATTATCATTGATTTATATATATATATATATATATATATATATATATAAATAAATTCTCTTCGAACATTTCAAAAAATTCTCCGTTTTTTTTCGAAACTTCAAGTTATGAGTGTAAAACCATAATATTATCATTGATTATATATATATATATATAAATATATATATATATATATATATATATAATATATATAATTCTCTTCGAACATTTCAAAAAATTCTCCGAATTTTTTCATTCAAAATAAAATTTCACTCTGATGAAGGTCGAATCTTCTCTATGTACGGAATATTTTCACACAGATGAACTGACCGAACACATGTGTAAGTGATATTGATTAAATTCATCTTTTATTATCCATTCTATTCGTTCTTTTCTTATTCATTCTTCCTCATATATATATTATATATATATATATATATATATATATATATATATATATATATATATTTGGAATAAAAGGCCTTAAATACCATGGGTATCGTGGTTATGGACCATTTCCACTCGCGAGTATTCTCACGAGCTTCTTCAGACCACTGATATATTTATTTTAGACAGGCACATGGCCAAACTCATTTTTATTCATACATTTCACCTCCCTCATTCCGGGGTGGTCATATTGCATTATTTCTTTTCAAGTGTCTTTTTTATTGGTGGAAATTCTTTTTTTTCCTTCATCCTTTGCCTGGTTGGCGGTGTTTTTTTTAAGTGTCTGCCTAGTCTCTTTGGTAAATTCCTAAGTTTATTTTCACTGACCAACAGGATTTTAATTTATGGTCTAGATGCCGTAGAGAATTAGGACCCACCTAGAATCACCTTGTACCAAGAAACTTGGTACCGCACCAAAGTATATATATATATATATATAATATATATATATATATGGTGACCAAAAAAAAGCCAAAACAGGCATGACTTTAAAAAAAAGTCTGTTTTTTTATCACCCTGTATAAGATAACAATTAGATTAAGAAAATACCACGACAATTCCCTAAATTAATCAAAGCTGAGTTGAACACGACACACTTTATAGGATCTAGGAATTATCAAGAAGAAGATTTCAAGAGAATATCAGATTAGCAAGCTAATGCATCTGAGTAAATTATTTAGGGAATTCCAATTTGTAAAATAGCATTATACTGCATACATATACTCACCCATCCTCCATCTTTTTCTCCTCGCCGCTTCTCTCAAACTCACATTCACTTATATATACACGCAATTATATATATAAGGAGTGTCAAAAAGGAGATTTTTTGTACTTTTTGATACACCTTGTATTCTGAAAAATTAACGTTCCGTTTATTCTTCATTTCTATCTGGTAAATACAGCTTTAAAATCTGTACTTTTTGACACACTTTGTATTCTGAAAAAAAAAATAACGTTACATTTATTGTTCCTTCCTATCTTGGTAAATACAGCTTCAATTTCGTTATATTTTGACCCTCCTTGTACACGCACACACACACACACACACAACACACACATATATATATATATATATATATATATATGCACAGAACTATATATATATATATATATATATATATATATAAAGTAAAGTAAGTAAAGTCGTCGGGGCAGCCTAATGTCGGTATCAGCTAATCAGCGAGGGAGTCTATCCCCTTTTCACTCGCGCTAGACCAAGGAGATTATCGTCTGAGGTGGAGCGCCACACCTACCATCAGCTCCTTACTTTACCGCGCAAATCCCTGTGCAACTCATACGCTGAGTCGGTGAGGACCGGTATCGAACTAGGAACCTAGTGGTTTGTAGGTGCACAGAGCTATATATATATATATATATATATATATATATATATATATATGTGTGTGTGTGTGTGTGTGTGTGTGTGTGCACAGAGCTATATATATATAAATATATATATATATATATATATGATGCCATTTTATTTAGGACAGGTATAATTATCAGCACAGGACCATGTATCATACATCAAAATAAAGCTGGTCTTCTGTGGATCACATCTCTGCTTCTCTACATAGGTCTGTCAAAAAGTAATACCATTTTATTTAGGATAGGTATAATTAGCAACACAGGAATATGTATCATACCCTTACTCCTCCACATAGTCACCGTTTCTCTCAATAATAATGTTCCACCTTCAAATGAGAGCATGTATCCCTGGTATCCCATAAAATTCTGTGAGCCACTTCTTCACTACAGATTTCACTTCCTCGTCACTGGAATAATGTTTGCCTCTCACACCCCTTTTAATGGACCTAAAGGGAGGGAGGGGGGCAAACATTATACTATTGACGAAGAAGTCACTTGTACTTATACAAGTCTAACTAGTAATACTGCGAATCCGTTCCTATTATTGGAATTTTTGTTCTGTGTCTTGTTCTTTTAATGTTGCGTAGTTACTTTGCTCTTATCACTTTAG